>JARKIC010000619.1:0-227070 GCA_029378375.1 Mycena olivaceomarginata | reverse complement strand
TAGCGTCTACGCCGGACTTCGTCAGTTCCACCGGGCCAAAGGTTTTGATCCGGAGAGCCAGGACGTCGCCCGGCATCTGGGGTACCCACTTTCTCCTGCCAAACAGTACCTGGGGAGATAATATATTGTGTATATCGTCATAAAGCCGTAGTGCTTACCAAATCCTCCTAATCATCCGATCCATCCCAAAACGAAGCCGAGTGCAGGGGATAGATCGAAACTCAGAAAGGGGTCACCGAGATTGGGCTCACTGGACTGACGGTCCAAAAGTTGCTCAATGGTCAGCTTTTTTTTCTTTCTTCTCGTAGTTTGATTGACCGGAACTTACTGAATATACTCAGCATCATCCACCTCGAGCGTCTCTGGCGGACAGCGTGTTGCGGAGAACAGTGTAGCATCGCCAGACGTCCGCAGTCCGAAAGTTCTATGTCTGAACACAAGCAATCTGTGTGGTCCAAGGAGATCCAATATGCCTTTGTCCAAGGTCCTCGGCTTCACTTTGATGGTTCGGTCTTCCGGGGCTGATACTGATTCCCACAGGGCTCCAGGCATATTGGACGCCCCTTTTGCGACTCACACCCTTGGACGCAGTGGGCTAGACCAATTCATTGTGGAATATCTTCAAGGCCTTGACATCGTTCGAACAAAGAAACAAGTTGCCAGTCGCATGCAGGTGTTACGCGAGAGGATGCGCAAGTCAGGTACTGTCGTTGTTTTTGTGCATCTGTTCACCGCCTTATGTACAAGAGTCTTTCAGTAGGTCATCATCCCGTTGACGACGGAGCGCAATTGGATCGCAGCTCTTTTCTCTCCCCCATTAATCCCCAGTCGCCGCCAAAAAATTTGGAAATCCTTGCCATCATCGACGTTCAACACTCCGAACTGTCCAAATGGGCCCCGGTAGTTATCTCATCCGGATTGCCGGTCGCTCCCTTTACCCTCCAACTCTGTTCGTCCCAGACTATTTGCGCCGCAATTGAGACTCCTTCGCCTCCCAGCCATGAGCAATCATTCATCGGGATGGAAGAAGTCGATGACGAAGGCGCTGCGCCACCACTGCCCTCACTCCCCTGGAATTCACCCTACCTCCTTGAGCGGGAATCGTATTTTGATGATTGACCGGTGCCCAGCCGATTACTGTGCATCAATCCCGTTGAACTAAAATAGATAGGTTGCGCATGAGCCACATGCGGCTTTTGTGCATTGCGCTATAACCAAAACATTTTGTCCCATTAAAAGCCCTGCTGGCAATTCTTCAGGCCTTCAATTTCGCTCAATGGTTAGTTAAGTATGTGCAGATCTCATTGATTTGATGAGATTTTGGGTGCGCAACGGCGTAACACCATCCGAGACAATTATTTGACAATTAGGCTATGCAATAAATTGAGCATTTAGTCCAGGGGCGTGGCGCGGGCGCAGGATTGGGTGGAGATGCGAGGACGTCGCGGGAGCTCTTCGGCGAAGTCGAGCCGAGTGGGAAACACATAAATTGAGCGTGTCGAAGCATCTTCAGGCGAACACTGCGGACCACAATGCTCTCTGTATTGTATGAAAGAGTCATCCACGTAATCATTATCATCCACGGCGGCTCCGATAATACTTTTGTGGATGGGATTTGTGAACGCAGGATTTCAAATTTGTGGACACTGAATTATTTATGGACGCTATTTGTGGACGCTGCCCGTTTGCGGAATCATTTCTGGGCCGACCCTGTCGGGAACCATAAATGATGTTCACAAATGATGTCCACAAATGTCAAATGATATCGTGCAGCCTTGCCTGATCTCTTTCGGGGTAATCGTACATCGAATGATCGCACTAAATTGCACCCCTGTTCTTTCTAATTAGTGCTGAATCCTCCTATGTCTGCAGGTGCAAGTCCGGCTCCATTCCAACTCAGAGACCACGCGTTTCAAAATGTCAACACAGGACATCGCATTCCTGTGTAGTTTCAGCTTCGAATTTGGTTCCATATTGAAAGAAGTTATGGGGAGTTCAAGAATTTTGATCGAAAGATTACTTCCGAGCCAATAGTGACTCAGTGGAGAAGAAAATTGTAATTTTGGCTACATCACCCTCTTTATAATGCATGTAAGTCTTCCCTCCTAAAAATTCAGTGTGTTTGAACAAGTGCCCAGCTCAGAAAGCAACTGACGATGTACCTTCCATCCCATTCCATTCCATTCGGGCTTCCTTCTGCTCGCTAATGAAACTGTCGCACTTTTTGAGTGTTCACCAAACGCCGGAGTATTATTGAATGGGGGGCCCGCTTTATATATGAAGTCGGCCCGGAATCCGCATCAGTGTCCGGCCCCGAGGCCGAGGACGCCACCGAACCTACCCATGTACTGTAGGGCCGCCGGAATGTTTTAAAAATGTGCACCGTAGAGGCTGCCCCTTGAGCGGGTGGTAAACGGCTGATCGGGAAGGTTGAAACTAAATTGAAGTCGATTAGTCTTTGATGTATCGGGTGGACTCAGAAAGCAAAAGGAAATCGTACTGCGAATGTCGGCGATCTGTGGAGCGGCAGAGAGGGTTGGGTGGATTAGAAACAGGTAAACATGTACAATATGATTCGAGACATCTACTTAAGATACAAGTAATTACCTCAGGTCACGCTTTTCAAATAACTCATGGTAGCGCGCTTCGGGCCAAAACCCACGCTCTTGCCTATCACCACCTTTCGAGCACAAAAACCCAATTCCCCCAAAAAATCTGCACTCATTCCACTTCTGAATGAACAGAAAGCAAAATACTGCCAAATTTGGAAATATTGCATAACTCACAAACTCCAGCCCCACCCTTTTGGGCACCCCGAGATGTACCAACCTGCCTACAGCAACGTGCTCGCAACAAGTATTGCTCATCGTAGGCAGGCTGCTCACGAGCCTAATTCTCCACATGTCTGCAATGCATCGACACGTTCAGTGGCCTCCAACGCGTGCGACACTTTGTTAACTATGGCCATTGCTGCACGTCTTCATCTTCGACTTCCCAGCGTCACTTGAACTCGCCAATAAAGCAGTCATTAAGGCAGGTTCCAGCTAACTGCAAAACCGGAGAGCCTTTACGGATTACTCGGCGAATAAAAACGCAGTGACCAATGGAGAGGAAGTTGCAGCAGGGAAGTCGTCGAGTCTAATGGGACATGTCGTGTCAAAAAAAATAAAAGGTGCGCCGCAGTTCAATGGGCGTAAGACTCTTGGCTCACGGTTTATATATAGTGCGATGAGGCAAAGCCCACCTGTATGCAATGCACTGAAAGGCAGAGAGACGTATTTCCATGGCCTAAACTATGTTGTGTTTGGTCTGACTAAATTTCCTAGTGTAGATGGCCTGAAGGCACACCACAACATCAAGAGCACCATACAGGTTTGAAGATATACTATTGCCCAAGATAGAGGTTGCTCAGGGGGCCATGGTGGTGTAGTGGTCTACCGTGCACGTTTCAACACGCAACCTGGTTTACGAGTTTTTTGGGGCCAGGTTCGAACCCCCCTACCACCGAGAGAAAACACTTTGACACTTCTCGGTTTCTCCACTGCTGACTCCCGAGCTTTGGCCTTGTGACGCCCTTCTTTCGATTCGCGATGTTCCACGATCCGCGATCACCATCATCTCCTCCATCAACAACTTCTATCTTATCTTCGGATGTCAGCAAGAAATCACCCAACGGCCGGCATATTCCAACTCCGCAGGTGCCAGACTAAATTTGGACTAAATGCGAATTTTTCGGTTCAATCCTTTTTTGGCCGTACAACCCGCCATCACAGACGTGCGTAGCGCAAATAGCAGCAAACCATTCCCTCTGCCAGATCTCCCGTCCCTCCGATTCGTGGAGGTGAGAATCAATAGCCACCACCGCAATGAGGAGTGGTTCGTCAACCCCATCTGCTCCTTGCTCACAACGACCACCGAGATGATCGTTGTGACTTTTATCCGTATAACCCGGTACGGGAAGACCCGGAACAGTTGTGCTTTCCGATCAAACAATGCATGCTCTTAACAATGCGCTTCGCGACCGAGGTGTTTTCCCCCGGATTCAATGGCGTCTCTTGGTCGGGAAAGACAATCTACCTTTGGATGCATTCACAGTCGCTGTGAAGCGGGGAATTCCGAGGGCTGATTCAGCTGGACGACTGGGCGTCGAAAGTGGTTCCAAAGATCACTTATTAAGTTGGCCCGGTGGGAGCATGTATTGGGATATACAGGTTGACAACACAGCCATTGAAATTCATTTAGAATCTAGATATCAAGTCCATCACCTACATGCATACTGTCGCTCAACCGGCGTTTGCTGCGCCTTCCACGCGGGATTCAACTCCCGCCAATACCTTTTCTTCTACATTTTTCAATAATATTCCCGTGCGGATCCTTCCCGCATCCGCGCAACGAAACAGGTGAGACAGAGTCGGGGCCGGATTGTGGAGCTCTGTCGGCGTCTTATTTCCGGGATGCCTCCGGCTGTACCTGCACAATTCCCGGACAATCAGCAACTTCTTACGTCCTCAATGAGGTGTAGTACCTTGCTCAGAATATTAACGTTATTATCCATGCTGCTATGGTACTCTCAAGTCAGTGGTATGGCTCCGTTATAATACCTCGCTAGCGGAAACTACGTCACTGAATATAACCGACACAGTGTGGGGCGCGATGGGGTACGACACCGCAGATGACTTCCAGCGTGGGCTGAAAATGACGTCCAAGTCGGCGACTCCACTGCTTCTCACCCCACACCCGACTTCACGGTCTCGGGAACGCCGGCACACCTCAAATTCACCGGCTTCTTCACCGGCTTCTTTGAGAGCCAGGGTACCGACATGAAGTCCGGAGAGCCGAGTTCGAAGAAGCGCAAGACTGCGGACGATCGTGCAGCTGAAGAGGGCCAACGATAAAGGTGAAGGAACCTCGGCTCAGGGTCGCGCGGAGGGTCCCGTAACACTCACAGAACCTAATGTATAATGTATGCATTTACCGTGTAATACCAATCACTCGCATTTTTATACTGCTCCGACCGTAGTGAAGCACGGGTTACTGCTAGTGAAAATAAAACGATGAACATCATCAGGAAAAACTGAAATGCTATAAAGTGCAAGGGAGAATTATGTGAGTCTATCGTGGTCTATCACTGTCTTTGAATCTTTAAGCCCATTTATGATGCCACCGATCTCATCTATGGTGCCGGTCATCTAGCTGCTGCTACCCGAGATTAGTGGCCAAAATTGGCCGGAGAATTTCCACACGGCCGGGCGGTCAATGGATACCATTTGAAACGCGTGACTCTGACGGCGGGGTGAGCCGGACCCGCAGCTGCATCTGTTGCCTTTCGGATTGATTTCAGCACAGTCCCAGAGCCATTTGCTGCGCCAGTTCGTTCGGAAATGGGTATCCCTGGTCATTCTGAACAATTCCCTCTCTTGAGATTTCGCTCGGAGGCATTATTGGCTTTTCCACTCGGCGGTCAATGGATACCATTTTGAAAAGCGTGACTCTGACGGTGGGCTGAACCGGACCCGAAACCGGACATGAAGCCATTGCCTTTCGGATTGATTTCAATTCCAGCGCAGTCCCAAAGCCATTTTCTGGGCCATTTTTCTCTCACATGGATTCCCAGCAATTCGGTTTCGAGAACCGGCGTTAATGGCTCAGGACGCAAAATTGCGCTTGCGAACGCTGGGGCTGTGCCAATGGGATTGCAACTGTTTAGTTAAGAATGAATGCCTTGGGAGCCCTTCTGCTTAATGAGGGAGGCACAGAAAAGAAATCTGAATCAACAGACTTGCTGGAAAAATACCAGCAATGTATTTGCCAACTGAGGCGGAAATCACGGGTTCTAACTGTTCCTGTATTCCCTCTCCGTCGTGGGTAATAGCTCCTCACCAGGAGGGCAAACAACATTCACATTACGTTGCCACCAGCATGTACCAGCTATGTAGAAAACTGCCTAAAGCCAGAACCGCCTCTGCTTGGTCGAAATACTACAGTATGTAGCGGAAAATATTCAGAGTAATATGGTGTTGTCCAGATTTCTCCAACCGAGCATATTATATTTATGGTGGCAGAACTGCACCAGTTTGGAAGGGCTGTTCTTGTACGCGGAAGAATGTGCGGAGATATTGCGACAAAGCCCAAATCTTGTTCATTTCGCGGCGACAATCGAAAGCGGGGACAGCGCCGTGGTTTACCGCCAGTGCCGACCTTGAGGTTCAGCAGGGAGAGAGCGTCTGGTAGAGATTTTAGATAAAGTAAGCCGTCACAAAAAGAAATTCCGAGAGAGAGGCATTGAGATATCTACACCTGACCTTCAAAGTCGGGCGCATCCGGGAACTCCAGAAATTCGAACCCGACCAGGAATAGAGGAAGCTTTGAAAGAGATATGGGATAGGAGGCTCGACAATCCAGACCCCATTAACTTGAAAACGGCATCAGGAAAAAGCTAAATTGCTATGGGCTGTCACATAGACTTGCATAGACGCCATAGAGGACATAACAATGTTGCTATAACGTCTCTGAGTGTCTATGTGGGTCTAAATATTTTACTGCTCATAGAACACATAGCATTCTCGATTTTCCTGATGGGCCGTGATGTCACCCAAGACGATATCCGGTTCAACACCGATGGCAATCTAGATGAAGATCAGTGTGTAAACTTGAGCCTCTTTCCTGAAAAAACCGCGACGGATGCGAACGGTGAGGGAAGGAGCCGCCGGAGCGACGAGATTCCGAAGATAAAATCGGATCACGGAGACTTTCGCAGGTATCTCGGAGAAGGCCGACGTTTGCTGAAGAAATTTGAAGAAGACAAGTCAGTACGGTTATGAGGCTGCGAAAAGCGAATTACTGTACCATTTCATTCAATTTTGCTGGCTATCTCCACGCCGTCTAATCTTCTCTGCGCACCCTCTCTCACTCCCTTTTCTCTCTTTACTCTCGCGCTCTCGCGACCTTACACACATTTCGTTTCCACAGCATCTTTTCTTCACACTTTCACGCTACGCAAAATAACCATGGTCCTAGACTCGAGCCAGTACCTATCCCGCGAGATTCGATGACAGTCGTTCGATCAGTGATGGATAGGGACGACCCCCACTCTCTCCTAGAGCTCGAAAACCGGCGGATCATGCTAGGCTGTTACCGCCTCCGCCGCCACTGTCCTCGTTTGAAAGATAGATGTCAGTTCACGCCGCATCTCAGAAATCGCAGATCGTAGGTGCGGTTCGAAGGTCCAACATCGGTCCAACACAGACCAGATTTCATCTGTTACCCTTTGTTCACCGTAGTCCACCCGTTTAGGCCGAAGGTCGGCAAGAATCTTGGTCTGTACGATGGGCCTGGAAGGTCTCCCTTTCAAGGGTTTGGAGATTAGGATCTGAGGCTTGTTTCATGCACAGAATCAAGTCAACCATTGTGCACGCACTTCTAAAACCAGGAGCGCAAAAGAATATACATCAGAACTCTTGGTTGTACTTGGAGAGCATTGTTCCACCATCGGTATTGAGTGAACGGCATTGTTTTCTCGGAGAGAGTCATGTGTCCGAGTTCTAGGTATTGTGTCACATCCTGATTGCCGGCCACGTATATACGCGCACTGTGGTCGGGGTGCTTCCAAACCTCACAGGGTGACAGATACCAATAGAAAATATTGTATGCATGAAGAGGAACTCAAAGCAGCGAAAGTGTGGTCGACAGGCAGTACAAATTTCCTTGCCATCATTTGACGCGGCTGCACGATCAATTTGGCAGGCAGGGAATGATCCTTCGGTTCATTCCGAAGGCTACACTGACTTACTTTGGACACCAGTTTTGGACAGTAGCTGTAAGCCAGACTTGCTCTGGATAATCCGCAATATAGGGCCCGATACCGTAAATGACACGCCAAAAATGTCCGTCCGGACATTGAACGACTTCTGGGGTGGTGCTTTTGAAAAGGAGCTCAGGGCTCTCCATGCCAATCCACACAAATGCAGGCCATCACCAAACAATGTGCTGAGCTTTTGCACCAAAACAGTATTTTGGCCACTGTGCAATCATTTCAAGCCAGATTTTGACGGGGTCTTGCTGGGAGGATAGCCAGCGAAATTCCGGTTCAGACTGTCTCTTCAGATTTATTTTGACAGCCCTGGTGCTTTTGAAAAGGAGCTCAGGGCTCTCCATGAACCATCAAGCGATCACATGGCAACCCCCCGCTTCTTGTTCTCCCGCCCCGAAGGGATATAGGCTGTATCTGGCTGTGTCTCTTAGCATTCAACGTGACTATCTTCCATGCGTGAGTGGTTGGCTGTTTATAGTGTGTGCAGAGGCAATCCTGTGTCGTCCTGTGGGAATGCCGATAAGTAATGCAACATGGGACCAAAAGTATTTGGCGACGCGCGTGCAGAGAACATACAAATAGAAATTCCCTCAACAACGGCCAGATTTGCGTTGGATTCGCCATTTGCGATCGCAGTCTCTATTCCATCCTCACTGGATCAGAGATGGGAACACAATGGCGACAGTTTTCGTACACACAGCGGAACCGAGATACCAAGATAGTATGTTTTTCTCATGCATCGGGCTTCTTGATCCCCTCGCACGCACGGCAACCAAGTCACTCAGTAACCAAGACGCATGGGCGGAGCGATACTCCGCCACAGATAGACCCTATGTTCACATGGAAATCGTCGACCATGGGAATATGTCGTCTTATGATACAAGTACAGCGGACATTTCGCACCGCCCGTCCTCCTAATTTAAAGGCGGGGCAGTCGAATCGCATCTCCACGGTTCCTTCGTCGGTACCTCACGTTCCACTGTCCCTTGCTCTTTGTGCGTGGTCTCTCTGTGTTTCTTCTTCCAATGTCGCTCATAGATTTTATCACTTTCACAGCCTCGAGTTAGCTGCTCACCATGCGCGCCTCCACCGTCGCCGCCCTCCTCGTCGGTCTCCTCACCCCTTTCACCCTCGCGGGCCCACCGTCGAGACAGTCCTCAGGAAATCAAACTCACACCGAAAATCATGTGCAACACGAGTTGAACATGCAACGGAGGTATTTGAGCAATCATTTGCGTAGAGGTTGTACAGATATGTTCATTCTTTGTGAGGAGAAATACACCGGCCGATCTCAGTTTCTTCGTCAGCAACAGCATCCCCATTTATCAGGAAGTTCAAAAGGGGTTGAAACACTGTTATGCTACGATTACCAAGCAGGGTGAAGTTTTCCGCTCACCGTCATGGCTGTCCCCATTTCTCGGCGGAACAGACAACCTCGTCTCCCAGGACGAAACATCCTGCTGAAAATATACAAGGGTTCTTTGGAAAACCCGGAAGATTTCCAAGAGCAAGACTTGCTTCAAGTTTCGGTTGTTGGAAACATCGATAAAAATGAGACATCTGTGAGTGACGGCCGGCTACAGCTTTGGAGCCAACTAACTCGTAGGGCATTGAGGAACATCACCTACAGGCTGCCTTAACCACCAGCACAGTGCGGATCCCAACACCCGGCTCCATTCAGCTCATCGAGAATTACGCGGAGCTGTATCCTAGTAATAGATGGATGGACACCGAGACATACCTTCAGTCCGCGCAAACCATTTCCGAAGCATGTTCTGCAGCCCTGCTCGACCATGACTATACATATTTCATGGATGAGGACGACAAGACGTGGCTTGACAACACAAACTACCAGTGTCGCGTTGAAGAGCAAATTGCTCAAGAGACGCCATCGGCAGAAACAGATGAGATATTCAGTCGGGTATCTATCAGTGAAGACGAGTTTGAGCTTGTGATGGGGTTGTTCGAGATTCTGACTGGCCCAAAGGTCAGAATAATGATTCTCATATGTATTGCCACTGACTATTGTGTTAGCTCCAGCAGGAACTCCCGGATTTCTCGTTTTTCAAGCCATTCTTTTTAGCCCCATTACGTCCCGATACATTCGCGTCTCACGTTGTGCCAGCTTGGATTCGACCACCATCTGTTCTGTCATCAATTGCTCTCACTATCCACCCACATTGGCACCAACGGCGCTCCCTCCGGGGTGGACGCAAAATATTTCCCTCACTCAATGTATGTCCTTTGCGCAATGTTTCCGTTTACTTCGGGGACATTAATAACAACTGCACAATTACCATTCACTCATAGAGTGAAGAAAATGACTACATCAACGCGGCCTATGTATGTTTTCGTAACATCCCAATTCGTAGAACGCGGGCCCAAAACTTGAAAGTTGGTAAAGGCAAAGTTGGGCAGCTGCAGGCAGATTCTTCTGCCCAGCATCCCCGGAGATCACAGAGGCTCCAACCTCAACGCGCTCAACACATACAAGGACGGGCGGGAAAGGAACCAGCGTGTGCGACACCGGATCATGAGACCAAAGTACCGGTCGGCTCAGGAGTTCCAGAAACAGCGATGCAAAACGGAACACCAAACGCTCAACCCTCGATCAAGCACAAGGTCTCTCGCACGAGGGCGATGAAATCACACATGCACAATCACTCAGTGACTGCTACAGAACAGACCGTGAGCCCCAGTGCTGATTCTCTTGGGGGCCCCCGAATATCCCGCAACCCGTCGAATCAGAGAAGGTGGTCTACTTTTTGTTCGCTTACAGCAGACTGCTAATGTAATAAGTGCACCAGCCAATATCCGACACAAGGGGCCCAAAGAGATCACAAGACCTGCCTTTGAACAGGGAAGGAACGTCGATGGGCAAAACAGGCATCAATCCATCCACCTGTGGCATGCACGTGGAGATATTGTCGGTCATCTCGCACTCGTTCCCTCCGCGTCCCCTGATCCTGCGTACATGAATATCCGCCACCCTTGTTACCTCCTTCATCGCATCACACACGCTGGCCCTACCCTGATGTGGCCTTTCCGTATCCGACATACGTACCCGCCGTATCATCGCATCCCCCTTCCCCACCTTCCCCTCATGCTTTATCTTCCCCCACTTTACTTCCAGTATCGTACTCTCTCCAGCTCATCGCCTCTCCACTTATATCCTACCCCGCATCACATAACAGTTAGCTTAAGATTGGCATAATTTTTTTTGTAAACTGCATCCCCGTGAAATACGCACCTGTACCGGACCGGCGGATTTTGCTTCACCATCAACCAAAACGAAAAGAAAACAAGAGACCGCTACTGAAAGCGGTAGTGGCGGTGCTAGGGCGCTAGTGAGGGCGCTTACGTGCTGACCCCGACACCGGCATTCCACCAGATCTGTCTACGTATAATGTGCGTATATGGTATTGGCCTTATGCGAAACTTGAGCTCACGGAACTTCTAAACCCGCTATGCTAAACGGTCTGGATTTTCTCCTACACTGGGAATTATGTCGACTTGGAATTATGATTCTTACCTCGAGTCTGAGGCTTCTTATGTACGGGATTTCCTTTTTTTCGACTGTATTCGGCTGGGTGTCTCATTTATCCTACTCCCTCTCAAAGGAATTCTGACCGGTTTGATGAAAACGAGGGAGCAATTATTATTTCCGTTAGATGGCATTCACAGACCACTTTGCGTCTCCAAACACACCTTCGCGACTACAAATTGAAGCTCGGGCTTGGCTTGGCTTGGGAAATCTGAAGCCAGAAGCCCAAGCCAGCTCAAGCCAGAGGCGTGGCTTGGCCTGGCTTGTGTAGGGCATTGTTTACTGCAGGCATGTGCCTTCTCCGCTGTGTCGTTGTGGAAAAGTTCCACGGGCTCAGGGGGTGCCATATCCTCGTCTGAGACGTCGGCTTTTGTATATGATGGGGCGCTGGATGCTGATATGCGTTGGGTGACTCTCGCGGGGGTAAAAAATACTGGTAGTAGCGCGGGGGGTGTCTCAGGTGACGGAGTGAGATCCGAGGGCGTAGAAATGGTAGGTGTGCTGGGGAATGATGCGCTGGTCGACGTCCAATGACTGCAAGTGTTGCTGGGGAATATTGTTTTGCTTATAGAGGTGATTAATCGGTAACCGTGTCTGTCGATGCTTAGATGCCTGTAAGCCTTATATCAGTCAAGTGCTGCCTTTTCCCTGTCCAAACCGTCCAAAACACTCGACAATGGGGCTGGATCACAGGGTCTGGACACCACTGAACAGCCACCTCGAATGTGGAGAGGCGGTCAAGATAAATGAGTTTTTTGCTCGTGTACTTCCCATCGTGGTAGCCAGCACGATTCTGAGCAAAACTGTCTCTTCCGCTTTTCTCCTGCTGCCCTGGCTGTTAAAGCTACTGGCCCAGAGGCTCCTCATTCTGCAGGGAGGCGGTGCTGAATAGAGACGGCAACTCCAGGCGAACAGTACTGCGACGAAGCAAATCACTGGAAATTCCCGGGTCGACCTTTCTGCTGCGGTGCATGCTCAGAATCTTCAACGTGTATTATTAACGATATCCACAACTGGGCTGCCATGAATCAAACAGTCATCGACAATCTATGCCTCAAGTGGTATACGCGGGCCTCGTAAGTGCCTTTACACGTCACTATCCCATTCTTACGCACAGCTTCATTCAAGTTGGGTCCGGCTTTCGGAAATCTGTGCCCGGTGGGTAATCGTGGCCCCATTATACCTGATGGACACACATCTGGGTTGGCATGAATGCTTCAAAGAAGAATGGATATTATATAACTCCTATGCGCTGCTGAGAATATCCAGTAATGAGAATTGGACAATACGCACGGATTAAATTTGGGTCTTGTACCGAATTCCCGCATCAGAAATAAGGTTGATATAGGTTAAGTATCAGTTCTGCCCAGTCAATGTGGGGCAAAAAAAAAGTATCCCGATATTTAGTCGAGAGAATAGTGCCAACGGACCGTGAATGAATACGCTGAAATAGTTCTTAGGACATGCGTCTTGTTGGCGATTTGAAGTATGGAAAGTACGCAGATAATTTCGACCGAGTTCAAGCTGAATTAGTTCAGCAATATGGAGGCGAAGGTGGGTTCCGTTTTGTGAACAGATAATGCTTGCTCAAAAGTGCAGATGACCTGGACTCGGTGATTGCTGGTGACCAGGATCGTCATATCAGGCACGGCGCTAAGTAGTAGCTGGGTGTTTGTTCGGGCTGAATGTTCCTCATCATCCACATTCGATTGTGATGACTCGGATGCCGTAGCATCTTCAGCTCGCACGGCTACTCCCAGCGGAATTTCCGAGAGTGCTGCTATACGTCGACGCAACAGTCTCATTTCTCGTCTTTCGAGCTCGTTTGCGAGCTCGGATTCTTTATGCCTTTGTGCATATTCGGTGTGCGACCCTTTGGGACTCGGGACCACCAACACTTTGTGTTCCATTCGTGGGCTCCTTTCTTTCCGACATGCAATCCATGTATAAAGCTCGAAATATTCCAAAACAGTTTTTTAATGCTTATGGAAAGTCGCCCAGTGGTGCCCTCCGTTGACTAAAAGAATATCTGCCTTTTTACTGTGTAGACTGTCTTTCCTAAGGATTAAGCTTAACCGACTCGGACCGGAACGGCGTAACCTGGCGGTCTACGATATAAAGCTCCAGGGCTAGAGTGAAACCCCACAATATCAATGCCATTCCCACGAGCCAGCGCAGTCTCCCAAAGGTGTAAGGAGATTTTTTCCCAAACGGAGAAGACCACTTATAGCGTCACTCACAGTCAATTCCTCCGCCGCTGATGTCATTTTCAGATCTTGCGATGGTGTTCTGTTCTATATCCATCGGAAGAATTTGGAAGTTTGCGCCGAAGGTTTTCCACCAAGCGAAATTCCCACCCAGGACGAGGTTGTGGATCTCACTGAGAACAGTGAAACACTTGAGCTGCTTTTTCAGTTCGCCTACCCTCAACTCATCCAACTCTAGACACAACGCCGTTCGAGATCCTTGAAGCTCTGGCTGAAGCTGCAGAAAAATATCAAGTGTCTGCTGCAATGAATATTTGTCACATCCGTCTCAAGTGCGTGCACATACTGTTTACTATTACCCGTCTCTCTAAGCATGAATCAGAGCTTTTGTTCATGCATACCCAATGGCCCTTGCACAGTATGCCGCCAAGCATGATTATCCTTCCCTGCTGTGCGATGTTGCACCCACGATGATAAGCCTGCCTCTGGAAGACGTAGTTCCAATGCTTCCACCCTATTTAATCCTTGCTTGGGTTTGTCGTGATATCCAAATGAAGCCCCATAAAACTCATTGCGTATCAGATCCGTTACGTTCACGAGTGGACGAAAGTACTTCAGCACGCTTTGTTTCTTCCCTACGGATGTGATCGGCATTCTACGAATATTTATTGCACCAATGGGAAATGGCCTGTCTGTGCGTTTGTGTGTGTATCACGGCTAGGTGGAGGAGTTCATATGTTGCGTTTTTTGAATTGTCCTGCGTCTCTGGCACCCAGGCATGCTGCCACAACGATCTGGGGGTGTGGAAAAGACGGATTGAAAATGCAATTTCTCGCATTCCAAAATTCAGCAGTTTTGTATAATTTTTTGCCTGCTAGAAAAAGTACCGGAGTATTTTAGCTTCTTTTTCTGTGGGGCAGCGAAGGTGGAATAAAATTGACTCGCCCTGGCTGCAAATATAATTTCAGTGCTGATATCATTTCATAAAAGAGAAACGGAAGCGGCTACCATTTAAGGAAGGCAAATCCTGTGGTCTAGGCGCGGCCCAATTGCCGTTTCAATTGACCACTTGGCCAAGATTATGAGGTTGATTAGGTGAAGAAAATTGGGGACGGAGAGAATCTTGCAAAACGTCTCCATGCATGCGACCCTGCAAAGCTGTTTTATAGTGCGTAGAAAGCAACGAGACCGACTGCGACTGCGCAACTACCAGGTGGTCATGAGGGAAACAGAGTCTCTGAACCCATTTCCGGCCCCATTTTCTCTATTTCTCTTCCCTTTCCTTAATATTTACTCTTACATGCCAACCTAGCAACCTGAATATCGCCACTGCATCACAACTTATAAATCATTACTTCCGCGTAGCTCCCTCTCGGGACACTACTTCATTATCGCACGTCACTCCGCTGTCACAAGACATTGCGCCAATCTTCACGGGCTCATCCAGGTCTAGGAGCCATAGCTGTAAGATTTAGAATAAAGCCAATGGCTGTAGCCATATAAACCTACTAACGTATGGTGTGGCTCTCGGAGATTCTCGATTTCCGTGATGTCCTAGAGGATGCTCCTAACCCCGTACTGCACAACTCGCTGGAACGGATCTTGTTGACCATTAAGATCCGTTGCTCTTGCGCACATTCCTGGCTGTCTTCTCTCGGTCTGGAGAGGGATTAAAGCCCTCGGGCTCTTTGAAGTTGTATATGGACACCGGACGTGGCCTTGTCTACATTTCGGCCTCTTTGCTTATCTAATCCCTCGGGCCTTTATACCTGCACAGCTGAGAATCGCTGATTGTCAATCCCCATCGATCAATGTCGTAGGCCTAGTCCAAGCCTCCAAGGTCCTTGGCATACAGGGATGAGAGGACGAATTCAAGGCTTTCAAATATGCAGGATGGAAACCTGCGTGTCTCAGGATGTTCCACCCTCATTGTTGTGGCAAGTCCTCTGCTTTTACACCCCGAAGTTCAACAGATTATAGCAATGCTACAAGACATCACTATAACGTAAATTCCTATTCCCGAGCGAAAAGGTTGAGAATTGAGCTCACGGCAGCCGTTCTCGTGAAAACTTGCCAAAAACAGAAAAAAAACAGGCCGCGCCCTCAGTTCCGAAAAGGGCTGTAAACAGGTGCAATTTCAACTCCGGCTTGTGAATGCCGAAATCTGCCCCTGTCTCCGGATCTGCTTGAAATTTTTGCTGGCTATCATTATTTAATTCCAATCTGGTGTGCAGCCACAGTGCACTATATACTTTCTCGGTCGTTAAAGTCTACCGTTGACCGTATAGCTATATACTTTCACCACCGCACGCCGAAGCAACAATAATTCTCAGTGGAAGGAGTTCCATTGGAGCCACAAGGTCACCAGCCGGGTCGTTAAGCAGCGCCTCTGAGTCGGGCGTGGCCTCCAACAGCGGGTTTTTGTCACCAACAACCGTGTCAGTGCCCCCAGGCTCTCGAAAGTGGAAGCAGTGCGACTGGACGAAGTGTGTCGTTCAGTGGCACCTCTGAGTCAGGGACGACGCCCACGAGATCTTCATCACCCACAACGATGTCAGCCACGTAGTCTTATAGCAATCACGCCCCTCTTAGGAAGACACCGACTGATTACGCAATTGCGTGGCTGTGCTGCCAGGTGTTCTTTCCATTGTACCGCAGCCGGGAGGTGCTCAATAAATCAGGAAATATTCATATGCATACATGAGGCATATAGAATCATTTCTTACCGCGACAGTCAAGCGATACAGGCGGCCAATATCCCAATACGAGATCAGCCTGAAATTTGATCAAAAATTTTGCCTCGGCAAGTTGATCACATATCATCGCAGGCACTCGATGAGCTGTTTAGAGATGAGTGAAGACCCTGAACATTTTCGAGTTCTCTATGTCTCCAAATATTTCTAGATTTATCGCTGCAAGGTACGCGCCACGACGCGGTGTTCAAAAATCAGTCGGTGTCTTCCTGATGGGGTCGTGATTACTAACAGACCATATACAGATACTTACTTGTTCGTCATCTGTTTCTGGTCTGTAACAGAGACTAAGCCACGCACTTTCATGCTATGTACTCAGTTTCTTCCCACGGTCACCACCAAAAAAGGTAATTTTCAGAGGCTTAAGCAAGCCATGATTTTGACTGAATTACCATATTTGGAAAATTAGAAAAGTGCTAAGAAGTCCTACATTTAGCTATGTCTACAAGTTGTCCGGGGTCACCAGGTGGCCCCAATATGGTCGACACTGCGGTGCACATTTACTGAGCACCACTTTATTCCTGCGGTGGAATTGGTCTCAATAAAGTCTTTCGGGACTTTCGCTTCTTAGATCTCTTAGATCTTTTAGATTTCTTCGATGCCTTTAAAGACTTCTGACGCCTACGACCTGCGGAGGACCCAGACCGCCGGGACCCGTCACTTTCAGAGCTTGTCTCGCTCGATTCATCATCTGAGCGGGAGCTAGAGGAACCATCTGAAGGCTCGGAAGAAGGTGGTGTGTTCGCTTTCGCAGACATACGTATTGCTTGCTGAATCATACTTCCAGCAGCTGCGCGCGTAGCCGGTTGTCCTGATGGCTTATGCGACGACTTAAGTGGGCCAATGTCGTTCATGAGGTGTGAACCGCAAGTAATGGTCGGCAAAGCTGGCGGATTATGCTCAAATTACCCCCAATTTATTTCCAACGTCCAGAGAAAGGTAACGGAATAAAGAGCGATAATTCAGCCGGATTTCCTCAAATTAGGGGTAATCCGGCCGAATTAGGAAAGTAGGTCTTTCCTGATGGAGACGGGTCGCCCGACCAAATTGGGTATCAGTTTGGCCCTCCGGATTAGGTTCGGAGCAACCCTCTCGTTGCCAAATCTAATTCCATCTTCAATACTCGCTCGTTACTCAGTAACAATCTAGAGTCGGGCGGTGTTGCATCTGGTACGCGGGCTCGTCGCAAGGCCAAGATGGATCTGCAGTCGTCAGAGGCTGCTTCTCCCGCACCTCCTCCGAAGGCCAAGAAAGGCGATCGCAAATCCACGAAGGTTCTTGGTTTCTTTCTCCCTACCCATTCATTACACGGATCAGCAGCCTGCGTGCAATAGTGGTTGAGACAGTGAGTGGTGGCCCCACGGAAAATTATGACGGATGCTGAAGTGCGCATGAGTGGTACTCAAGACCCAGGATTTCAATAGCACAGAATGAGAGCGACACCGGTTCATTTAGTAAGGAAGAAATTGGCTTGAATGCCGGAAATATCAAAGTCATAACTCGATGATAGTACAGTATGTGCGCCGTCGAAGAGCTGCAGATTTGAATATATGCATAAAGAATGAGTCTGGATATTGGGTTTGAATGGAATTGATGACCACATAAGCGTATGGTCAGGAGTCATGAATAGCATGCGGCATTCACGCGGCGTGAATAACCTACACCAAGACTCATGTTTTTGTTTTGCATGTCTGAGATCTTCTCGTTTCTCTTAGTCGGTGCTACACGTTCCGGACAGATGTATGGCTAATATCTCCACACTTCATCAATCCAGTAATCCCAGTCGCCGTTACATCCCGATCCGTGTCGTACATGCAGAGTCCCAATCAATCCGATAAATTTTCTGGTGGCTATCATTGCAAAGCGTCTGGACGGTATACGCAACGATCTAATATCTCAAATTAACATCGTAAAGACCCGACTCAAGGCGGCCGAGGACGAACTTGTCCGTCTTCCCGAGTTTCCCTCGTCGGCTCCGGATATGGCCGCCGTCGACCAGGAGCTAATAGCATACACGGAAGAACTCAAAGCTTGGCTGCAAAGGTTCACGGCACTCATCATTTCGGAAACAAAGCTACACAATCCGTGACCGGACAGTCCGTTTTAATTGCAAACATATCAACAACATCCCGAGCCCAAAACCATACCGAACTAAGTTCAACAGCACCAATCGACGCTATTTTATCAGCTTGGCGGTGGTATAGATCACACTTAGCCTGAGACATGCGTGCTACACTTGCACCGCTTTACGACTCGAGGCACTATTCTTGGAAGACTGCTCAAGATGCATACTGCTAATAGCGATGACAGCGCTGTCGTGGCGGCTTGAAAATGGGTAGCCACAAGCTCAAATTGCGGACCACGCAACCGTGAAGCCATACAATAGATAGCTACACTCGTTACCCTCCTCGACGCCGGCGGATATTGAACTGGAGAATATTCGGCATACACTTTATCTCTTATGTCTGGCTGGTAACGACCGATACTAGTCACAATACCAGGCACTACCGCTTCGCAAAGTGCATTACCGGCATTCTTGGAACTTTACTACCTGTCCATCTATCATTGACCATTATATTTGGATAAATCTGTCAACATTGATTTGGAACTGCGTACCATCGATGGCTACAAGTCACCAAGTGGTGCTGTGGTAAACCTTCGTACCTCGCTTGCTCAGGCAGTTAATTCATTATTGTTACCGATCACCAATCATGTTCTTGAAGACTGAGTCGGCAGAATGCACTGTGATAGCGTCCAGGCAGTCAGGAACTGCGTCTTTGTGCTTGGACATGGGACAGCTAGGTTTTCGGGGCTGCATGCAACCGTTACCTACATGTTTCTCTAAGCTTTCCCATCGTGCACAACATCAATTTTGACTTGAAAGTGGGAACCAGCTACATCCGCTGGATCAGTCATACTATTCAGTGGCGCTGGCACTGAATTACGGATTTCTCCAGCCGCATTTGCGCGGCGAGTTCCAGAATTCTCGATTCGGACAATGGGAGAAAGTTCGAACTTACTAGATTCACCACTGCGTGTCATTGCTTTCGCAATGATTCTATTTACTCCCAGATCTCTACGGGTTATAGATCAGATTTTAGGCACCCAGATTATGTAGGATGAATACGGAAGCTCATGACGCTCAGCCATCAGCGATTCACGAGACGGCGGCTACCTCCGTGGATCACCTTCAAGATTAATTGGATGCTCAACTTCCAAACTTACCTCATTTTCCGATGCTGGCATCTCAGAACTGGTCAATCAGCGACTCAGTGAGAAGACGAATATCCGTCGAGCAAGCCCAACCACCCACCCGTGGCGTGCTTGCTCCGCGTTCCAATTTTGAGCTGTTTGCTCAGAATACGCCCAACCTCCTAGTCTTGCTGGTTCCTGCATAGACACCAAAAGACGAGGATGGAAAGAAAAACCAAATGTATGTAATTGCAACGCAGACGTCATAGCGCACAGCCCATCGAAGGCCCCACGACCGGGATAATGGAGAGAGGATGGGAAAAAAGGCGCACATTAGGAATTCGAAGCAGATAAACATGTACATACGAAATCACCACATCTGCTTAAGATACGAGTAATACCTCTACCTTGCCAGAGGTATTCAGAGGTATAACCTCTGTACCTCTCCCCTCTACCTTTGAAGAGGTATTATGAGAGGGTCGCTTATATTTTTGTCCAAACAGGAGTGTAGATTATATTATGGGTAATTTATGTGACTGGCACCACCTACTGGTGTATTTTACATACTCACACTACACTATATGATCTCCAACAAATATTTCACTGTCAGAATAATCATAGACCAGCACTGATTTGAAGTAAGAACAAGCCAAATCTTTATTGAACTCAGCAAGAATTTTTGTGGTGAGTATTATATTAAACATGTGAGAACTTGCATAGAAAACATACCTGGAATGCTGCCCTGAGGCCCCAAAACCTGTACCTCTCTGTACCTCTGAACCTTCAGAGGTTGGGAGAGGTTTGGCCAAAGGTACAAATCTGGCTACCTCTACCTCTACCTTGCCCGAACCTCCCACCATACCTTGGGAGGTATATCTTCACCCCTGGCGATCCTTAGCGGTGTGGGGTTGGGGCATATAGCACCCTTTTGAACCTCATTCGCGCATCGGACGTGGGCGGAGAGGGCTTGAGGTGCTGTCGCGCTGCAATGAAAGCCCCGTCGTCGTGAGACAGCGAGCACGCCGTTTTTGGCCAGTTCAGCGGGAGACGCATCGTGCATCAGTACACCGAGCAATTCTTGAGGTCCCAGGGCCAACGAGAAAGAGTCTTGCGGGTTTTCGAAAATCGACATGGTCGTTCCGCCCAACTTCCATGCATGTACGGCAGGCTCTATTCATTCAGAATCAGAATCATTCGCTCCCTCTTTCTAATTAAATGCATCTATTATTTCGCTCCTTATTCGAGACGCCATCGTCTTTCGAGACCTTGTCGCGCATAACTAAGCCACGGAACATGGAACCCCTGTCCAACCGAGCATCCCGGAATTGCCTTTCTAGGCAATAGTATGGGTTACAAACGCCAAAAATTGCTATGGGTTATGGGTTGTCACGGATGTATGGGTTTTGCCCACCCACGGACCCGGTTCCGGCAAAAGTGTATGGGTTTTAAGCGGTTATGGGGTTTACATTTCATCTATGGGTTTACAGAGGTATGAGTTAAGAGGGGTTCAACTGTAATTATTCGAGTTTGCCAGTGTCAAAGATCTGTCAAAGGTCTGTGAAGAAAGAAGATCTGTCAATGAGAGAAGATCTCGTATCTCGAACGCCGAGGCAAAGAGCCCTGGACGGCGTCCGTCCGAACTCCCCCAGGCTGGTTCAGCGACATGCACGTTGACTTTGCAGGCCTCGCTCAGGCCATTGTGCATTGCGATGGCGAGAAGCTTTGGTTGTTCTGGCCAGCCACTGCCAAAAACCTTGACTGGTGGGGCTTTTGGAGGTGATGCATGTCACTGATGCTTGCGCATTTATTGTCCCCTCCCTTCTGCATTCACGCCGTCATCGCGTTCGCAGGCTCGTCGCAGACATGCGTCTCTTTCGCTGATGCGGCGCATTGGCCCTTGGCGTGGAAAGGTCTCGAGTTCTGCAAAGCGCTCGTTCGTAACCCCATGTACCCGGCGCGCAGCGCCATGGAATTGGTCGAGAAGGTCGTGCACGAGACTCCGATCTGAGTACACTATCAACTCAACCTACGTAAACTACACACGCACCCATATTCCCATTCCCTACCGTGTAACGTGCATACCCAACTTAAATCAATTATGTCCTGCCCTTCGAAGTGCGCCGGATAAGGACAACAAAAGTAGATGCGGCGGGTTGCTTATCCGGAGACTCGGGCGCGCGCAAACGCGACCACCCACGACTCCCGCTTTACCGGGACTCGATCCGCCCTCGTTCAATTAATGTCAATGCACAATTGAAACCTATTAAATATGAGTGCTAATCACAGTACCTTTCACCTGGATATGAGTTGCAAGTCTCGTGCAACTTAGACCTTGAGGCTTGCAACGACATCTTTTCTCCGCCACTCTCGCTCGCACCCATTTTCACGGCCCATCGATACTCAGAATCTGTATGAAGTTTGCTTAAGCAATGCCCATTTCAACAGCAAGTCGGTCTAATCACTGATTAGTTTTGAACAACGCGCGGGCACTGGGACGGGGCACGAGGTGCAGTCGGAGCGAAGGATTGGTTTGAACAGGGTGAACATGATCACCGTTAAACGATGATGGCTCGGATTGGTTGTGTTACATTCTCCACCTCTGAGCGTCCTCCTCGAATGCGCGCAGATGGGTTTTTAACGTGGCGGTGGAAGTCGCGTAGCCGCTCGTTCTTCTGCACCCGGCCGCACACGCGCCAGACGAAGTCCTGGTAGTTGTCAGAACTTTCCACGTGTTGTATTTGTGCGAGGGAGGCCTGTTCGTGCTCGCAGTTGTGCTTCACCCATACTGCTTCGTCGGTCGACCCGCAATTATAAAACAGCCTATATGAGCTCGACTTGAGCTCGCCACGACAAACGAATACTGGTCAGTATGCGCACGAAACAGAGCAAGCACGTGCTGTACCAGTTTAATATCGCACGGTAAGGAATGGCTTAGACTAGTGCTGGGTATTAAATGAGTCGTGGAAGAGCTGGTGAGACACCGTGGTGCGCTTGGCCTTCGAAAAGACCTCAAGCTTTGTGACAGGAATGTAACCGATGAGAATCGTGGCTTGCGACGATCGCGTCTCTTTTTCGATGTTGCCGACGGTGAGATACACCGGCCAAGCCTGTTTATCCCCACTGAAACGAGTCAGCTGGGTCTTGTTGGCTGATATAATGATAGGTGCGAGCGTCGACCCCGGTGGAAGCAATAAAGCGGGTAAGGCCGACGAGCGGCAGGGCCCGCTACCAGTTGTCGGAGTTCTCAACGATTCCGGCTCACATTAAAAAAGCAGCATTCTTCGTTGATCTGAATATCCTTGTAAAGATGATTGTGAGTTTTCAACCATTGAAGGGCGGCACAAACACAGCCAGCGTCGACGGCCAGAGGCTTTGCATGATTGTGGAGCCATTCAGGAGTTGGCGGGGAAGAACCGACAAATGAGACACAGACAGCCCAAGCCAAGCCCTCCCCGACGGCTTGGGCTTTGGCTTCGGGAATCTGAGCCAAAGCCAGACGAAGCCAAGCCGAAGCCGGGGCTTCCAAGCCAAGCCGAGCCAATTCAACTTTCTTCCGATAGTGATCAATTTGACTAGCCTAAGCCAATCCCGTCGCCCCTATTGGAGGTTTTTAGAGAGGGTTGATGTTACGAATTGTCCATATTACATAGAAAAAAAACAAGAAAACAGAAGGATGAGTTGGAGTACTGCGAAGGGAACTGGATAAGTACAGTAAACCGAACAGTACATTATAGTTGCGCCTACGAGACCACATCAATCACACGAGAGAAAAGTAGCCAAGGAGCAAAAATGGCGGTTTACTTGCCCATTGCCCTCCCAAAGCCTTGGACATGCCAAATCAGACCTGTAATAAAATGATTGCGGAAGAGTTCGGCAAGTGGTGCTGGCGTGGGAGAATCACCTCGCATCCGAGTTTTTCTGGGTTAATTTTTCTAAAACTTTACGAGGGCCTTGGTTCAATTCTGCTGCCGCTGACAAGTACCTGACCCAGCTTGTGCGGGAGGAAATGCCGCGTGGGCTTAAGAAATATATGGAAGTCGAACTGTTCCTCGGATTCAGCTTAAAGCTGGAAAAAGGAATTTCGTTGACTACTGCTCGTTGCTGGCTACTCAAGGAAGGGTTCAAATATATTAGCCACAAGAAAGCTCCCTATTTTGACAGTCATGATTGCCCTGACGTCGTCGAGTATCGGCAACATATATTCCTCCCGTGACCCTATTGCCTTTTCAATCGTCCACATGTGTCGAATCCTAATACATATATGTCGCGGCTTTAAAATAAAATATTTAATGTTTATAAACCCATTCCTCAATGGCCGTAACCCGTAGCACGGGTGAACCTGTCTGTACGGTCGTCGCCAGGATCGACTCTACAGGATGGTCCTTATCAGCTTTTCCCACATCTCGTTAAACGTAGACCTGGTTCGGAGTCAAACAATTTCTGCAAGCCAGACATCCAAAACTACAATTTGGGCACTGGGCACTTGTTCAAACCTTGAATTTGCCTTGCATCTGGCTGCCAAGGACTGGTGTTTGCATGGACAAGGCAAATTCAGGGTTGGAACAAGTGCCCAGGGATCAAATTGTGATTATAGGGCAGGGAGCTCATGTACCACCCACTCCAAGTCCTCCAAGTACCCAAAATCCACAAAGCACAACCACTTATAATATTGTCGGTGCCCCCACGCTTGTACAGGCTGTTTCTCCACTGAATATTGATGTTTTCAGTTGGAAATAACCCAGATGTGAATAATAACATATTCCTTGTCCTGAGGGATAGAAACAGAGCAAGAGGCCTCTGTGGTAGCTTAGTCATCATCATTGGGTTTCTTCCTGCTTCTACCCTCCCTCAGGCTGCTGCGAGCCCTGTTGGTTCATCTCCTACCCCCGAGAGGCTGAGACCTCTCCAACGGGAACAAGCACGGGTGCCAGTGCATACGGATGTGGAGGAGGAGGAAGGGATGTTGCATGCAGGGATTAGTGAATGGCATGCCAGGATACTGATCCAGAATTTGAAGTAGATTCAGCTGCGCAAGAAGGAGCTGGAGAGCAGAAGTTTTGGGTAAAGCAGATGGAAGGGCACCACCTGAAAATCTGGGCTTGACCGGGGCCCAAACTTCACATACATTCATCATTTGATCACTCATTCCAGTTTTGAACCAACAGTAGTGTTGCTGCGACTTAGGGTTGGGAGGCTTCAAGTCGACTTAATGGAGGCGACTTGAGTCAAGTCGAGTCGAGTCGGACCCCAGACTTGACAAGACTTCGAAGTCGATGGAAGTCGACTTGGAGTCACTCAAGTAGACTTGAGTCGAGTCTCAGAACTGGGGTGGAACAGAGAGCGGAGGGTCGAGAGGGTACCCTAGGCTGCGTGGTTACAGTAGTATGTGCCGGGAATGGGATGATATTGTGACTTAGCTATGAATGCGGATGTTCCTTCTCGTCGTCCTTGAGATGCTTGACTCGTACTCTTGACTCGCTGGTTCCAGACTCGCGACTCAAGAGAGAAGAGGGTGGGGCAAAATCGGAAGAGGAAGATCCCCTGTCCGTCACATTCCAAGGTTTATCTACTGCGATCAGGGTGGCTGAAAAGAAGGAGTGGCATTTAAATAGGATATTAATCTGATGGATCTGCTACCTTGTGTCCCTAGAGCAAGGGGCTTCACTTTCGCGAAAATCTGCACGTACCTTTCATCTGAAGCAGTTTGGCGTTCTGAGCACAAATATACCAGCCCCAGGGCGAACAGTTGAGTGGTTGTTGAAGTAGAGACAAAAAATTTATTACCGAATTTGGAAGGAAGTGATAATACCATGCTAACCCACTAACTTTAAATGTGTTTCGGGTTGTATCCCCTGTAAAACTCTTAGCGATTCTACATAGCCGTCTGCCTTACCACTGTCTCTCTTGCACTAGTTTTTCAACCAACATGGATGAAACCTTGTATACAGAGCTCTATGCATCTAATCCAACTACTCAGGTCAAAAAAAAAAACAGTAGGCTTTCTAAATGTTCCGTATGGATCTATTTGCTTCGCGAAAGCCCGAATTTCCAGAGTTTTGCCTGGATGTCGGTGAGGAGTTCCAGTGCGTGAAGTGGAGCAACATTTTGCACCTGTACTATGACGAAGCAAGTCATTCAAGGTGTTTTCAACGTAGGCATGCCTCTGTGCGTGTCTTGCTCTCAGTATGGCCTCATCAGACAACCCAAATTGGAAACATGCTGAATTTTCTGTCCCTGCGGAGAACGTGGCCAAACTTTAAGCCTGTATATACTCAGACAGACATTCTGAACTGTTCTGGAACCATTTCACGCCCCGTCTTCAACTTTGTTTCTCTACACAGGCTCAACCCAAAATCACACCAAGTGGTATTTCGTAATTTTAAACAGAACCAGGCCACCCTGTGCCACAAAACTTGGCGTACAACTTCTTTGGGATATTATACACGACTTATAATCAATTCTACTGTATCAGAGCAACTGTAGGATATTGGAGAGATGAATACTTCCAAAAATGGCAATACACCCTGAATTGTCTCGACTTATAAATTGCTTGTGGGTATCTCCGCATGTAGATATCATATATCGTGGGTAGCCCATAGCATAAGAAGTGTACCACAGGCTGGGATATGTTTGAGTCAAAATTGTTAGTGCACACCTGAACACTCACCATGATCCGAGGCAGAAGAATTGTCAATTTGGCTACGCTCCTCCAAATCATCATCTGAATCATCAAGATCACTGTCTCGCAAATAGTCTACAAGATTCTGTGCTAGCTGGGTAGTCATTCGAATTTCCTGGGGCTCTTCAAGTCGAGCATCATAATCTGCATGACCCCAATCCACACCACCTGTATCAGTTGCAAGATAGTTGTCAAGGTGTGGGCCAGTATTGCTTTGGATCTGTGAAAGCAGGCGAACAGCAACTGAGGGACCAGGCAAGTCCAACTCTGAAGATGAACCAAGGTCTGCACGATTCTCATCCAGGATCTAAATTTTGTCGGTGTTTAGGGCTCGCTCATGATCTGCAACCCGTCGCATTTCAATGGGTTTGTGACCATGACAGGTTGAACATCGCCATAATCCAGTTTTGTTGGGCGCCAGACTTGCATCTTAAGTTTGGTTTTCTCTGTGGAAAAATGTACAGTGAAAATACCTGCCATCTGGACGTAATGAGTTGAAGTTTCCGGTTTCACGGGAAAATTCACATGATCCGGAACTGTTTAAGTCTCCCAATGTCAGACTCGAATAAAACTAAAAATTAAGATAGTCGAATGTTTTTTAGTTTTATATAGAAGCGGGACCGAAGATAAGCCAAGTACAATACCCATACCATCAAAACATCGTGTAAATTCGGGTAAAGTATCTGGACTAATTCGCAGGATGTATGTTTTCATTCCAGAGCCCAGAAGCCGAGATCTACCTCATACTATGTGTCCGCTCGCAGTCAAAAGTGGTGAGGTGGCCCAGTAAGCAGTCGCTGATAATATATACAGTAGTTATAGACAGAACCAATAACAAACTGTAACCCCCTTTTTGAACTGACTTTACTATTCCTCTGTCCCCCACTCTCGTCTGATAAAAGCACAGGCGCAGCGAAAGGGCCTCAGGAAATAACTGACAGGTTGGAATTTCAGTTAAAGTTTATGTTTTATTCATGGCGCGATTTCAACGTATGGTCGTTGAACTGGTGGGTCTGATTTCTAGGCTACTAAAAGGAGACACTTCCATAGACTCAGACTCACTGCTTCGAATCAATCACTACAGTCGTCTTCAAAAGTTCGTACAGGTTTTACGCAATGGTGGTGCTCGATTTGTGTAGGACGGCGGCCTCGGCTGTGGAGCCCCTCCACATAACGAATTTCAATTCTTCGTTGTTCTAAAACCACCTACGTCGATCGTTGCCCCTCATAAATACAAATTAGATAGCTGTTTTTTCTTCTTTTACAAAGGAACAGCATATTTACGGCGTAGCGCCCATAGAGTATTTGTGCCATACAGTATCACGCTTGAGTCAACAATTCCTCACAGCGTCAAGGCTTTCGTTCTCAGTTGCTTCTGCTTTTCCCAAGTGGACAGCGCTTCCCCTCCGTCAGCTTTCAGAGCGGTCCCCGCCAGCCAACCGCAGTTATTCGAATCTCCTCCGTCCCAGACAACTTTATATTGCCATCCTCTACCGCGCCGCCGCTCTTCTAGGATCTTTGAAATTTTTGACGCCTTCAGCTGGTTCCTTCTGATGGAATTATGAGCCCGACCCGAGCGGCGGACATTCGCCATCCTCGTTGATTGGTATTCACTCTCGTCGGTCCTCCATACACTGCTCTTTTGCCTGGAAGTACTAAGAGGTGAGGTTGCACGACTGTAATCTCTATCGCCACGCCCTGTGTTGAGCTTTGACGGGTGGTTGCTGGTGAGGAAACGTTCTTCAACATTGCCCGTTCAACGGTGATAATAACTGACCCTTCCAATTGCCAGCCCAGGACCGCGGTTTCTACCCACAGTAGCCGCTGGTGCAACTGCTCGAGGCTTAGAGGGTAATAAAGGGCTGTGTAGAGTTCTTTGTAAAGTGTACTTTGTGTAGCGCATCATCGACGACGGTGTGTGCATGGGAGCGGGCTGCATCAATGTGCCTGGTGGGAGCTGTCTTTTACGACATCCGTCCATATGTACGCCGAACCAATGTGCTCAAGAAACATTTAGTTCGTGCTAATTACGGCTTGCGTGCCTCAAGGCTGAATCTACTGAGTGCAATATGTACAGCTTCAAATGCATAGGTAATTTTGGGGGGAACGGGATGTTGGAGTGTGTGAATGGACTGTGACATTCTCGCATCTTTGATCTGATCTGATCCTCTGTGATCCGTGATCATTGATCTCTCTGATCCTATTCGATCCTCTTATCTGATTGGGACCTTATTGTCCTGATAACAATCTTATTGTCTTGACATCCATCTTATTGTCTCTATTGTCTCTATTGTCTTGATAGCCATCTTATTGTGTCTATTGTTCTTATTGTTCTTATTGTTCTAGCTACTCTATTGTCCTCATAGGTATATAAGTAGAGTAGCATTGCCCTGGATCTTCAGTTCTTACTGTTGACTCCAGGCAAGTAGTGTCATCTCATGCAATCTAACAGAGTTCTTACTGTTGACTCCAGACCTCTGTGCTTGCCTGTTTAACAGGTTATGGGCCCCGCCCTTTGAGCGTTTCTTAAGTCTTATTCTGAGACCCTCATCTCCATCTGCGCATTTTTGCACATCTGCTTTGCCCTTATAGTGTGTGTGTTCTCTGTAGATAGGAACACCAACTGTTGGGACAAATCCTCTTTGAGAGGCAGTCTTTGAATCCACCAGGAAACAAACGGTGATCAATCCGTTGATTCTGGGGTTTGGGCCCAAGTGCCTTGCAACTGGGTGTTCATTAGACTATTAGCTAGTTACTTATCTTACTTATATCTCTTCCTTCACACACACACTCCTGAGGGCGCCATTTGACCTTTTGGCATTTGGTTCTATAAAGCATTGTGTATCCGCGTCACAAATGACTCTGAGACCTGCTATGCCGGTCACATCCCTTTTCTCTCATCCATCCCTGCCTGTTGCATCTACATCTGCACATCAATCCCAACTTGCCCTTTGTCAGGCATGTGGCAAAGGTGTTCATACACTCCTCTCTTGCTCCAAATTTCTTGAGCTTATCAGAGAGAGTGAGCCTGCCAAGGGTGTTGCAGAAGTGTCCCATTTCGCCTCAAATGCTTGTTATCTTTCCCATTCCCCATCAGCTATTGATTGGAGATGGAACTCAGATTCTGGGTGCACTTCACACATGACTTCTGAAAAGAAGCGCTTGTTTAACACCCAACCACACAGAGTTCCTATCCAAGTTGCAAACGGAGTCATTCTTTACTCTGAGCTGATGGGAGAGATAGTGTTGCAGCCATCACTCCCAGGTCGCAACGAACGAGCCATTATTCTCACACATGTCCTTTATGTTCCTGGGTTATCTCATAACCTCATCTCTACTACCTATCTGTCTCGCATTCATGGCTACTCTATTCTCATGCAGGGATCTATAATCTCATTCCAACGAGATAGAGAGCTTCTCTTTGAAGCGGACATTGATGAGAGGAACCAGGCATTTGTGAGAGAGGTTGTTTCTTCTGGTTCAGCTTTTCCTGCAGTTGGAACCTTGCCTCTTGATCTCGAACTGCTGCATCGTCGGCTGGGTCATCATTCTGACACCCAAAAGATCTTGAGCAAGAATTTGGTTACTGGTGCGAAAATCACTTCAAACCAGAAGTCAGATCCAATCTGTGAGCCATGCCTTGCAGGCAAGCTGAATGCGGCTCCTTTTCCTTCTACCAGACATCGCTCCAGTGCGCCCCTTGATTTGATCCACTCTGATCTGAAGGAATACAAAGTCTTCACCCGAGAGGGTTACAGATATCGTGTTATCTTCATTGATGATCATACCAGCTTCAAAGCAGTCATGCATATGAAGCGCAAGAGTGGGACATTCAAGGCATTCCAGGTGTTCAAGGCTTATGCTGAGAATCACTTTGGACGTAAAATCAAAGTGCTGCAGGACGATGAAGGTGGAGAGTACATGTCAAATGAGTTTGCAAACTTTCTGCGCTCTGCAGGCATTGTGCGTCGTCATTCGACGAGGAACAGACCGCAACAGAATGGGACTGCAGAACGTGGCAATCGCACAACTGATGAGCATGCTACGGCTATGCTGCATGAAGCAAACCTGCCGCCATCATTCAAGGCGCTTGCAGTTAATGCATACATTCATGTTGCAAATATGCATCCGTCTGCTCACATTCCGGAGAATACTACTCCATACGAGCTCTGGTATAAGCATAAGCCGGATGTGTCTCATCTTCGTGTATGGGGCTGCCTTGCCTATGTGCATGTGCAGAAGGATAAAAGAGATGCTTCTGGGTGCCATTTCCAGAAGTGCATTTTTGTGGGTTATCCTACAGAATACAAGGGCTGGTTGTTCTACAACCCTGTGACTCGGCAAATGGTCACATCGGAGCGTGCCGTTTTTGACGAGCGCTACTTCCCTGGGAACAAGCCTGATCTTCTCAAGCGCTGTCCCAGGGGACCTTCATCTGCCTTTGTTGATCTTCCTGCCGCTAAGCCACCAGTGGTGCGCGATGACGGGGGAGATGATGAGGACAATTCTGGTGTTCATTGAGCACCCCCTGCACCGGCTCCCAATCCACCTAATCCTGTTCCTTCCCCTCCACATTCACCAACATCTACTCGCCCTAATTCACCGAATCCACCTGCTGATGCACCAGCTGGCCCAGCACCTCCTCCTTCCCCCATTGGTGTTGCTGCACGTCGTCGCCATCATGGCCAGAGAAGAGAGCCCAAGCCTGTCTCAGAGTGGCGGAAACTGCCTGTACCAGCACCTGGTCCGGTTCCTCCAGAATCTGAGAACAGTAGTGATGAGTTGCTGCTCCAGCCAGGGAGTGTGCTTATTGTTGCACATGAAGGCGATCCAACCAATGCTTTGCTTCAAGCAGTTAACTTTGCCCATGTGCAGTTGGCTCTGTCTGCTGTACGTTCTGGCAACCCGCGAACATATTATGAAGCATTGCAGCGAAAAGATGGCCATCTGTGGAAAGAAGCAGCAGTCTCTGAGATCAGCTCTCTTCTCGAAAACTGCACTTGGGATGCTGTTGATGCACCACCCGATGTGAAGCCCATTCGTTCTCAATGGGTCTTTGTGATAAAGCACAAGTCTGATGGGTCAATTGAGCGCTATAAAGCGCGCCTCGTTGCTGATGGCCGTGGACAGCGCCATGGCATTGATTACAATGAGATCTTCTCTCCCACCTTTAAACCTGCGACACTCCGCATCATTCTTGCTCTGGCTGCTCAGCATGATCTCAAACTTCGTTCCATTGATTTTTCTTCTGCTTACCTTAATGGTGATCTGGAGGAGGATGTCTATATGACTCAGCCTGAAGGATTCCCTCAGGGGGAGCGCGGTCAGCTTCTTAAACTGCACAAGTCTCTCTATGGACTCAAGCAGGCTGGCCGTCAATGGAACAAGAAGCTGAGTGCAAAGCTCTGTGATATGGGTTTTCAGTGTCTCCAGTCTGATCGCTCATGCTACATCTATTCTGATGGGGCTGTGCGCATCATCCTTCCCATCTATGTTGATGATGGCATGATCTGTGCCAAGGATGATGCTGATATCGACCGAGTCATTGCTCAACTTGGCTCTTCGTTCAGAGTCAAGGATCTTGGTCCCACAGAATGGCTGTTGGGTATCAAGATTGAGTGTGACTCTAATACTGGAGACATCCATCTTTCACAACGTGCTTATGCTGAAGCCATGCTTGAGCAGTTCAACATGAGTGATTGCCATCCTGTCACCACCCCAATGCTTCCTGGGCTTAATTTGGCCAAGGAGAGCGGTGCAACATCTGCAGAAGAGGCCAAGAAATATCACAGCATCTATCTATCTGCTGTTGGCTCTCTGATGTATCTGGCCACCCAAACACGTCCAGATATCGCTTACACTGTCGGAGTGCTTGCACGGTTCAATTCCAATCCTGGTGAAGCTCACTGGAAAGCGGTCAAACATCTGTTCCGTTATATCAAGGGGACACTTGATTACCGCATCACCTACTCAAAATCATCATCCTCACTTCATCCCTTTATCACCTACTCCGATGCTGATCACGGTGGCTGTCCAGACACTGGGAAAAGCACAGGTGGTTACATGGTGATGATGAATAGCGGTCCAGTGAGCTGGAAGAGCAAGCTGCAATCTACTGTCTCCCTTTCTACCACTGAAGCTGAATACATTGCTGGTGTGGAGGCAGGCAAGGAGATCAAGTGGGTACGCAGTTTGCTTGGTGAACTGGGCTATGGAGTGTCAGGGGCTTCTCCTCTCTGCATGGACAATCAGTCTGCAATTCAAGTATCCAAGAACCCTGAGCATCATGGTCGCATGAAACACCTTGACCTTGCTCATTACTGGCTTCGAGATGAAGTTGCCAAGGGTTCTATTGGCATTGAATATGTGTCGACCCAGGATCAGCTGGCAGACATCCTTACAAAAGCTCTTCCTCGTCCTGCTGTGGACAAGTTGCGCAATCTTGTTGGATTGCGGGGGAGCTAGGCGAGACTGGTCTCGTCCCGGGGGAGTGTTGGAGTGTGTGAATGGACTGTGACATTCTCGCATCTTTGATCTGATCTGATCCTCTGTGATCCGTGATCATTGATCTCTCTGATCCTATTCGATCCTCTTATCTGATTGGGACCTTATTGTCCTGATAACAATCTTATTGTCTTGACATCCATCTTATTGTCTCTATTGTCTCTATTGTCTTGATAGCCATCTTATTGTGTCTATTGTTCTTATTGTTCTTATTGTTCTAGCTACTCTATTGTCCTCATAGGTATATAAGTAGAGTAGCATTGCCCTGGATCTTCAGTTCTTACTGTTGACTCCAGGCAAGTAGTGTCATCTCATGCAATCTAACAGAGTTCTTACTGTTGACTCCAGACCTCTGTGCTTGCCTGTTTAACACGGGAATAGTTCCTTGCGGGGCGGGAATCTACTGCACGACGACGCATCTGCGGTATTGTCTTTTGAGGCCACGTAAGTAATCGTGAACCAGATGTCATGCTTGTGGAAGAGGCGGAGGATGTGCTAGAGGATGGCTGACCATGTGGGTGCCACAGGCGCTCTGATGACGCCTTGGTTGTCCGAGTGCAGGCTCGGGTGGCAGTTGTGCAGGCCTGCCACGATGATCGTGCGGAGTGCGAGCTCCACTATTTCTCCCCCACCGATGTTTTGACCGTCCGCCGTCCGCCCTTCCTTGTAGCACCAAGCCAGCCATCGGCCCCGGAGCGTGAAGCCACTAGGCGAATAAGCTCCGGTTGCACAAGAAATTATCTTTGTCAATTTGGGAGCTAACCGCTTGCTCACTGGCGGGTCATTCTGGATGCAGCCCACTGGCGAGCAGCATAATGGTCCTATCTGCTCTTCAAGAGATGAAGGGTCGTACCCTAGCGAGACATGGCCCAGGGTGATCTCCTTCTCGAGGTACTTGTCAACGGTGTCCGGATGGTCCAAAGTGGAAGGAAGATTTTGGGGAATGAACGACCTAGTAACTTGCAAGTGGGGTCGAGGCAATGCGCGAAACCGGTGCCGATGCCTTTCAGAACATCCGCGCAATCCTCTGTCAGCCCATCCACACGATCCAGTGTCCCCCCCTGTCTGCCTTCAAGGGTGTGACGGTAGGGAACATCTCATGCAATGGCACAGGTCTGCGCACAGTGGACAGCTCTTGTGACGCTGTGGACACCGGCGCTACACCAATGTTCGCACTTGAGTCTAGCACGCTTCAGAGCACATTTCCTGCGAGGCCCCAAAGTCCAGCGTTTCAACGGTCGTTATACAACGGCTACGATGATCGACAGTGCATCCACTTCGAGTTTCGTGTTGACAAAGCGCGATCAGGGAGAGGTTCTTGCCAGTTAGCATTGTAAATGCTATGTCTTTGTCACGTGGCACCAGACGTCCCGTCTTCAAATTACTGGGGCGGTCTTTCGTTGCATGTTATCGACGATCGGTTGCGAAACAGACTGGCCTGTCGAACAGCGCGAGAAAAAATCCATGGTTGGCAAACAGTGTAGCATGTCGCAGCAAATGCGCCGCCATCAACAGTATAAAATACAGCAGTGTGTCACACCCCCTGTATTCAAGTCTTTACACATCTCGCCAAGTCTATCGATAACTGCCAACCCGTCAAACCTAACACCACCTTGGCTATTGCCCCACCATGCTGCGTGCAGCGCGGAGCCATACAATCCACGGTGCACATTGACATCAGCGCCCTTTTGGAGCAACAACCGCACAATTTCCTTGCACCCACGGAGTGACGCTTGGGCCAATGGGGTACCAAGTGCCCCTTGTGCGTTCAAGGCGGCCCCATTCTCAATGAGCAGTCGAACGAGGTCGGTGTTCCCCGAAGGTACTGCTGCGTGCAGCGCGCTAGGATAAAAAGCGGTCCGTTTCTTGTACTCACATTGGCACCATCCTCCAAGAACGACTGAACCATCTGTAGGTGGCCATAGTATGATGCCACAATAATTGCGCTGTCGTAATGTTTTGGACAGCGCCTCCTCCAAGAGAAATTTGGCCGTTCTGAAGAGGTTCGCCGCTGCAGCAATCCACAATTTAGAGGGCTGTGAGGGCCAATCCTCAAAGCTCCCTCCAAGGTCACCAAGGTAGCATCTCTCTATTACTAGCCTGGAAGCCGCGTTCCGGGCTCAACACCCCTGTAGAAAAAGTCGATTCCAAATTCTGGTCAAAAATGCTTGTATCCTACTTGTATTAGATATTGTTTGTCAAATGTACCAAATGCCTCCAAGACCCATTTTTCGGCACCTTTGAATGGCTAACCCTTCTTGCGTTTTGGGGGCATGCACGGGGCAGTGAGCTGGCAGAGAGCAGACGTGACGGCACGCAGATGCTGTAGTTGTGGCACCCGAACACCCCATCTGCGTGATTAATGGAAGCATATACTTCGATTTTGGCGGGATTGTATAAAGGGAAGTAGAAATGTTGGACTTGCCTTGAGGGCAGCAAGATGGATCTTGTGGGGCATACATCGCATGCGAGCATCATGCGCCTGGAAGGGGATATTCGCGAGCTCACATCGTGCAGCAAAGGTATCAACGAGAGTGTCATTGTTTGTGGCATTGTCCATAACAAACACAATAATCTGGAATCGTGTTAACAGTTGTAACAGGGGAACATCAACAACACACCTTTCCCAAAAGCCCAAATTTTTCAAGTGTACTCCAAACGGCGTCAGCCATGTTTAAACCAGAGTGCTCGCCTATAAGCTCTCGGAAGTCGATTAAAGATTCCTCTGCCACCGCCTAAATCAGACTTATGATTTAACACAACGACCAAATTCACTTGCCAAGCTTGCCGTTGTTTCCGATCCAGTGAAGAACAATTGCCATGAAGGCATATCCATCGCTTGATGTCCAGGCGTCCAAGGAAATGGCGAAAAAAGAAGTATTCTCCTTGGGTGCGTTGAATTGCCGAAATAGTATTACGAAGAAATTCGCCAACGCACAGCAAAAACAGCTCTCAAACCATCAGTCATTTCCTCCTCCATCCGCTCAATTCATGCCTTTACGGACTGAGCGTGGGGTATCCTGAGCTGCTTACGGGTGGGATGGTGTGTGTACTGTAAGAGCTCGCGAAATTTCGCGGAGTCAACCACAGAAAAAGGTTGGTCACAGGCCGCGACCCATTTTGCAATCAACTCCTCGAAGTGTTCTTGATCCCATGGCTCCTGCGAAAGAGAGAGTAAAGGAGAGTGAAAAGGATACGACAGAACACGTACCTCGGATGCGGCCAACTGCTTTGCAAACATATCTCTGATGTTGTTGTTGATTGTTTCGAAATGCTCCAGGTACTTCTCAGCCGCCTCGGGCGTCATGGGTGATTTACCATGAACCAGTGCCATCTCAACATCGGTGGGCGGACTGTTGGGGGCATTTAATACTTTGAAAAGTCGATAATGCGCTGGGAAGTGTGCCTGGAGATGAGTTTGAAGGCCTAGAATTGCTCAGGATGCTTTCGCGCCACAAGGGAAACAGGCAAAGCATACCATTGGTATTGTAGTTCATCTTGCGAGTGATTTTGAACACCCGTCGGCTGCCGAGGTAGCACTTATAGTATATACTTGTACTTGAAATCATAAAAAACTACAAATTGGTTCCGTTAAACACTCATTTCCGGTTACTTAATGACACAGCGAGTAGTTAATACTGGCAGGGATTCTAGGGGTAAAACTCTCAGTGCAACCAAGGTTTTGAGCTAGGCGGTCACTCAAAATGCAGGGAAAAGCAAACACACCGATGTGGGGGAAGACAGAAAGAGGTTGATGCCATCAGCAGCTGGCTAAATGGCCAAACATGAGCCAAATATGTTATGCAACCAGTTCACGGCTTAGTTCACGGAGTTCACGTAGTTCACGCAGTTCACGGCGAACTCCGTGAACTTTCTTATATACGTATGTTCTCTAGATGCGTTCGGAATGTCTCAGGAATGCCGGGGAAGGAATTGAAGCCGCACCCTCATAGTCTGGGTCAGTCTTGTGCTGCTCGAAGCGCTTATCCCCCGCCGTACTCCGCTCGAGGAGAAACCTGTAAAAATTCGTCCGCTCCCCAACCTTCCACTGTTTACTGCTCTCAGTCTCGTCGTCAGAGTCCAAGACTTCGTGTACAGTTAGGGGCTCGTTCTCTTTGTTCTCGCGGGCGACTTCGGCCGGTGGAGCGGCCTGGGAATGCGAAGCAGGTTTAGAAGCCACTTTCGGAGCTGCCTTGAGGCGAGGGGCACATAAAAAATCAGTATGGTACGTACACCTGATACACGGGAGCTCATGCGCTAAATTAAGGTCTCACACCCGCCAGCACGCTGTCCCGCCGCCTCTTCAATCCCTCGACAGTCTCTTGGAGATTCTTCAGGACACTACGCAAGTCCTGCTCCTCTCCATTTTCCTTATCGGCGAATGAGTAATTCCCTCCCCGCCAGCACTCCGGCCTGGGTACAGCGGCCTTCACCGATGAAGAACGGGCGGGTGACATACCGGGTACGCCACCCGCAAAGAACATGTCTGGGGCCTTCGCCGCGCTCCGCCTCCTCTCCGAGATCAGGCGACGCTTTTCATCCGAAATGGGGAGACGTTCGCCTCTTCGGCTAGTCGGCGTAGCAGGGACTTTCCACGGCGAGTTCTCGATGCGGATGCGCTGCGCGCCAGATCTCGGTGGTGCCCCTCCGAGTGCGCTTGCAACAGCACCACCGACGGAGGAACGCTCACCGGAGTTAACGTCATGGTGCGGTGGAGTCCTGAACGCGGCTTGTGAGTATGCCGGGGCTCCGTCCTGCCTTTCTGGGGTCTCGTCTTCGGTTTCATTGGCTGCGACAATGCTGCTGGTGGAACGGACGAACCTCTGGGGAAAGCTCCGACTCATCGACGTCCACGGACACCAGCTCACTTCCATCTATGCTTTGGCGCTGGCTACGGGGCACATTGGGGTCGATGGCTATCTGGCTTTGCACGGGAGCAACGCTCTGTCAAAAACCGGGGAAATCGGTATTACTAATATTCTGAAGTGCGGAGCGATCGAATTGCGCACGGACCTCTACTGAGCGACGTCTAATCCCGCGTGCAGCGGAGTGCAGTGAGCCGAAGGGCGCCCGCGTCGCTGCTGATGCTTGTGACATTGGAACCATGATTCCCGCAGCAGGAGACCTCTCCCTGCGCTTTACAATTGCGTCATCTTGAGTTGAGAAAGATGGCGGGCTGGCGCTCTCCAGCAACATGGCGCACACCTCCGCCTCCTCCGCCCGTTCAGCAGCGTTCGGGAACAGCCTGGTAGGCGTATCAATGGGGGTCGAGAACGGCGAGTTGACGGGCAAGCTGGGTGAGGCCATGAAGTGTGTCGCTATCTGTGGTGGTTGTCGTCAAGTTGTTGTTGCTTAGTAAGTTTGTTTGTTGACATGACCGTGGGAATCACGTGCTGGGTCACACGTTCACTTCATTTCTCGGCAATCATGGGAAACCTTCCATTTATGGCAGTCCGGCAAATGCCGGACCAAAATTTTTGGCGTTTTTTCGCCTATTTGGGCCCCAAAATTGGAATGTCACCGTCACCTAGGCCGAGAATGTTCAGTTCACGACCCTCTGTCACCCGTCACCTGAACATTTGGTTGAAATACTACAGTACTGTAGCCATCTGTATGACTGAAACGTAACGTGTAACGGACACATCGTTTCGTTTCAGTTTCCTGGGTGCGTAACGCATAACGGAGAGTCCGTTTCAAGCCTTAAAACCGTTACTTTGCCCGAAATACTGGAGCGCAATTACTGATTTACATTTGAACCACGTGACCCTATTGCCTTTTTAATCGTCCACATTTTGAAATGCGTGACTTGACGTCAGGCAAGCCATTTCGATTCCAATAAAGCCCCAGGGAAATTTTCTAAGCCGCACGTGCCAGGAATTGATAGCCCTGATCACTTCGAACATTTACAGGCATTCAGATCCAGCTCGGAGGCATTATTGCGCTTTCCAGAGCGCAATTACTGGTTTACATTTTGAATTGTGTGACTTTATTGTGGGGACCGGCAACGTAAAGGGTTTTGATGGCACTGTTCAATCGGCCGTCGCTGCAGCCTCGGTCGTCAATATTCTGGCCGGCGAACCGCGTTGTGGAATATTTTTCGAATTTTGTGCCTGTGCGCATACTGTATCCCTTCCCTGTGAACGATAACCTGCAGGGAATGCAGTGGTGTTCGAGTGCAATGCCAAGTTTCTCATGAGTTTGTGTCAAAAATGAGGCAGATCAAATCAATTGCTGATTCCGAACTTGAGAAACACGGCCACACTCGTACCTCGTTAAAGGCTCGTTTGTTCAACCAAGAAGGAAGATGCTGTAGAAAGGGAAATAATGCCTCTGGGTGGAATTTTAAGCGATGGAATTGTTCAACATGACCGCTGTGACAGATAAGAGAATTTTCAGACGAAAATGCCGATATCTTGGTAACAAATCCGAAATCAAAAAATCCATCCCGTTAGTCGCTTGGAAGCCAGTGCCGCTACGTGGTCCCACATTTTAATATTAATGGGGTGGCAGTGTTTTCGGCCAACTTTGATGGCCGCGCAAGAGGAATTTTTGGACGGGCCTCTTTCTTTCTTGACATGATTATCACCTCCTCCCGGGTCACCAACATGGTTTGAAGGCTATCGATGTCTCTTTAAACCTGCGCCTGTGAAAATTCTACATGTAGCTGGTCTTTCGGAGTCTCCTTAGACAAATGCTTCAACAAAACTCGAAAAAACGGCCCGCTCAGCGCCCTGCTTTATCTTATGTCCGCCGACGAGCGCTTGAGCAACGCCACTACGGGCTACATCGATGACAACACGAGGCTCGAGATCTGTGTCGCTCGCTCTCTGTCTTCTACAAAAATTTACAGTACTATCGGCGACTGGGTACTCGGCCGCCTAGACAATTCCCGTCATTTCTAAGGTGCTGCGAGCGCACCCCACGGCGGATTGGGCCATAAATTGAAGGTATATATCCTATGAATGGTTGGAAATACTTCGGCGAATCTTAGGAGTTGCTATGAATGTCCCAGAGTATGCTTTTGAAAATGCAGGCGAAAATGCAAGCCATTTCAATAGCCCCAGATCTTATGCAGCTGGACTCGGTATGTTGCATTGATGACTATCTTTTGAATATCTCAATTGCAACAAAATTGAAGGCAATTTCTCCCATAACCATATACGGCACACAACTCAGTATCTTCTAACACCTTTAACTCAAGAATAAAATTTTAGCGTTGCACTGGGGGCAGCAGTCGGTGCGTGACGTGACACTGGGGGCGTCAATCTTCCTATTAGGGGCGTCAAGGTGGCGGCACTGGCGTCACTTTCACCATGCCCATAAATCTTGTGGAGTCTGACTACGGGAGACTACAAGCGTGGTGGTTCTGAAAAAAAATGAATCTTGGTCCTCATAGAAATTGTCATACGCATGCAAGACGTACCCAACACATGCCTCCAAGGACTGTGGACGACATGGGCGAAGAATTGACCCTGCAGAAAAGACAAGAAAAGATATGAGCATTATGATGCTGCCAGGTACGCAGATAAGAAAGAGGATGATTATTTGTTTAAACTAAAATCTTGTGGTAAGTTACATTCGTGGTTGTAGATTCCCCTGGAAAACGGGCCTTCGCACTTCCACACCAACAATATCAAGGGTAAGACCTTGGCAGCTGTTGAAGGTGGTGGAATATGCGGGTGCCAGAGGATATTGCCGTTGGAGTAAGGTATGGCCTGAGGTAAGGGTAGCGGTGAAGGATATTCGTGGGATCAAAATATCTTCCGCATCAATATATGAACCGGTAACGCCAGACATTCCATGTAGTAGGCGGACAGTGACAATCTATGAAGAAGCAAGACACTTTGTCTAAAGTCACCCAGGGAATTGAAACAAGTGGCCTCAACCTCCAATGCTTCCGCTGCTCTGTATAAATTACCAGAAACTTTGGCAAGCTTTTGTGTGTCAGCTGCGATAGTTTTTGCTGTGGTAATTTCACCAAGTCTAAGCTTCATACCAGCAAGAGTTTTCATGATTTCTATCTGTTGTATGGTTACGCCCGACGACGTTGCCAACGCACGGGCCTTCTCTAGAAGTGCAATTGCTTCACTATATTCATTTTGCGCATAACGATGGTGTGCCAATGCGCGATAGAACCTCGCTTTGAAGATGTTTTGTTAGACAAGGTAGAAAAGGTGAACAAAACAGAACTCAACGCACATTCAACGACTGGATCATTCAAATGGCCGAGGTGAGATATCGCCTGGGATACCAGTGTGTCCGGATTCTCAACCTTTTTCATTGCATCTGAGGAAAGGATCTCAATGATCAATAGGGTTTCCAATCTATGGACAGTCGGCTTCAGGAGAGCAGCTGGAATATGATCCACAAGGGAAAGCCGTCCTCGCCCAGTCAATCGAGTGAAAAGGGCTAAGGAGAGAGTGCACTTTATGGTATCTGCAGCATCTGGATTGTTTGCATGTAATCCTCGCATCAAGATCTGGTTCAAGTTTCCAAAGTTTGAATTGATCTGAGTGAAGGCATTGACCATCTGCCGGGACCCAAAGTACTTTTAAGTACAAATTGAAGTATTTCTGGAGTGGCGGAATGAAGGACAGAGGCGGGGCATAAAATTTTTGGTCATACTCGCGGATAGGCACGAGAGTCTTCAACCGTTTCTTGCCATCCTTGTATGCAAGGGCGGTTCCAAGGAAGAGAGTGAGTTTGGTTCGCACCTGTTAGATACTCTGGACATTGGATCAGAATGCCGTCTTGATACAGCATCAGCAAATCATCCACGATTATCTTGAGGTATTTTTGAAGCTTTTGAGCGTTGGGTTCTTTAGGACCTGGTGTCATACCGCTGAGGATGAGGTTTTCGGCGCGATCCCTAGATTATCTCGTTAATGTGGCTCTCCTCATCACTGGTTCGCTTACCGAAGAGCCGTTGTTAAATTGTGTATACAAAATGACATTGCTGTGAATCCAGGAGTTTGGGATGTCAAATTCAGCTCCCTTCATGAACATTGCCCGAGGATCATGTATAAACCATCGGATCGCATGCTCGCCCTCATGGGCAGGAAGCATCCGATGATAGAACTGCTGCAATACCGTAATTACGTAAGGGAATTTCATGAAATGCCCCAGATCACGCTTTTCAAAATGCAAGCCATTTCAATGCCCTTGAATGCTCCAGATCACACTTTTCAAAACGCAGGCTATTTAAACTGACTCTGAATGTCACAGATCATACTTTTGAAAATGCAGGCTATTCCACTGAATGCCCCAGATCACACTTTTCAAAATCCAAGCCATTTCAATGACACCAGATCACGCTTTTGAAAATGCAGACTATTTCAACTGACATCCATCTGTAATGTTGAATAGGCAGCGCAGCAGTAGGAAAGCGGAAAGAGGCGAGATGGAGCTGTGGATACTCGCCGGTTTATATGAAAACTTCCTACGTGGCCGCAGTATGACACACATGCGCCGCAGTGAGAATGTTCTGGTCGAATCAAGTGTTCTCTGGACAGCCATTGATTCACGAGACTTGTTTCGACCGCCCGATGAACCAACTGGGGGTTGCGGCGCAGTTCGGACGAAACCGAAATGAAGTGCATCATTCATCATGGGTTCAAAAGTGTGTTCCACGCTCGTTTTTGCTCACCTTTATTTGAAAGTGAGTCTCTGTTGCTCCACAGTTTCTCACCCAAACTGGTCTTAAGTTCAACTTTATGACTCTGTTATCATTACATGCATAAATGCGTGTCTTTCTGCCCACAACCTCCCATGAATAATCCCGTGGATGGGTAGCGTACCATGGCACACAACGCGTTGCTGACTACGACGGTGTGGGTGGTGGAGTTGACTCCATGCCAGCGACAGGGACGAATAATCAAATAGGATCCGCTGGATGTGAATTGGACTAACACCAGGCTCGGTGAAGGTTTCCGGATCGAACATGCTAGCGCGATCCTGCCAGCGTCGAATCTGAACGCAGTAGACCTCCGCCAAGGCATCTTCATCCCCCGTCGCCTCAGCGGCCTCAAGGACGGGAATGATCGACAGCTCGTTTTTTTTCGACCACGGCGCACCAGCTCTTCATAACTCGATCGCGCATCGGGAGTTCGTGTAGTCGATGGTAGAGCGAGTAAAGCCTCGGGAAATGTTCCACCGGCAGAGTGTCGAGATTGGCGAGGAGGGTAGCCAGGACCGACAGTGCCCATTGCCGCCAGTGGTCCATTCCATATTTGTCGGCAACTTTGGCCACAGAAACCAACTCGGGAAGGGCAGCGATTGTCATCGAGTGGACCTGAGTTTGGAGTGGCCTATGACAATTGTTTCAAGATTCAAGATTCGCGTTCGGCCACCTGAACTGTAAGTACTCACGGCGCATAAATGTATTTCAGGACCGCTCGGAACTCTTCGGCCCTCTCACCTTCAAGCGCGATGGGAAGGTCGTCGGAGTCGCCTTCCGCTTCATGGATCCCCGATGGGAGGGCGAACATGGTGGCAAAAATTGGGGAATTGTGGATTAAAAACGACTTGTGGATCTGTCGGACTCAAGGCATTAGAACTCGTGTGCTAAATCAGAGACGATCGTATGTACTTACCTTGAAAAGTGTGTTTTCTATGCGAATAATGGAATCGCCGGTGGGGTGGTAATAGTCGTGGTCACGGCGTACCACATCTGTCGCTCGAGGGGCTTTAGCGTCCTGTGCTCCTTCTAAGTCTGAAGCCATTGGGAAACTTGAGAAGTGGAAGGGACTTACTAAACGCTATTCACCCAACGCCTGCAGGGACTGTGATTGCTGCGAACCTCAATGCACCCGGCAGTTGGCACGACTCGCGGGTAGCCCAGTCAATTTACGAAAAACTCCTCGCACAAACACCCGACGGGTTCTATTTTGTTGCTGACACTGCATTTCCTCGCGGTGTGCAACAGATAGCAAGGAAAATCCGAGCTCCAATCAAAACTGGTCAGCGGATGCAAGGGACGCTACAGGATCGGTCCAAAGGTGGTGATCAAGGCAATGTACATGTATATGATCAGCGCGGCATCGACTGACTCGAAAACAGAAGACCAGAAATGCCTGCCCTACATGTTCCACAAGGAGCTGACACGGAGCTCACTTCGACGGGACTCGTTGCTCCTTCCTCTCCTTCCTGCCAGCTGTTTGCGTAGTGGTGGGTCCGCCGAATGCCTTCGCTCGCCCAGGGTGGCTCTTCCCCTCTTGCGCTCGCGGTGATCCCGGTTCAGGTTACCGTTATCATTGGACTCGACCTTTGCTGTTGTTGTCTGGGAGGACTTCTGTAACGGCTGCGCTGCTGTATTAATGTCACCCATTTGGCTTGTTTGGTGAAGGTCTGCAGCATCCGATCCTCCCAGTACTTTGGCTCGACCTTGGACGTCGAGAGAGTACTCGACATGTTGCTGCAGGATGAGTGACGGGTGCTCCCCATGCAGACAAAGGTCCGATGAATCCCGCGGGTGACCTTCATATGAGGGATGCAGTGGACGCACCCAACACGGGTTCATACAGGCCCTGGGGCCATCTATGTTTCCCATGGGAGAGGGCCAACACACGGTGGACGAGGGAGAGTGGATAGGCCGTGCTAGTTCAGTGTACAAATCAGCAAAAAAGAAGGCATCACAAAAGGAAGTTGAAATAAAAGATAAAGAATAAAAAATAGGGTTGTAAAGCCTGCGTGTGAAAGATCGCACACACCGGAACTTGTCCGGATACTCACCCTCCGAGCACGTTCCTCCCAACTGTACTCCTCCCCCACCCGTTCCCAACGAACTCCCCACCCCGGGCAACGACAGAGATGCAAACGAGGACCGTGCTGCACTCGCCGGATGCCCCACCCCCGAACAGCCGAATTTGTTGTCGAAGCGTTCCCAAGAGAACCTCATCCGGTCAGATGTTCCGTGGCCACCTGTTCCGGTGAGCGGTCTGGGGTTGTTGCGGTACACTTTCAATGACCGGCCGTTGTATTCGTACCTAAAATGGGGGATTGCGTTAGTTGCCTGTTTTCTCTGTCCATCACGCGGCCCACGGGAATCGGCTTCAAGGAACAAAACTCACCCTGAAAACATATCAACTGCCCTGCAGGCGTCTTCCTCCTTGGCAAAGATGACGGTGCCAAAGCCTCGTGAGCGACCGTTATGGTTGAGGGCAACGTCTGCGTAGAGAATGGGACCCGCCTTGCGGAAAGTGTCCTTTAGATCCTGCCACTGGATGTGGAATGGTAGCTGGTACGATTAAGCCACGCACATTAAGAGACAAAAGAAAACAGACATTTTCCACGAACAGATTTGACCCTGGCGGCACATAATCTTTCCCCATGGTGTCGGTGAAGTGGACCTCCAGGAAGTGCCCATGCCACAGGTAGCCACTGAACATGCTGACTGCACGCTGAGCGCCGTCCATGGTGGCCAGTAGCACGGTTCCGCAACCATTGTTCACGGAGACATCGGCACGCAGAACAGTGCCAGCGGTGTGGAAGAGGTCCTTGAGGTCCTGCCAGCGGATGTGGTAAGGAAGATTGGTGACGGAGAGCCGGGTGCGAGTGTCAGGCAGAAGGTTTGGGGCTGTGGTGGTCACCATCTGGATGAATGCATCGATATCATCAAAGGGCATTGTGTTGGAGGACAAACTGGTTATCGGATTCATTGACTCAGCACTGATCACGTGGATGACATCAAATCTCCCAAATAAGGACCTGCCTGGAGATTCCCGAGATACTAACACCAATCAGATCTCCATTGCTTTGGATATGGTAGTACATATTCATCTATCTTCAACCCTGCCTGGGGATTCCCGAGATACTAACACTGATCAGATCTCCATTGCTTTGGATATGGTAGTACGTATTCATCTATCTTCAACATAAATACAGCCTGCCTGGAGATCCCCGAGATACCAACCACCCATCAGATCTCTATTGCTTTGGATATGATCGGTGTTAGTATCTTGGGAATCTCCAGGCAGGGTGTATTTATGTTGAAGATAGATGAATACATACTACCATATCCAAAGCAATGGAGATCTGATCGGTGTTAGTATCTCAGGAATCTCCAGGCAGGGTGTATTTATGTTGAAGATAGATGAATACGTACTACCATATCCAAAGCAATGGAGATCTGACCGGTGTTAGTATCTCAGGAATCTCCAGGCAGGCCCTTATTAGTACATATGATAGATAGATATGTATTACCATATCCAAAGCAATAGAGATCTGATCAGTGGTTGGTATTCCCGCTACCGTAAGGTACGGGTTTCTATAGGGCGCATGATTTTTGGATTTTGGCCGTGCATCACATTTTCGTCAGCGTTTTTTGCGTAATCTCGGTTTTATGACCATACTCGGAAGCTGCTGACGTGGCAAATGTCGACGTGGAGTGACGTGGCTGCCCTCGCTCTCTCTTGCTTCCATCCACCAAACGCACTATGGCTACTTTCTGCAATGTGCCTCTCTCGACGACCCTCGACCCTCAGTCCGAGCATTCTCGGGTGGCTCTTGACTGGATCTTAAGCTCTGGAGTTCCGGCTTCCAAATCCTCGGCTTCTGGGGTCCTTACTCTTCCTTGTGGCGACACCATATGCTCAATGCACATGAAGCTTTCTATTGCTGCTGGTCTCCCATATGACCTTGTTCTCAGTCGTGACTGGTTATTCTTTTATCGCGAGACTCTTCCGCATGTCTCGTTTAATCTCTCCTCGGGAATCGTTGGCCCGAGACAACAGTCAAGTAGGTTGCTCACATCTGTCAAAATCAGTTCGCGAGCTAAGATAGGTTTCAGACACTGTTTTCCCGTCTCAAACATTCTATCACCTATCATTACCGGTGCTCAAGTACTCATATTTTTATCAGCCCTTGGACGTAGATGCGTCTGCAATGAACCTCTGGTTTGCCGCTGTCCTTCTATGTCCGGTTCTGCCTCGTTGATGACTGATATGACTGATATGACCGATGCGACCTCGTTGAAACTATTGAATGATATTTTACTTGGACACCATGCCACGCGTGCTCGTATTTCTGTATTCCATGCTGATCTACAGAGAATACAATGATCTCTTGAACTTCATGCTATCCCGTGTGCCTGTCTGAATCTAGTACAATTTCGACGCGTTCTTCTTCATCACATCGCCAGTGGAGCTTGTGCGGATCACGGTGGGGATAGCTCTGTGTCTCCAAGGCCGGATCACTCTGCCTGCCGTGCCCTCTCCCAGGACTTCAGGTCTGCGGTAGATATGTCCAAAGCCGTGTTGAACATTCTCCTCTCCACAGACGATAAACAAATTTCAACCGAAAGTCTGTCCCGCGTAGCCTGCGTCCCTGCACTGTTGACCGGAAAACCGGCAAGACAATGTACGATGTCTGGGCTGAAGAAGCTCGGGCTCTCGGCGACTCGAATCTAGGTGCCGAGGAGATCGACTCCACTTTTTTCAGAGCTAGTCCCGACCCTAAGGGCAACATTTTCTCTCAAAAATCTGATGGCACACCTTTTGTCGCCACTTTCGTCGCCGAAATCGGATCTGAAGGGCAAGGGACTTGGATGGCGGCGCATCCGAAGAAGTCCCCTCCCGCCCGTAAACTTGTATATGCTTCTAACGCTGTACTTACGTTTTACTGATTAGTACCTACCAGCCGATGACTGACGCAAATTCAAAGTCGCACCGCATGGTTCTCGCCCTTCGATGCCCCACTGGCGCCACACCGGAATTTTGCGCCATGTTCCAAAATGGACTCGCTACCTGTGATGGTCTCCGTGGTAAAGCCAAGACCCTCGAAGCAGCCAATGCCGAGGTATGTATTATAACCTCCAGATATTGTCATCGTCCTGATCAATTTACCCAGCACTACGACGTTACAGAGTCCATAATCTGTGGAGAGCACGGCTTAGATGCTGACACGGTTTTGCTTGCACGTCTACACCCAACCTACAAGATTCTATTTTCTCTCCTGCTTCTTATGAACCATCGTTGATAATATCTACAGGGCCCGTACAGTAGCAGCGGCATCAAGGATTCGTCCACTTCCCTCCACACTCCCCGCAAGAAGAGGATCAGCAAGGTCGACCCGGCTGCCAAGTCACCTGAGCTGCCAGACGAGATGACTGACGTAGATATTGTGCCCCCGGAGCCCACCGGTTCATACAGGCTCATTTCCCGTGTTTGATATTCAACCAACTCTTTTTTAGAACGTAAAATCGGCGACAAATATCTGCCCAGCAAACTGTCTGACCATCGAAGGCCCTACTTTGCACACGACAAGGCAGAGCTTGTCCAGTGAGATTACACGGACAAGGATGGGAAGTTGATTGCCCCCGAGGAGCTCTATGCGACGCTAACCGAGGGCACACTCGTTCTCGTCGTCGTCTCACTCGCAACTTATGTCATCAGGGACCAGAAGACGGACAGTGGTGTATGTGGTGTATCGCTTCCCGACAAGAAGGTGTGTGCCGCCTCATAACTCATTTATTCTTGGACCGACATTTGACATTTGTTAGATATACCATGTCTTGATAGATCGACTCAGAGTCCTCGACCGCGGCGACGCCGAGCCATGGAATCCACCCGTCCCCGAGATCCCCGAGGCCCGTGTCTACTCGCCTATGACTCCGCAGCGCAGAGCCAGGGATGACACCGCCGACACCGCCTTCCATGCTTTTGGATCAAAATTGTCGCTGAGCCCGCCCAAGAGAGCTAGGCGCGCCGGTGCCGGGTCTTCGTAAACTACTTGGGTAAAACTGATAAAACTTCACTGCAGTAGAATTACTCCCCATCTCTTTGTCTGTACATAGTTTCTCCGTACACCCACGCAAACCCACCCAAATCATTCATATACACTCAGTAAATTCAGCCAGTTTATGATCAAGTTTAATAAATTTTGAATGAATGGTTACTCATACGCGTCGTCGACTCCAGGTAGCGGGCCCTGCCGCTTGTCGGCCTTACTTGCTTTATCTCGGGAATGTCCAGGCGGGCTGTATTTATGTTGAAGCTGTAACTGATTTGCCATAAGTTAAAATGGGGCGGACAGGTGGATACGAATGTCGACGATTTCATCCCTGGTCGGAAGCTGTGGAAGATCAAGCCTCGGAGGGATGAGGACAGGGGGGGGTCGGTATCACAATCGGTGAAATCAACCGGGTACGCTATGCTCGTGTTTGGTTTGATCACGTGCTTTGATCGCCGCGCGCCGGCGCAATAGCATAGTCTATGCACATGTACTATATCCTGGTACATAGAATGAAATTGCCTTCTATTTGAAGTCCGCAGAGAAAACAGCGCGACGCGATGCGAACGCGAACGAGATCATTTGCCGAACTGCCGGCGCGCGGCGATCAAAGCACGTGATCAAAGCAAACACGAGCATAGCGTACCCAGTTGATTTCACCGATTGTGATACCGGCCCCCCCCTGGATGAGGACAGATGAGACCGTCGAGCGACAGCAGGGTTCGTACTTATTGTTCCCTTTCGTGGACTACCGCTTACCGTCCACATCACCGGAATAGTGCAACAATCAAGGTGTGACTGATAGGGGACGAGTGGTTTGTCATGAAACATGATGTACACCGCACCCGTGGTGCGAAACGTGCTCCTGTGGAAATTTAGCCGAGATAAGCTTGCTTGTCTCACAGATGGGAAGATCCGCCAGCGAGAGAACAAGTCAGCGAAGTTGAAATCAATAGAAGATGAAGTAGGCGAAGTTGAACCAGAGACTCAAGCCAACAGCCGTGCAGCGCAAGGCTCGAATAATTCCTCCTGCCCGAATTCATCTCGAAAGTAGGGTTCCGCAGTACCTACCGTATCCGGTAGGGTTCTCATCCGTGTTTACGGACACGTATCCGTATACGTACGGCTTGATAAGATCAGTGTTCCGCACATTGACGGTACGGAACGGAGTACGTCCGTATACGGGTCAATACGGGTTACGGACAGCTTTGACGTACAGTCGAACCCCTCTTAACCCATGCCTCTATCAACCCATAACCCCTCATACCCCATGGGATTTTCGAAAAACCAGCCCCGTTTGCAGGCATAACCCATAGGTCCGCCATAGCCCATACCCATACCCCTTTGAGGCAAAAATCCCATACATTTCGGCCGAGAAATGACAGTTCGGAGGTCTCGGAAGTCTCGTAACTGTGTCGTAAATGTTGGAGTTTGATCTGTTCTGTTCACATACGCATACGGTATATCTATTTTCATTTTATCACTTCTACTGTTCTACACCCACATGGTATCAGTCTTACTGCTGTGCAACCATCTCATCCATCTGATTCTTCCACATGCATTGCTTGGTTACTTGTGACTCATAGCTGTACAATTCATTTCAGGTTACTTATTTAGTCGCCACTCTCTGGTATAAATACGTAGCTAGTATGGACTGTGAAATAACAACTTCACCCCACTTTACACAAAAGTAAATATCTCGTACAGACCAAAAGAAATCTTCCGATCCTCCCATGGCCGCCGCCGTAGCGCTGAGTGTACTCAAGGAAGGGCTTGCTGCAATATGGAAGCACATTGGTCCCCGCCAAAATGACTTGGAGCAACGCATTGCCAGGAGTGAAATATACCCAAAATATCTATGTACACCGTAGAAAAAAATTACATTAAAAAATTTCGGCTAATTTCATGGGCCTCTCCTAGCCCATACACCCTCATAACCCATACCTCGAGGGTGTAACCGGGAGGTATGGGTTAAGAGGGGTTTGACTGTATACGGTTTGAGGAAATCAACCGAGGTATCGGGCCGGCATGATAAAACCACATGTCTCAGTTCCCATTGAGTCCGACACGGATAGCGGTCGCCAGACGCTGCCGAACTAGTTTCGGCCGCATACGGCTTGATACGGATACGTAACCCGTATACGTACGGGTCCTTCCGGCACGTATTCCAGCCAGCCCCGGTACGGACATCGTACGTACCGTACGTACGTATGACCATAACCCACACGTACGGTGCGGAACCCTACTCGAAAGGTCGGCAGTCTATCACAAATTGAAACCAGCGGCAAGTCGGGGGGTCGAACGGAGCGTACTGTAGTAATCTGACCAACTGTTCACTGGGTGTCACCCGTCACCTACAGTGTTCACTGGGTAAGGTGTTCATTTGTCGGCAATCACGAGATAATTACTATATATGGTAGTCCGGCGATAGCCGGTCCGAAATTTTTGACACTTTTTTGCCTATTTTGGACAGAAATCCTTGCCGTCACCGTCACCGACGCCAAAAGTGTTCAGTTCAGAGGCTGGCGTCACGCGTCACCTGAACAGTTGGTCGGATTACTACAGTACTGAATTGCACACAGATCGAGTTTATTAGGCAGAGAAGAAGGCCAATGAAATTGAAATCAAGTTGGAGGCAATGGAACAGGATCGCGCACTTGTATTCCCTCGCTTTGCATCTGTTCCGAGTTGGATTAATTCGGAGTCTGGCTTGCAATAACTTTGTTGGCCAGGTGAAATCGAAATAAAGGAAACGTAAGTACGCACTCAAATTCCGACCCGAAGATCAACTGCGCATCGGAATGCAGAGCAAGTGCCAAGAAACCGGGAAGTCAGTCAGTCAATTGCGTCAGAGGGAGTTAGACGAGACGCACGCAACAAGGGTACCACGAATCTCGGTTCCAAAGGAAAGGCAACGAGAATTCAATCCACCAATTGGGTTGGCAGGAGGTGAAATCCAACGAGAGTATGCACCTAACACATCCTTCAGGCCCTCGTCCTGCATCCAAGTGGCCAGTACAGCTGTTCAAGTCTGAAAAATCGTTGAAGTTACAAGGAGGGTTCCTGGCACGCAAAGACAATAACCAGCTGGACAAATGTTCTCTGGCAAGCTGCACTACACTGTCGAATCTGGACCACATTTCGCAATGACATCAAAGGTGCAGCAACAGCGGCGAATATGGACTGGTAGAAGGAGGACTGTGGGTGAACTCTCCATCCCCAGGTGCTTCCAGCATCGTATACCCATTGTTTGCCCCACCGCGACCGCCGCCGATCCCACCCCTCCCTCGAAGCCCGACCCGTCTGTGAAGACGCACACGCCGGCCTTCGAGACCACCCTCTCCATCTCCTCCCTCGCCTCTTCCTTCGAGTCCGCAATCGATGCGCTGAGTGCGCCAGCCGGTAGGGGGGCGAAGCGGCGCCGCGGGTCGATAGTCTCGAATTCACTCCTGAAGATGGGGAATGCGTGGATGAGGTGGTGGATGGAGGAGGAGGAGGAGGAGGATGTATTACTGCCGAGGGTCCCAATCAGGAACAAACAGGTACCGTACCTACGTACACCACGTCCTTATGTACGCTACGGACATCTACGGTCAGAACGCTGTGGTAGCCAGTATACCTCGAAACGAAGTACAAAGTCATCTCACGAAAAGACTTGGCAGACGGGAAGGGCCTGTAACTATCCAGGAAACCTCAGAGCACAGGAAATGGGCCGGGTCAAGAGTACCTCGCGAATGGTAAGGGCAGGTTATTTGAGCTGGAAAGACCGATAAGACCGACATGTGGGTGAGTAGCCTCTTATTCCTCATTTCATTGAAGTAATACCCACTAGTGAATTCCTGCAATTCAACCTCGAACACCCCTTGCGACGCTTGGGAGTACGCCTAACGCCGAGTTCGATGCCTATCGCGCGCTTTCCACCGTGCCTCCACCTGCACTCGCGGTGCAGGTAATCCTGGTCGTCCCGCCACCAGGCGGTGGCACCGCGCTCGTACACAAGCCAAGCGGCACGCTCATCGAGCCCGAACCGCGGTACCCCCTCCTCAAGAGGACGTGCTGCCGCCGACGATATACAAGGATGCGATCCCGCTCTTCCGCGCGCTGTTTGCGCTGTTGCGGATCCTGCTTGCGTGGCGCGTTGTGCCGATGCGCGGGGAGGAGGGCGCCGGGGAGAGGGAAACGCGGGTTACGAATTGCGGTGAGGTTACGGCCACAGAGGGATGCGCAGACGACATGGGCTGGAATAGGAATGAGGGCAGGTGGGAATGAGTTAGAGACGGTGCTTGGTTTTGGGAATCGCCCGCGCGGAACACCACCGCTGCCCACGCGTATCCATGTATTCCTGGGAATGGCGCATCCACCCGGTGAGCCTCGTCTTTTCCCCTCCATTTTCTTTCGTTCATTTGCTTTCATTTTCGCACTCTCTGCGCTCCTCTCCCCTTCACTCCCCTCCAACACCTTCAGCACTTTCCTCGCGCATATATCCACCTTTCTGTCTTTTACGGGTGTGCGGGTCCGCCGCAGTGTGGTCTTTGCATCACTCTTTACATCACCTCGTTGTTTTCGCATTATACCTTTACTCTCCGTCTCGTTTCGTCTCTTCTCGTCTGTCCTTCAATCTTATCCTCCAAACACACATGCTGACGAGTGTCTTTCATTTTACAGGCACGCAGACACTTTCCGCACGAGGCCGACCTTTTCGCTGAAGTCGCTTGAGGTGCTCCTCTCGTCGCACCTCGCGCGCCCAGCGTTAGACGTCGAGGGCAACCGCAGACGCGATGTGCCTTCCGCCTCCACCCATTGCACCCGGAATCAGACCGCCAGCGCCGGCCGCAGCGCACGTTACCAGCAGCAAGACGACGATATGCTCTGCGACTGCATACGCGCCTCCATGAGGCCCATTCACTCAGCCATCTCGCGCAATCGCCTTTGTCCTCCATGTAGATGTAGAGGTTGTCAATTGCATCTTTGTATCGACAACGAGGGGAGGCATCACGCAGTGGAAAGCAGCGAGCGTCTGCCCACTGCCAGATTGTTTTAGAGGAAAGTGTTCATGCAATCGCAGGAGAACAGGGTACGGAGGGGCACCGTTCCCCTACAATCACTTCACTCGAAGCTCAGCCTGAGATAGTGTAGTAGATACAAAATCGGTGAAACCCGCCGTGTGAAGCCGAGAATGATGTGTCAATGGGAGGTGATGGAAATGGAACTCCCATCGACCCCCTCAAGAGGCCGGCATACACAGCTCCAGGACATTCGAAACTCATAAAGTGCGTATTGTGGTTTTTTTCCCACGCATTATTACACCGTGTTTTTTTTTTTTCTGGTATGTGCTTCATATCATGTTTTTTAAGGCAGTATCACAATGTGTTTCATTCGACATTTGAACCATATTTATGAGACAGTATACCGCCCAATGCGCCCATAAAGTGTATCTGCAAAAATGTCTGCAATGTCTGCAGTGTCTGCAGAAATGTCTACAATGTCCGCAAAAATGGCTGCATTGTCTGCAAAAAATGTCTGCAATGTCTGCAAAATGTCTGCAATGTTGGTAGTGTCTGCAGAAATGTCTGCATGCAGACGCCAACCCCGGCAGACAACATTTTCAGTGTTTGCCATTCTGACTTCCTGTCTTGCAGCATGTTTCACTTACCAACCGTTGACTCTATGGCCCCAGGTCGAGGACCATGACAGAGGCCAGAGGCGGATCTATCTGATGGGCACAGCCCGGGAGTCGGGCATGCCGGCGTGCTGCAATTTATGCGATATCGACCGGTTTTCAGGACCTGAAAGTCTCTAGGTCAGGAGGTCAAGATTTTTTGGGAGGGGGTAGAGAATGCAAAATCAACTTCAGGATGTGATCATTGCAGCATACATTGACCAATTAGATTCAGGATATATTGCTATTTGCAACGAAGACAGTGGAATACTCTAGGTACAATGTGATCAGGGAAATGGGTTTTACACTGTCCAGAAGACTTCTGGGAGTAGTAGGAGCCCATCCTCACCTACTAACCCATATATATTTTTTCCGGCCTGGCGGCCGACCCTACCTCCCTGCCCTAGGTCGCGGCTTGACCGGCCCGAACCCCCTTGGGAAGTACGTGACTCATTCAGTGAATTGAACTCACTCAACCTGTAGTTTTTGCAGTCATCATCCAAGTAAAATGAATGCCATGAACACAGTTGACCCGTGGGCCGCAGCCGTCGCAGGTCACATACCTCATAGCGTCTGGTGCGATTTTGGCTGGAAGACTGCTGAAATGTGAACTGAGAGGTTTAACCATTGGATATATCAATCATTGCCAATGCGGACTTGGAAAATCAAACCAAACATGTTCCATCTTGTCTTTTTCCTCCCAAGGTGAGCGAGAATCGAATCCAGTGTGCTTCAGGAATAATAATCTCTTGGATGTTCCGCCCTCGGAACGTCAACTTGAGAGAACAGCGCGCTTTACGATCCCGTCCTTAGAGGAATATGAGGCCATCTTCAACTTCAAAGTTTCGATAGCCCTTGAGGTTCTCAAGAATATCCTTGAAAATTTGAAGAACAAGTCCTCGTTTAGTATATTTATGGCGGCTGAACTTGATAATTTCAAGCCTATCCCATCCACCTGTAACCACTTGAAGGTGCGATTCGTCCATTCTATTGATGTGGTCCTCAAGTTTTGGCTGATTCACCCTGGCTGAAGGTTAGACGCGGGAAGTTCGTCCTTGTTTGTTTCCAAGACTATTGCTGGGTTTTTTCCCTAGAGCTCGGTCCCCACCGTTCGCATGCACTTTAAGTTACTTTCCGATCATTTTTCGCTCGTTCGAATCGAATGAGAACGGCACCCGGACACGCCCCGCCTTCCTTCACCTTCATTCCGGTTGTCTTCCTGCTGGGCATTTGATTTGAGTTTTGTCAGTACATCCAATTGTGTTAGAATGTCATTTGTTATTGTCGAAGCGGCATTCCTTCCGGCTGTTGAGGTGACGCGTACTCGGAGTGCTGCAGCCTCAAGTGTTCCGGCATATTATATCGCCATATTGCGGGAACCCAGTCCTGTTTCCTCGGCGCGGCGGGACAGAGACCACAAACAAGCGGAATGTTGTGGCATGAACCCTTCGCAGCTCCCTCATTCGCAGTCTTGTACTGGAATTTGACGGCGTACGGGCACTTAGTTTGAGTCTCGTTCTTCGCACTGGCGGGCTTCATGAAGACTTGACATTCGGCGTGTCCGGACCGTCCGCAGAAGCCGCATAACGAATCTCCAACCTAAAGTATGTCAGTACGCCTCCAAGACTCAGGAACAAACTGCATTATACTAACACGCGCATAGGTAACTGCCAGTACCTGTGTGTCGGCACGCCCTTTTCTCTTGAGCTCCCGCTCCCCCGAGTTTCGTAGACGGCGCAAAATATGGCCGCCCATGTGAGCGCGCCAGTTCTTGGGAATTTCTGGACAGTATAAGCAACTGCGGGCGGACTTTTCTGTGATGAGGGAGGTCGCTTCGTCGGAGACCAACGAGGTTTGACCTGTTAATTGTATTAGCCAAAATATCATTGATTCTGGCCGTCGAACATACCGGAAGAATTCTTATACGGAAAGGCGGGGGATACTTGCTTCATATCTGGAAGTGCTCGAAGATCGGAGCTGTCCTTCAGCCGCATCGAGAGCTTAGCAACTAGCACTGATTCAAAATGCCATTTCAGGGCATGTGGTTCAAAATGCGAATTAAACCATTCAACAGTGCGCAATGATCATCAAGATCCATTTCCCGCTCACAAATATTTCTGGCTGCATCATTGGGCCACCTTGGCATGGGCCCGACTGTCCTCCATCCTTACCTTTTCGCCCTTGCAATGTGAACTTCTGGACAAATCCTATTCTGTCCTCGGTTCGTCCATTCGTATTTATGCGTAAAATACAGATTTTTTGTTGGTTCGGAATAATGGTTCGTGTTCTATTCCTCTCTTCAATTTATGATTCAATTCACATGGATGCTCCACTGTACCGTCGTTTATTCATGCAGCGCGCCCTAGACCGATATGACGAGGGCATTTCTCCGGCAGACATCTACGATATCAATCAGCTCGAAGCGATGCGGATTGCCGACCTCGCTTGGCAGAAACCATTGCGAACTGCTGGCAAAAAGCGGGCATTCTTCCCTCGGCATCGTCTCCGATAACTACCGCAACTATGGACGAGCTTGAACACGAGTCCGAGGCCGAGGCCGCGCTTTCCCAGACGCTGGATGAGCTCCAGTCCCGCGGCGTTCTTCAGAAAGAAAACCGGCTTGATCTTGAGGATCTTGTCGACATGCCGGAAGAGCAAGTTGCGGAGGATGCAACAGATGAAGCCTTCTCTAGTTGTCAACAGTACCACTTGATCTGTTTCGTCTTCTTGGTCCTTATCCTCGTCTGTCTCCAAAGCTGCAGATTCAATTGGTTTTCCATCAGAAACCTCAGGGGTCAGCCAATCTTTCTTAACTTGAAAGATTTCCACCAAAATACCTTGAATTTGTGGTTTTTTGTAGTGACCCGGATTGTTCAGGAGGTACAAAGACGTCATAGGACTACCTATTTGAAGTTTAGAAGTGAGGGAGTTCACCATCTGCATAAGCAACACGCGTGCGTTCTCTGTGGTCTCCTTGGTTTGACCGATGGATTCTACTGCGGATGTGTGTATCTGGATCTGGCCACTCGTGCTGAATTTACTCCCCGTTGTCCCAGGCTCACCTTGTCCCGAGTTTGCAACTTGGGGTCGGCGTGCTTGGAGGGAGTGTCGTCGATGCACAAGTATTTGTTGAAGCGGATTTGTTCCCGGGGCTGGCGATAACAGGAAGCGTCTCAAACACGGCGAGTCTGATATCCGTTGGCTTCATAGGACTGCGACTTATTTCATTTCTGCTAGATTTCTCCTAACTTCTGCATTACACCCCAAATCGGTGTCAGTCTCAATGCTGGATTGACAGGATCCGTGCTTTATTGGCAGACCGGACCGTGTATGCCATGTCTCACGCCTCACTCACCCACGAATTAACATGATCTTTAGTGTCGACAACATTTATACCGCCTCATCCGACTTCGCGCCAACATGCTTCAGCAGTGTCACTGAGCCTGCCGATGGCAGTGTAGGTACTCGCAGAAAACGCGCTGCTTGAACACGCGGTAGATGAGACCCGAGTCATCTCGGGCTCGGTGTCCACGGGCGAGATTCGGCCCTTCGAGGGACGCAAGGTTGCAACGGAGCCAGCACATGCCGTCACGCACGATGGACGTACTATCTATCCACGAGTCAGTGGGAGCGTGAAGAACTTCGTGGGGAGAACTCCGAGCCTGGGCTTGATAGGCGTGATATCCCTTTCCTCCCCGGCAGTTTGTTCGGCCCCCGTTTAAGGATGAGTTCCTCCAATGCAGGGTTGTAGAGCCACGTAGACTGGTCTATGCATATAAATTCATTCCCGATCGATATTTTCTACGATGTCCACACTTGGAAATTCCACTGCAGTGCCAAGATATCGAAACAAGCCTCCTAAGATCATATCTCGATGGATTGGAACCAATAGACTGCGCATGCGTTCTTTGGTGACAGATCCAAATATTTGACAAATTCAACCTTATTGTTAATTGAGATGTCAGTTGTGACAGGCTCCTCCGCAAGGTGGTCCTTGATCAGAGAGAACTTTATGCAGAAAATTAAAACCACAGTTCAAGGTGCAACTGTAAAAAGTTGCAACCCTTTGAAGGTGTGGCAGTCTGAAGTTGTATCCATCCGAAGTTTCCACTAAATAAACTGGCCAAATTCAAGTAGTCCCAATGTTGAAGATGCAGCTTTGGCAAGTTGCCCGATTTGAATCACAAGTTGTAGTTGAATTGTGACGCTGAAGTTGTGAAAACTTTTTGCACACTATGTTTGCCATATGAAAGCCATGAAATGCACGGAACCCACTGCAACTTTGTCGCGGAAGGGCTTGCCATTCAGGGTTGCATCTGGGCTAGGCTTGGATGGGTCCAAACATATACAGTGTGTTTGGCCGTTTTGGCGTGGCAGGAAGGAATTGGCCGAGAACAAGAATGGTAACGCGGTTTTCACCTCACATATTGTCTTCTAGATGCACTCTATTCATTCTCAGATCTAGGGAATATTTGACCCCCGCCGAAGCGAGCAATCGATGGTTTGAGCTCCCCGCGGTCAAACACCCAGTGTTCTACGCGGAACCTTCCATGTTTTATTTCGGACCGGAAACGGCTGTCGGCCCTTTATAATGCTAGTGAATCTCGGAGCTAAAACATTATTTGGCAGGTCCAAGTAGCCCCCCTCCCCTCTTTTAGTTCCAAGACTGAAAATTGATGTCGTCTAAGAATCTGAGCGTTAGTGCTTTACGTGACCACCCACTTTGACTGAAATTCCGAGGGTTTCAGATAAATAGGAGGCATAGCAGCAGCTTGTACCGCCGAGTGTTGATGAACAACATGGCCAGGAAGCCACTCTCATCGTCAACCGGTACGGTCAACGGGAAACAACAAACATTCGACCATGTCCGCACGCAACCAAGTTCGCCGACGAACCTCGAAATTGAACGCAAATGGCTGCAGTCATTACTGGACGGGTTTGACAAAGAAGAGGAGGAGGCCAGTTCACTATCGTTGAAGGTTCTTATGATCGCTGTCATACTCAGCTTTCTACTTGCTGTTGTAATAATCATTTTCTTCCGTCAAGTAAGGTAGGCTCGGGAGGCCAAATCCTTTGAAAGCGAGAACAGTTAACAAGGGTTAGGGAAAACACGAATAAATAGATCCTCCCAAGCATTGTATATCATTGCGAACCGCGTGACTTCGGCATGGCAAGGCACTCATTGTCAACAAAAAAGCCAACGAAAAAAATCCATTTCGCCTCCATTATTGCTCGGTCCACGTTCCCTGGGAAGCCATCGCAATTTCAAGCCGTTTTGTCAGCGAGAATCTGGCAATCGGGTCAGATTTGAGTCCTCTGGAAATGATGAAATGGTGTATCATTGCTAACCGCGTGACTCCGGCACTCCAAGGCACTCAACAAAAAAGAATTTGTGTATGTACATATCATTGAATAGTCTATCATTGCGAACCGCCGGGTGCCATGCCAGAAAATATACCGGAAAAGAGTCATTGCCCGCAAAGAAATGGTGCGTAATGCCGAACTAGAATTCGACCAAATTGAGCATCCAGTCCTTACTCAATTAGGCTGAAAATTAGCTACATAATGTACAAGACCTTTGGCCGACTTGGAGTTTCCAAAATGTTGAGTAAAAGTGCGGGATTCAGATCCATCATGTCACTGGATCATTGACTGGTGGTTAACTGTACTCAGGGCCTGATCGGGTAATCTAGAAATTCTTCCCAAGCTTTTCTTCGCCATCGACTTTGTATCTACACAGTTGTGAATTTAAACCGGGCCTCTTTTTTTGGTGGTCGTCTTCTGTTCTTCGGCTGAGGGACAAGCGTCTGGGGATCCGAGTCCGGGGAAAGACGTCGAATCCGTTTCGGGCCCGGGGCTGAATCTTCTTCTGTCCCCATCTGGACAGAGAGTCAGTCTTCAGCCTGCGATAGGTCAAGGAGCTTTGCCGGTATCTTGGAGGCTCTCCCGTGCTTGCATGGGGGGGGAGCAGCGACCTGTTGGGGAGCCCCTTCTGTTCACCCAGAGACCAGTCTATAATTTGAAATGATTTTCAAAGTTGCTCCTCACTCGCGTCTTTTTGCAACCTTCCCCAAAATCGAAACAGAAGTCCAACAAAGTACGTATGTATATATATTATCTGGTACTGACTAACCTTCACTTAGACATCTGAGAATGGTAAACCGAAGCCCGGCAGCAGCAAGTCGGCCAGTACTGCCACAAACGAAGCGCACAAGCATCAGACTAGGAGCGGCAAACTTGTTAATAACTGCAGGCCGCCAATTATTTTTTTCTTTCAGCCACACTGATAATTCTTCAAACCCTAATCACGCAATAATTCTTTCCAATACAGGCAGCCGATAATCGTCCGTAGTTCCTTTCCTGTCGTTCACCTCATATTCGCATTCCGTGTATCGTGACGCTCTGCATGCTCATCCCTGGCTTAATTCGATTGAATGTGTACCTCCTGCTAGAAATCCTTATCCTGTATCAAACCTGTAGCGTGTTTTTTGGAATCTCTATGTATCCTCTGTCCCTGTGCTTGTGTGCGCATCTGAGAAAATAAATGTTCAACACCATATCATTCCCAGAGGACTCAAATCTGACCCGATTGCCACATTCCCGGTGACAAAACGGCTTGAAATTGCCGTAGTCACATCAATTCACACCGAGTGTTTGATCGCGGGGAGCTCAAATCCAAAATTTGACAAAAAATCGATTGTTCGCTTCGGCGGGGGTCAAAATATTCCCGATATCGGAGAATGAATAGAGCGCATCTAGTAGAGAATACTGTATCATTTCGACCAAGTGTTCATGGGGTGTCACGCGTCACCTACGGTGTTCATTTTCTCAAGTGTTCAAACCGGAGGCTGCGACCGTCACTCACTGCTCAAGTGTTCATTTTCTCCAGCGGTCGTCGGAACACCTACAAGGAGCGCAAGAAGTTGATGGAGACTACTTACCAAGATTTCGCGTAACGCGCCCGGAATACTGCGGAGATCTTCTGCGTGAGATATCGTCGCTTATGGGACTCAGTGTTGAGTTTTGGTGGTAAACGACCCAATACACCTCAAGGCCATCAAAACCCGGATGGAGTCGTTTACTTGTTCCGGTTTCATGTTCCGGTTTCACGCAAAATATTTGCATGAATGATGTGAAAAAGAAATACGTCTATCATCGTACCGCAGTCCACGAACAATGAGCGAAGAAACCGCGTCCAAAATGTCTGACTGGATTGGACAAGAACATTCGATGGCCTCTGTGCCGCCGAGAGTTCACAGAATGGCCAAAGATGTGTTCGCTATCCCTCAGGAATTCCACTTCGAGATTCTGCCATCGTCGATGCTTCCTATCACGGAAATACGGGAATTCAGTGTGCACCCCCCGGAACTCTCGCGCGTGGCCAACGCAAAAAAAATTGGGGCTACGCGCTACCATGGGGAGCTCTGGGAGGAGCACTAGTAGAATAATTCCGTGGTTTTGTTAGCGAAAATTTGCATGTCTTAGAATCGCTTTTTCGGCATATTTGAGGCTTCAAATTATTAGGTGTTCATCCTTCGAGTGTCACCGTCACTAGTACCCCAAGTGTTCAGTTCAGTGGGCCGCGTCACGCGTCACCTGAACACTTGGTCGAAATGATACAGTATATGAGGCGAAACCGCGTAACCATTCTTGTTTTCGTGCTTATATTGACTATTCCTTCCTGCCACGCCAAAACGGCCAAAAACACGGTATATAGTGACGGTGAGTGAGTCACATGGAATGAAAACTCCGGTACACACACACGTCGTCCGATTCTAGAAAGATTTTGTTGCACCCAGGCTCGTTGTAAAAATTCCCGACAAGAAATTCGAGGCGACGGTGTCGATCATTACTCGCTGTGGCCAAAAGTAACCGGAAATTTGGTTTTGAGAGTTTCTGTCTCAGATTGTTCGCATTCCTGTGGTCAATTTATCAATCTATGTTTGATTTGGCATAGATTGACGCATTTGGATTTGAGGTGGAACCTCTCACATCTAATATATTATGAAATTTCTAAATTGATCGAAAATTGATGATGTTTCCCTCTTTCTGATTGTCTTGATGGTATTTCTGGGTACATCAAGAGCCGATAATTAACTGTGGCCCTATAGAAATACGCACCCAAAATTTAGGGGGTTTACGTGCTTTCTAAATGGCTCCATGAATAAATAAAAAGAGGGAAACAATCGCCACCTTAATCAAAAATTGATTTAGATCTCCATTTTCACAACAACAACAGTGCAGTAGCTGATATTTTTTGGTTGCACATGTTGAGGCGTGTTCCCCTTCAAATTGCAGAGAAAGAATCTGCCAAAGAATTGCCATATTCTGCCGAAAAGCACCTACAGTATTCCAGTTACTTTTGGTCATACAATTTCGAAATTTGTTAATATGTTAGGTCTGAAAGATTCCACCTCAGGTCCAAGTGTACTAATCCATGCCAAATTAACCATAGATTGAGAATTTGGCCACAAGAATGCAAAAAGTTTGAAACAGACACCCTCAAAACCAAATTTCCGGTTACTTTTGGTCACAGCGAGTACATTCCAAGGTAGGCATTATTATCTTTCTCCGGTGCTGTGCTGCTCACGTTGCCGCCCCAGCTTCGCCTATCTTCTGTGCTCATCAGAGTGATCCTGACGAGCACAGGACTCAGCTCTTGCATGTCCCTCTATGTCCACTGCCGTCCACCCACATGTCCAGCCTCTAATACCTGTCACATGTCCATGAATATCCTTTGTGATATTTTACCACATATTATTGCATGCATTCACATACCTCCGTTTTCCATTTGGACTTGCCAACAATTCAAATGGCTTTATACGTTACATACTATTCCTCGTCACAATATGAACGTAGCTGAGTGTCGACGGACCCTAATTCACCATCTTGTTACGGGTGCTTGTGTAGACCTTAAATCTGATGTGACTCCTACTTCCGGGCCTCAACCGATCCACATGCGCGGTCATAGCTGGATGCGAAAATCGAATTTCCTGTGATTTTTTTTTTTTGTCAAATGGCATGTGCACAGATATACTGTCTCAATGTCGAGAAACTGACGATCTTGGACTATGGTCCACCGATCCCGATGCTGCCAAACAGCACCCCAATCACAAATATGACAGCACCGTCGACGACGCCTGTGCCTATCCAAAGAAGCCGGTCCGCGTAAACTTCGCATCTCTGCCGCACTTTAAAATAACTGTCGTCACTCATTAAAATTCCTCTCAGTCACTCGTGACAGCCATAAGTCGCAAGGGAGCAAATGCGAAGGAGAGGAACCATGCAGCGAGGAAGCCAGAAAGGCGGCGGGTTATCACCCAGGACACAACAGGAGCTCGCTTCGACTCTCATACAGAATTTCACATTGCCTGCGAGATCGTTGCGGGTTCGGTGAGGTAGGACTGGGAAGCGTCGAGGGCTTTGTTCAATGCTTCAACATCTTTCCGGAACAGGAGTGTTTTGTGCGGTCTTGAAAGCTGTGTGCGTTGCAGACATGGAGGCGGATGAACGTGACCATGGATGAGCGAAACAGACCACGGCGCTGTTTGTTGTCAATCTTGCAAAATCTTGCCAGAACTTGTAACATTTGGAGTACTTTGTGCCGTCTTGAAAGCTGTGCGCGTCGGCAATATGGGGTGCAGATGAACCTAAACGTAAACGGGAATAATCGGAATGCTGCTGATTCTGAGTTAGGCATGTTAGTCAGAGTGTGAGAGGGAGCCAGAAGGAGGCGCGGGCGGAGTAGATTCGGAGGTTCGACGAGCAAATACGGTGCGCGTTGCGCAGAAAAGCGTCTGCATGTCGTCGGCGAGCGTGAAAGAATTATATGGAAGCTCTACCGCTTTCGTGGCGCCATTTGCATTGAGACCCAGAAAGGGGGATGCCAACGCACTTGTGGAGGCGGAGGCGTGCGCAGATGCGGCGAGAGAGGGAGAGTGCGTCGAGTGCATACTTCACGACGCCAGGTGACGCCGAATTCGGCGATCAAGCACCAGCCGGCGGGATTCAATGGGAACATTCGAGTTCGAGCAGCGTCCTGAATAGCATACGTTTGGAAGTAGACAGGGCGGTAGGACTGCGAGTGAGACGACATGGCGGAGCGAAGTGCGTTCTGTGGCGGTGCGATGTTACAGACGCTGATGTCGGGAGTGAGTGTGCATTAGGAAACCGTAATTTTCCTAGTAGCTGCCTCTTTGGGTTGCTGAGACCCAGTAGCACCGGTAGCATTTAGGTGGCGGCATAGTAGCAACTGGTAGCATCCAGTAGATTTTGGGGCAGGGCCAGTTGCACTAGTAGCTTGAAGGCGAGCCACAGTAGCTGGCTCATAAGATCTATTAGGTATATCATATGTATCCGGATTTTCCGAGATAAAAAGGCAGCTTAAATAGTGTCAAACTGGACGTGGACAGTTAAAACAGCTAAGTCATAGAAATGCATTATTCTTTTTTTTTTTTTTTTTTTCGAACCAGGATCACGTGATACTTCTGCTCTCACGTCTGCCAATCATAATGTCCGTCTCTGGAACCAGCGGAGCCACACTAACTCGATTAATAATAAGATTACATCTTTGTCCATGAATTAGAAAAACAACACAAAGAGCTATGCAATACAACACGAGCACTTGTTCACAATAATCTTGTTGTAGTTCACTATGTATTTGAACGGTATCAATGTTCAACTTCTCAGCGAGGTATTCAGCCAATGATAAATCCCACTATGGTTGGAAATTTAGCCCTGTTCCGGGGGGACCTTTCCAAAGGTCTAAATGAGACTTGGGTCGTCAGGTCCTGCCGTCTACTCAAGGTAACCAATAACTGACTGCCATTCTTCCTCTATACTATTTAGTCGTGTGAGTAGTTCTTAAAAAGCGGCGTTTGACTTCAACGACTCGAGGTTCATCTTGATTGGCGCCGTCTGAATCGTTACCATTGTTGCTCGCCATTGCGTCTGAGGACGAAGAAGAATTTTGCCACGGGCATTACACAGAATGCCATCCTGGGGCATGTGGTTCAAAATGTGAATTAAATCATTCAACAGTGTTTGAAATGGCATTACACAGCATGTGATTCAAAATGCCATTCCGGGGCATATGGTTCAAAATGCGAACATCTCGGGGGAATGATTCAAACCTTAAATATGTTAAGTGCTCCCTTATCCCTCCTGCTCTCGGCTGAATTAAATCGTGAGGCGCAGGGTTCAAAACGGCATTGCGGAGCATGTGAATCAAAATCCCATTCTGGGGCACGGGAGTCAATTATGTATATATAAAGTAGGGAATCCTTGACATTCTATCCACCCACCTCTCTCCGCCCAGCATGACGGAAAGAAGAAGATCAAAACGCCTGAACTCAAGATTACCACATTGTCGGGAACATCGAGATGGTGTGTTGTTTTGCACGTTTACAGCATTCACATCTTTTTTAATCCAGTTTTCTTTCACTTAGCTCATTCTGCTCGAAGACCTCGATGGGCTGGATGACAAGGGAAATCCTGTTCTTCCCAGCATTAACATCCGCCAGCGGCCTTACATCCATCTCTCCGGTCTTCCGTACAACAACAACAAGACGCCAGCACTTTCGCTGGCCGAACGGGAAGCCGGTGCCCTTTCCCAAGACTTACGTGGCCGCCTTCGGCTTTTTGGGCCCGATGAACAAGACCGACGAGCGCTTCTCTGTCGATATCAATAATATTGTGTTCCTTGGTAGGCAGGCTGGTGCTTCAACGCAGACTGACAGTTGCTCCACTCCCACTCCAGGTTAGTTGCCTTCTTTTGTTTTCCGAGACCTGTGGTTCATCAACTTTCTAGCTCCCTCGACGGATGGCCGCAAGAATAAACGCATGCGTTTCGACTGTGATACCCCAATCAGTCGTCCAGGAGCCAGAAACGGTGGCGGTGGCGCTGGGCCATCGTCCTCCCCTGTTCCTGCTAGTATAACCAAACAAAATATGCGGTGGACCCTCTGAACGCAGTGCTTCCGGTTGGGCGCTGGAGAATTAAATGATCCTTGCGTTGAGGGTCGGCGAGAGGCACGCAATTGCGCTTCTGGTTCATGTAGTTGCGCAGTAACTTACGGCTGTCACTGCCAATATATATACGGTAAACAATGTGGTGTAACATACATATCACAAATCGAAGATTAGCAGGCCGACATCGCCTGCGAGAAGTCCCCTACAAAGCAAACAGATGCAACTCATCCTCCTCCACGTCTGAATCCTGGGCTTCGTCTGAGATATTCGGTGTACCCAGCGCAAGTGGATCCGGAGTCTCATAATCATCATCCTCTGCATACAAAACTGCGGGCTCTATAGCTAGGTGAATATACGAGTTAGCCTGCGAAAGCCGAGCATATGTGAAAGGCACTGCACCGAATGGAAGTTGGCGGGTCGGCCAATTTGAACACTGGGTGTCCAAGGTGTCGTGCAAGCTCCTGGCTATCGGGGTCGAACCCTTTTGCTTCGTGAAATTGCCGCAAGGCTGCATAAACATGCGACTTCCACGACTGAACCCGCACTATTGTCACTAGCTGAATAGTGGGGTATCCGAGCCATGCAGCTTCTTCTGTTTCTATGGGGTCTAAACCGTCGGGATCGCGCGACCAGTAGGCTGGGCAGTCGGGCCATCGGAACGAGGAAGGTCCCACCTGGAGGTCTTTTCGTGGACAGACGAAGAGATATCCACTTGGGACATCTGGGCCAGTCGGTGAAATGCTGAGCCGAAAGTCGCAACTGCGGACATACGCTGTTTCCAGGAAAAGGTATTCAGCGTGAACGAGAAATCCAAATTCTCGAAACTGACCATAATCGTGGTGGTTGGAATTTACGTGTAGCTGACCGAAAATGTGATTTGCCTGGCTCAGCCAGTCCACGCCCCAACGATAGATCTCCATGTGGATGAGAAACTTTTTGTCGGGCATGCTAAAACTATGATACCCAACTTGATCAGACGGAGACCGCGCTCGATGTATATGGATCGCATACCGGGTCCACCATTGTCCAGTAGCTCGCCCGCAGGACCAGTTGATCCGCACTCCCACCCATCGTAATAGAGTGAGACCGGCTCAGGGAAGGCTAAAATCTGACCTTGGCCGTCAAGCGAGTCGGTGCTTGAAGGCAAGAATATGATGGCACCGACCCGCACCATCTCGGAGCGGGGAATATCGATATCCGACTCGCCACGGAAAAATTTCCAGGAGAGGGAGTGATACAGCTCCAGCGGCATGGAGGATACAAACTCCATATAACTCTCTGACCGAGCTTCATACAGGACGGCAAAAGAGTCTGATTCTAATGGCGTCCAAGACGACTCCGGAGTCTCGTGGAGGGGATAGAATTGATAGGACTTCTCCGCGGGCTCCGCGCACAGCCGTCCCGTGGAGGAGCGTATCCACAGATTTGAGACGTTAGGATACTGGAAGGCAGTCAGCAGTCTGGCCATACGGATCCTGAGTACCTTACTAGTTCTCGGTGACACATCATTTGCACATATTCCTTGGCCAGACGAAAATCTGAGGCCTATAAATAAGGTGAGCGAAAGAACAGGGCCAACGTCCGATCTACCCACACAGTACGCCCATAGATATATTGCTTTCACATGGGTGGTATCCTGGAAGCGCTCCAAAACGAGTTCAAATGGAATCAATTCTAGTTAATGTTGTATTAGGATATTGCTGCTCTTCATGAAGACGAACTAACCGTCACGAAAACAGCAGCCCGTAGTCCGGATGAAATCGCCACACCATATAACTGGAGTAAATGGGGATGTCTTGAACCCAAAATTCAATGCGCGGAACTGGGATAATATGTGAAGAGTCACCGAAGCTGAGAATATGGCGAAATGTCTTTGAGCCAGTCCTGCCCAACATTTGATTAAGCTTTGTCCAGTATGAACGGCTGTCGACGAACCCGTTCCGCATGGTCTCCCTGATATATTGCGACGGTCATATCCGATTTGCTCCCATCGATTCTCGCACAGTGGATCCACCTACGGACTCGCCGGACACGTGATTGGTTGACAACACGAGATACATAGTCCACCCGTATCTCGCGGCGGAGATCTATATCTCTCAGCGGGATACTGAGGAAATCTACCCACAATTCAGCGTGTACTTCACGGGAATCGGAGAGCGCGCACCAGAGGCGGCCCCCACGGAGGGGAGGGGGAGTGCGGCGGTCGTGGCTGGTTACACTGCTGAATGTCCCTCCGGAGAGTGAGAAGTGAGAGGAAAGGAACGAGGCGACGAACAAGTTCAAGTTTCTAGCCCGGATATTATAAGTCGGCCAGGGAGCCTCCCCGAGACCCCCACTTCCACCCAGTTCGCCGCCCACTCCACCATTACCCCCCGTACCGCCTGGGAAAGGTAAGCGAGAAGGTTGGTATTCTTATCAGTTTCGCTACGCACCATAGATGTGGTGATTAACAATGCGAGGTTTGCTGGCCTGGGACCCCATGACAGGGCTAATATCGATCGCTAGAGACCCAGAGTACTCGGCGTGGATCTTGCGTTTGCGCTACAGTGGACGTGGAGGTGTTGCGCACAGTCAAGACACATGTCAGCCTCATGCATCAGTTTCTTAATTATAGGAGTCAAGATCGTTTTTTGGAGTCCCAGGACATTCTAAGCATCACAAGACGGGGTTTTCAGTGGCGCTCAATCTCAACTCGCATTCACAAAGCCAGATCGAGGATTTAGGGGGAAAAAGGCACTGGACAACATTCCATTTCACAACGCTCCCGAGAGGAAAGGCAGTAGGAGAGAGAAAACTACTCTACTTATAGTGTTTAACGAACCGTGTGAACTATAAGAATAAATATACATGAGATGATCAAAGTGGGTGACTTCCCGTAAGGTAAATTTATCCTGGGGGAATATTTCGAAGGACTGCCGAGACAACTGTCGGGACCCCATCAATTGCCACAACTCAAAGGAGCAGGTTTGAAGCCCCATCACTTGAATAGAATCTTATTCTGGAGGGGGGGTCGTTACCCCCCCTCCAGAATTTTAGTCTGTCGGATAAACCTTTTTGATCAAAATTGATCTAAGACCACGCCAGCACCGTTCCTCTCGCCTCTGGGCACCTATCGCTGGCTTGGAACACATCTACATAGATAAAATATCATTATTCTGAGGAAACATTTTTGCTCGTTCTGATCACATCACTGGCACCTTCAAACAAGCTCAGAAATTGCGCCAGGATAGATTTACCTTACGGGAAGTCACCCACTACAACAGTGTAAGTAAGAGGAATAAAGAAGAGAAGAGAAGGGACAAACCTCAGACGGGCACGATAAGGTGAACAGCTGAGGAATGTCCCTGTATTGCGACGCAATATACGTAATACGATACGGAGACGGGCGAAACACGCCGTATGGGCAACGCGGCCCGCGTGCAGACTATATGGCCAGTCGAGCCTCTATTTCAGCACTCCCCCTGGCGAGAACGGGCATATAGTATCAGTAAAGTAAGAGAAAGTAAATCAAATGAAAGTGACCGTGAACGAGGGAGAACAGAAATTCCCCCTCGAGTTGAGCATTTCCGCTCCACTCCCATCTGCTCCCCTACTCCGTTGATGGGACATGCTGAATCTCGATGTCCCTTGACCTTGAACCCCAATCCCCACAGGTGCTTCTTGAGGAGCCTCATGGCCTGGAAATCGGTGGCAACGGAACGAGTAGTTGCTGGTGCCCAATGTCAGACCTCTTCTCGCTTGAACATCTACGAGAGGTGAGTCACTCCTACCTTCGGTGGTGCACTGTCTAATAACTGCGTCAACCACTATAGGCGGAGCTACGCGTGCACTGCTATACCCTGTACAACTTCGCTTGTGGATCCGGGGGCGGTGGGTATATGCCCCCGCATCTCAACTCCTCAACAAAAGAGATGGGCAGGACTCATAATTTGTCTCCAGGCAGAGTTGTGTGTCGTCTTTCTCTGTAAAGGTGCAGAAATCTGAACAGACAGTTTTGCTTAGAATCACACTGGCTATCCCCTCGAAAACAGGTGCATAAGATTTAGTCTCCATACCGGTCATGTTTTGACAGCACAATGGCAAATAACACGCCCGCTATTCATTCGGCGCCATTGTGACTTTTTCTCTTACTCTTTATCCTCCCCTGGCACGTCCCTCCACTTTTACCTAGCGGATGGCCCGCATCGACGTTAAGGTGAACAACTCGGCCTTGTACTACAACGGATCACACCGGTGAGCGCAAATTAGTGCCGTTTGCCGACGAGCCATTCACGAGATTCTTGCAGCAGCTCGACGACTGCCGTATACATGTGCATGTCTCCCTTACTGCCGGCGACAGCAATTGGTACGTCAATATTGCAGTCGTCTAATGGACAATGCTAACTGCGAACAATTTAGCTAAATGCCCCATTGTTCATGCTGCAGCTGGTGTAGATACAGGGCCAAGCGTTGCATGTGTTGTACCAGTAGTACGGCTACATAGGTCACTGTACCCGTCGCTATATATCATGAATATGACCGCATTCGTGAACATTTTGATTGATTAAGCAACTGTAATGGACTCAAGAAAAACAGCATCGATAATATTTGCTTAATATGCGTGCTGGTATTCCGCGAATATTTTGCGGATTCAGCCCATATTTAACAAATATTTGCATGCGCGCATTCTGCCACTATTCTGTTGATATTCAGCTGGAACAACCCATATTCGCAACATATCCACCGCTAAATTTTTGGCTCAAACTCCGGTGATATTATTATTCTCTCTGTTCAGCCAATGTATTTCAGTCACGCAGCAGGTGATGAAATAGTATCAAGTACCAGGCCCACTAATATTTGACTAGACTTCAGCTTCTCCCGCAGCTACAGGGATAATAATATTATATCCCTCTTCAGCTGAATGCCGGAGATGAGCCAGAATATTATTATTGTCTGTAACAAGACTGTTTGGTCGAAAGGTGGGCCTCAGGAATGATAATTTTATACCCCCCTTTGGCCGAATGCAGGTGGTGAGCCAGAATATTATTATTGTCTGTAAAAAGGCTGTTCGGCCGAAGGCTGGGCCCCAGGCATGATGGTATTATACCCCCCTTCAGCCGAATGCAGGTGATGAGCCAGAATATCATTATTGTCCGCAACAAGGCTGTTTGGCCGAAGGGTGAGCCCCAGGCTCACTAATGTTTTGTTGATCTTCAGCTTCCTGCACTGGCCACAGGGAAAATAATATTACACCTGTGTTTGGCCAAAAGCATGCAATGAGGCAAAATATTATTATAGTCTTTCCCAGGGCTCTCTGGCTGAAGGCCAGCTCATAGGTTCACCAATATTCAAGTGGTCTTTGGCTTCTCCCAATGGTGACAAGGACAATAATATTCTCTCTGTGTTGCGCCAAAGGGAGGTCATGAGGCAGAATATTATTATTCTTTCTCACAGAGCCATTCAGCTGAACACCAAGTGATAGCCTGGATCCCCTACTCTGTGTAACAGAGAAGGGTTCTGTGGGTTTGAAACTGGATTCCGTGCGCCAAAGTGCCGACCTGACGTCATATTACGTATACATACAACGTACTGTACTATTTCGATCAATTCGTATGTCACGCGTCACAGGGCCCAAAATTTACGAATTTTTTCGTACATGTCACAGGTCACCGGGGGCATATACGAAACCCTCAAACAAGTCACAGAAATGCTGGAAAAGGGCTAAAAAAACCCGATTTTTTGCCTCAGCGCATGTGCAGTTAGCCAGCGATGCCGCGGCGTTCGCATCAACTATCAATTTTGACGTGAGCGGAAGTAAACTGCTGATCGGGTTCTTCCACCTTTCCTCTCCCTCTCACGACTCTGCATTGACCACAGTTCTTGTCACTTAACAGATGTCCAGTCCTATTTTGGCTTGGTTACTGATCAAGTATTGCTTTAATCCATTCTAAGTGTGCCTGGTGGCAGCTAGAAAACAGATTAGGCATATGTGAGGGCTTGAATTTGCGACCGATTTACGAAAATAAAAAAGTGTCACGCTCGCCCCGACCGAAGTACGAAATCTAAATTTCGTATCCCGCGGTCACAGGTCACAGGCCGGTTCGAATTGATCAAAATAGTACAGTAACACTCCTCGGACCGCGTTGGTTGGTTGTGATGGCTACATTTTGATAACCCAGGGAACTTTGATTTTGAAATCACTAGGATGAAACCAGATTCTGCGCGCCAAATCCCCTACTCTGTGCAACAGAGAAGGGTTCTGTGGGAGTGAAATGTAATTCCGTCCGCCAGCTCCGTTCAACCATCAATTCATCATGTGACTATGACATAAACTATGAGGTGTTTGGAGCCGTTTGCTCCACTCCACTCCACTCACGCTGCACTCGCACTTTTCTCTCTCCCTCTTCCTGCTTTCTTTGTCTTATGTGCTACACAGACACCATGGCTGCTGAAAATAATATGCAACCAGCACCCGCTGAAAAATCATGTCCCCCGGCCAGTATAAACACACAGCCCCGCTGATAAATCTGGCACCCGCCAATGATATTGCCGCTTCGAATCCTCGTATGCCACTAAATTCAGAGAGCCTACTGGATCCATTAGGATGTTAAACATTCAAAAAACCGCGTGCACACTAGTCTGGTATGTGAAATATCGTCAGATGAAGTCGGTCAGTCCCAATTAGGCAAGCACTAGAGAAAAGCCTCCAGTTCAACATCCAGGGCAGGTTTGATTTTGCTTGAAAAATTTAACATCCCAAAAACTGTGTGCACACTAGTCTTGTCAGATGAAGTTGGTCACTCTCAATGAGGCAAGCGCTGCAAAAACATGGCGAGTTCACCATCCAGGGCAGGTTCAATTTTGATTGAAAAATTTGTGGAGCCTACTCCCTTGTCCCTCCGAGGACAGCCAAAATACATTTTTTGCCCTTCTCGTGGGCATTCAAATCCGGAAGGCAGGGTGTCTATTCAACCTTAAATATGTCAAGTGCTCCATTATCCCTGCTGAACCCAGGCAAAATACATTATAATGCACTGAATGGCCGGCTCCATAGTGAGACACGGGGTCTAAAATGGCATTGTGAGGAACGGGGTTCAAAATGACATTGTGAGGCACAGGGTTCAGAATAGGTCCTTTGTCCTCCGAGCACAGCCGAAATACATTTTTTGCCCTTTCTCATGGGGCATTCAAATCCGGAATGCAGGGCGTCCATGTTGAGCTGCTAAAATCAAAGGCCGCCATCCAAAATGCCTTCTCGCCTGGTTTGAAAAAATTTAACCTAGCGTTGGTCGTCCCCATCCCAGAAATTTCAGGTGACTAAACAACATGTAGGACTGCTTCAACGCGAGTCTTGTCAATTTTGTCCGGAACAAGCAAAGCATCACGTAGCCATCTCGAAAATTGTTTCGCAACCGAGTGCTCTTTGCTGATATCGGAACCTTTGCAAAAGGTCGGGAGAAAAACGTCGAAATGAACGCCTCTATTCGGAGGGCACATGGTGTACTCGCAGCCCGGAACATGCTTGTTTAATCGCTATACCCCTCAAACCCACCACCTATATTTTTCCCACAACAATTTGTTCGCGCCATAATTTACAGGCGAAATTTCGCAAAGTTCTGGTCGGTTTGGTCACAGTAACCCTATTTGGTTTGTTTGAACAATACGCTTTGCAATGGTAAACGGGTTTTAAATTTTGTTTCATTCAACACTATACCATCCTTCTTTGTCCTTTTTCTCTACGTCTTTTCATGCGCCACTTTAGATTCTCCTTCCTATTATCTATCCTCGTAGGGCGGATGTATTCCGCGCCGCGTACTTCATGGCGCGTTATCATATGGCACATATAATGTTTAAAGATTAGGTATTCAATGACAACTGGAAGCAGGAAACAGGGTTTTTCAATACTTGTTATCACAGAAAGTGATTAGAAATGTGTTTATTGCATCAGACTACGTGCATCAAATTCAACGACCTACCCCCACGAGAAACCCAAGGATACTACCCGTTGACAAACCAACTCACCTGGCAAGAATCATTTCATTGGCTCTTTCCAGAGCCACGGCAATATCAGTCGCGCCCCACGTGATTACGACATTTCATCATCCAGTGTTCAAGCACTGCTTTACTTAAAGCCACATCCCTCACAATGGCTGGAACAGTAGTGGGAGGGGGCTTCAACCTTGCATGAAAAGGCAGTGTTTAATCAGGGTTTTGTTCAAAATGTGATTAAACAATGTTGAAAGACAGTTTGAACACCTCTAACAAGTGCCGGGGTGTTCTGGATGAAAGAAATCGATTAGACGAAATTCCTCATATTCTCCTCTAGTGTCTACAAATTTAAATTCAGAATTTATTGGGATCAATTGCAAGCAAGTTGTCATCCAACGTATGGAAGAACTTCAAGAACAGGACGCTCTTAAGCCCTCGGTTCCTTTCGGTTTTGCTCCTACTTCCTGACCCTTCTGCTTCTTCACTGCACCACAGAATGAATTCAGCTTCCTACTCCTTTGTTGTGCCTCTCGGCGATCCCTTCGAGATAGGATCGTGTGTTGCATGTTCCCGGTGTTAGCGGACAATTTTCGTCTGATCAAACTCTGCGCAGCTTTCCAGTCTTCTGTTTTCGCGATGTTCACAAACCCTGCTTCCTTTTTCCCACATCGCAAGATTATCACAGCTGGAAAAGTCTCTGAAGGGGTTGAAAATACACAGAAAGGGGTTCCGTTGAAATCTTGATATTCCACGGAGACTTCACTGCTATGTGCCATCCAAGACACAATATCTGGCTGACGATCCCCTGTTATTTGAACCTTTACATCTGCCCGACCGACGTATTGGCAAGTATTGATGTACGCCCTGATGACGCGGAATGCCGAACATGGGTTACATGCTGGGAGGTGTTTGCCATCCGTTGGAGCACCTATGATGTTAGGCGCATTCAGAATGGCTTCCTTATAAGTAAATTTTGGAGCATCAAGGACGCACCGCTTGCAATAATCGACAATTGAACCTCATCAGTCGCCTACGGACAGCAAGTATATACATACAAAAGCCATCATGAGGTTAAAATTCAGCGACTCACTTCCAGAGTCTGGAGATTCTCCCGGTCGGCTTCCAACCTCTCGATGTCGGCTCGTGATTCAGTCGTAGTATTGCCAACCATCTGAATTTCATCTTCTCTCTCGTCATTTTTTAGGGTTTGGTGTTCAACATCCGTGCGGAGCTTTTCCATATCGGCTTCCAACTTCTCGATGTTAGGTGATTCAGTCCCGGTTTTACGAAAAGAGGCCCCCAACCTTTGACAGCTCGCCTTCGTTATCCTGTAATTTCATCCTGAGCTCCTCATTTTTCGATCTTAGGCATCGGAGTTCAGCAGTCTTTTCTGCTTATAACGCCTACATAAGTTATCATCACGTTTCAGAAAACTCGGTGACTGACTTCCCGACTCCGTAGATTTCTCTGATCGGCTTTCAACTTCTCGATGTTGGCGAGTAATTCAGTTGCAGTATCCCAACCTTTTCGAGTTCGTCTTCTCTTCCTTGTGATTGCATCCCCAACTCGTCATTTTTTAGGCTTTGGAGTTCAACATCCATGCGGAGCTTTTCGATATCTGCTTCTAACTTCTCGATGTTAGTTCATTCATTTGCGTTATTGAGAAAAGGGGCCTAACATTCTCCAGCTCCTCTGCCTTGTCCTGTAATTCCATCCTGAACTCCTCATTTTTCGATCTTAGGCTTTGGATTTCCACAGCTGCTTCTGCCTAAATACCTACATTAAGTGATCATCGAGTTAAAACTATTTGACTCACTTCCCGAGTTCGAAGCTTCTCCTGGTCTGCTGCAAACTCCTCCATCTTTGTTTTTGCTTCGTACAATTCCGTCTCTAATGAAAAAATGATGGCCTCGTCGCCAGAGCGCTCCTGGTTTAGCATCAAGTCTTGTGCAATGGCAGATTCATCGCTGATATCCTGAGCCTCGGATGTTGCGGACGGAGAGTTCTGCGCTTTCCCGCGATGATGTTTTGGGGGTTTAGCTAACTGAACGACTTCTCCGATACCTTCGGAGAAATAATATGACGTTGCGGGCGGGCTACTTCACTTTGCGTCAGTGGGCTATGAGTGTCTCAATGGACAGAAGATATGTACCCCCAACTTTATGGAGAACAATTCTGATAGTAGAGATAAAGCGTCTTCATTGGAGAGTCGGCATAGTTGGATGATTTCGACCAGAAAAGTTCGAAGTATTGGGGCTAGCTCTGTCGGATTCTGTATGCACCTCGGATGCAGTGATTTCGAGTTCGGCCTCACCAGCTCGATGTCACCCTTGGGAATGATTTCTGACACACGAGCGTAAGTAATCCGGAGGCATTTCAATATCATATACAGACTGCGAGGAATGAATGAGTCAGTTTCTAGTCGTTGACGGGGATTTTATGGGACCTTTGCATGATGCGTTGGGCACCGGTGCAATTTGAAGATAGCCATTTTCTTGAATTGACATTGACGTAGGTACTAGCGCCGACCCGCAGCGTCACAGAGTGGGTATGCATCCTTGCGCTACCACTTTCTATATCCGGAAGTCCGGAAAATGGCAAAAGACAAGGCTGTTTTTGGCGCAGATCTCCGTGTGCACTTACATCTTCCCCGGGAATGGGGGACGCCCACGCAGCAAGGTATGTTTGTTTCCGAAGCATAGGATTTTTGCTGAGACGTTACTTCAGATTTATCACATTTACGTTGATAAGCTCAGGGTCCACGATAAGGGCTTCAGGGAAGCATAGAATCCGCCATTCCCCTCTTGCTCTCGGCTGGCCCGAGCACCCCGAGGAAACGCACGCGCGCCGAACGTGACGACGAGGCTGACAAGTCATTCGATGTCTTCAATTCAGTCTCACCTGTCAAAAAAACTCGCAGGTCCTAAGTTGACCTCGCTCAAGTCATTGTTTTTTACCCTACTTTACAAAGTTGTCTCGCAAATTGGTACATTCTTTTACTAGCCACATTTATTTCTTCCCAGTACCATTAGTAACTTTTAACAATACAATTCATTTTAATGTTTAAGCAAATTCACGGTAGCGGGCACTGCCGCTCGCCGGCCCTACCCGCTTTATAACAGGTGGAGTGTCGGTTGGGAGGTGATAGCCAGCGTGATTCTAAGCGAAACTGTCTCTTCAGATTTCCCATTGCCTCGGTCGTCATTGAGCCTGTGGCTTTGAAGCTCTTCATTCTAAAGGGAGGTGGTGCAGTACACGCAGACAATCAAAAATATGAGCCGTGGGCCATCGAAGTCGACACAGAAATTGGTATCATGTTTGAGTGCCCAGGTGTACCCTTCTCACAAGGCTCGCAGAGATACTTTAACAAAATTATACAAAAACTACAACCGAGACCTCAGCGGAAATATACGTATATCAATCTTGATCGTATTCGTTGTGCTGGCCAAGAGGTCTCCAGCTACACGCCTTCCGATGAAACTATTTGGAAATCAATTCCGTCAGTGACACTACAACGCTTGACTCGTGAATTTTTATGGAAGTGCATACACAACACTTTTAGAGTGGGTGATTTTTGGTACCACATCGACAGACATCGACACACTGGAAATTAAAGGGAGATGCCACCTTTGCGGTGTGCCCGAAACATTAGAACATATTGCGTTAGAATGCGATGCCCCGGTGTACATTACCAATACGACGGACCATAAATGCCGATGTCGTCCGCAACCACCCAAATCCAACAAAAGATGCGCACAGCCACAGAGTTCAGAAAATATTACACAACGTGCTTCGCCGGGGGTCAAATTTCCTGCGCGCATGTTGGGGTCTGCATTCACCTTGCCAGATCATGATTCCGGCAGAAAATGATCACGCATTCCACTTTTGCCTGGGGAGGAGATAAATATGTGCACAGCCACAGACTTCAGAAAATATTACACGACATGCTTCGCCGGGGGTCAAATTTTCTGCGCGCGTGTTGGGGTCTGGATGCACCTTGCCAGATCAGGATTCCGGCAGAAAATGATCACGCATTCCACATGAAAAATCAGAAGCACAGGGAGGCACTGACTTCCATTTTGCTATCCACTCACCTACTTGCCGTAGAGAAGTTGCGTCATGTCGACCATGCACATCAGCCAGTACCTTATGAAAGACGCCCCTGTCGAGACAGAGCATGCGCTCTTGGGAATGCACCGCATCAAATGCCGTCCTTGAACTGCGCAAAATATTTATGGAAAAGTTTCGTACAGTACCAAATCTACAGGAGAAATTGGTAGATCTTGACAGTGTTGCCCAGCTCAAAAGGTATCTGCGAGCTCGTTCTATTTGGTGCATGGAGGCCCAAGGGCGAAGGTATATTTTAGCTTGTTTTTGTACACCCTGGGACCAGCGCTCGTTATTCGGACCATGCCATGTAATACTACCTACCTACCTACCTACCACTTTTGGCTTGGCAGGAGATAAAAGATGCGCACAGCCACAGAGTTCAGAAAATATTACACAACGTGCTTTGCCGGGGGTTAAATTTTCTGCACACGTGTTGTGGGCTGCATGCACCTTGCCAGATCATTATTCCGGCAGAAAATGAGTGCGCATTCCACTTTCGCCTAGGGAGGAGATAAAAGATGAGCACAGCCACAGACTTCAGAAAATATTACACAACATGCTTCGCCGGGGGTCAAACTTTCTGCGCGCATGCTGGGGGGTGCATGCACCTTGCCAGATCATGATTCTGACAGAAAATGATCGCGCATTCCACTTTTGGCTCGGGAGGAGATGAAAGATGGTTATATATTTTCCCTTGAGATCTGACGAGCCACAATGTGATCTAGATCCCACTTATGCCCTTGGCGATGCTCTTGAGCCGGAATATGACCTGAACCGCGGCGGGTTACGAGAGGTGTATATAGAGATGTATTCGGGCCGCACGGAACAATTTATGTAAGTGAAGGCGACCAAGAATACAACCACTGAGTTCGAGATTTGGATCCTTTCTTCCTCTCCTCTTCATTCGAATTATTGCGATGTGCCGGGGGGAAAGATGAAGGCATAGAAACACCGTTCAATTATTCAGCTAGGGGTATTTGACATCTTTTTGAAAGGTTCGAGATCATATTAATTTCCCTCCGCCAAGACAGTGCGCTCCAACAAATGAAGAGTTTAAATGTGACTATATCAGGCCGCGAGGAGTCAACCGAAGGTTGATCACCCAGCATCGATTTAACAAGTATTAATCATGCTGAAAACCATGAATTACACAAAAGCATTACCGTCGAGGCGTCGACCAAGAGGTATGCACGGTTAAGTCTCCCACACAGGGAACATGTGGCTTTTCTGAAAAGCGCGCCTCAAAAAGTGGCTCCGGGAATCCTCTAGGATCGAAACAGTCCTAATCCCCCCCCCCCCCCATCGCGATGAGGATGTCCAAGTCACGCGTTTGAAATGGCAGACTGTTGACTGCCCCCTGGAAAAGCCAATAATTGCTCCGAGACAAATCTGAACCGTGAGAAAGATTCGTAGGTTATCCATTCCTGAAATGCGCAGCTCAGAAAGTGCCTCTGGGACTCCACTGGAATTCAAATGAACCTAGGACGCAATGCCTTCATCGACGCGGCCTCCGGTCCATATGTGGTTTCCCCGATGTCAGAGTCATGCGTTTCAAATGGCAGCCCGTTGATTGCCCTCCGGAAAAGGCATAATAGCTCCGAGACAAATCTGAACCGTGAGAAACATTCGTATTGACTAGGGCTATCGATTCCTGAGAAGCACGCCTCAGAAAGTGGTTCTCAGTGCTGTGTGAGGGTGCTTCTCGCCATCCTTCTCGATACTACTCCGCTTCTCATCGGCGGAGGTTCCCATGGTCGTAGTCGTACGATAAGGATAAGGGTAAGTGTGGTAAGAGTGGGGTTACCGCGCTACTTTATAAGTATCAGCGGGAGCCTGTTTGGCGTGCTTTACGCCCCGGTCCATGTGAAGCGAAGCGCTCTCTTGGCTCTGTGCGCTTGTACAATCACAGAGATCCTTGTAGTCTCGGTGCACAGCCTCTCATGACATCCCGTTCCGGGAACCCTGTCATGAGAGTCTGGATCAATCATCCGTCGGCTAAGGGGGGTGCGCGCTATCAAACCATCAGCTGTTATTCCCACGATATGTAGTAGTTTGAGATTTGCAATCTACACGACCGTTGGGCCGATTAGCTTGAGATTTTATGGGTGCACTCGTGCTGCATACGCAAACTGATCCCGCGAAAAATCAGAGTGATCCGGATTTTTTGACAAAACTGAATGTAGGTTTCCACAACTCTGTTTCGTCTGCCCAACTGACTCTTTATAGACCCCTGCTAACAACCCTGTTGCAATCATCACTGACAATGCGGTCAATACCACGCGAACCACGGCTGTGCTGAACCGCATGTACCCTGACCGGCTGTACATTTCTTCTCCAAAAATGTACGAGCAGGTGATGGCAGTTAAGGAAGCCATGAAGGGTGAGATCATATATTTACCTATAGATTGACCCTCACCAAAATTTCTCGGTCAACGGGGCTCCGTCATATGTTGAGAATTGGTCTTTCTAAGTTACTACTTCGCTAGTAGATGTGGGAAGATAAAAATTTTCAAAGTCACGTAATTGGCTCACGTGAGACTGCTAAGGCCTTCGGCACCAAAAGGGCCGCAAGCTAAGCCTTAGCCTAAGCCCTTCATTAAGGCCTTAGACCTTAGGGCGAACACTGTTTCTAGGGAACTTTACAGAGCCTGAAAGAACTTTACATGAAATGAATGGGTCAAGATTTCACCGAGAAATCTACTCATGCTGTAGCACCCATGTTGCCGCCGCTGATGCCACCTCGTTCTGATTGGGGCTGGACAAAACACATATCAGATGTGTTGGGTCGACATTAGATGGTCCGAAAACCCCTCAAAAGAACCCACCAATATCCGAAGGAGAAGTATGTATGTACTTTAACATTTTTGAACATCCAGTGGTATCCGGATATCTAAGTTCAGCACACAACTTCTCGGGGTGCCAAATGAACTAAATGCAGTGCAGAATTCATTCATGCTTCAGAAATGAGGATTTTGGCTTACTGTACCATATGTGTCCAGCTAACACCTTTCGACATGCTTTGTTGTGCAGATACTTTATTAGCTCATCTTAAGTTCCAGGTGGTCCAGACCACCAGAGGACTTAAGTGATAGAGAACTCAAGTGATAGCAACAAGGATTATATCGAACACAAAAACAAAATCCACGTAAGAGATTTGAACCGCTGACCTTCTGACTTACAGAAGGAAAAGATAAGAGGACTTACCACTACACCAGGAAGACCATACTTGAAGTGCTCAATCAGATTGTGATTACATTTCTTCCATGCCCTCTTTCTACCATGGTAAGTACTGCATATGTATTGACTCACTTGTCATTTCCAGTCATCTTTCATCATGTTTTTTATATAGATTAATTTATTGAAACAGATCAATCTCTAAATCATCTATGGATAGTGGTTTGGCCACAGGACATGAAGAGGGAAAATAAAGAAAGTGGAGAAGGTTTAGGCCATTATGGGGCTAATATTGTATCTGTGTGTTCAAGAAACTATGTCCTTCCTGGTGTAGTGGTTAACACCTTCATCTTATGCTGGTAAAAAGCCAGGAGGTCTGGTGTTCAAATCCCATTGGTGGATTTGTTTTTGGTGTTTGGACAGGACTTAAGTGTTTGGACAGGACTTAAGTGCGTGGGGACTTAAGTGTTGCAGGACTTGAGTGGTATGGGACTTAAGTTCCAGGGGGTGTTGTCCTCACATGTACAGGCTCATTGCATGCAGGGCAGAACTTAAGTTCAGCAGGACTTAAGTCCCGCTGTGGTTCAGACCGGCATTACAGCTATTTGCGGTACATAAGGTGCGAACGAATTTTTTTGCCTTTTTGGGCACTTTTTGATATTTTTGCTCAGAACACTTGCCCCACCCTCAGTTTCGGTCCGTTTACCTTGGGAGTTGGCTCATTCGATTCGCATTCAAAATTCACAAGGGATGGCATCTTCAGATTTCTAATCTGGCATTGAAAACTGCTGTTTGAGCGATGGAATGAGGTTTATCCCATGTTTTCTGAGGATTTTTCACTAGGACAGCTGCCCTGCACTCAATTGTCCACCTTTTTCTTTGGTCATAGGCTCAATCTGTTTGCCCCCAAAATGCGCAGCGGACTGCCTTCCCAGATTTGAGATATCGGACCCAGAGCGCTTTCCTGAAAAATGAAATCAGTCTGACAAAACAACATATGACCATTCATTGGAAGAACAGCTCGTGTGTGCCCCAATCTTGTTCAATTGATCTCTCTATAGGCTCATTCTCTTCTCCCAAGGGATGCACAGGGGACGGTATCCTTAGATTGCCCAACCTGCCCCTAAAGGGCGCTCATGATGCAGGACTTCATTTGTAACTGGGTTTTTATGCAGAACAGCAGTAAGGATCTGTTGGGATGCCCACAAATCAATATTTCTTCATAAACTACACTTTAAGCTGTTACATACTGCACTTGTATACTTACATTGGTATAATACACCCTATTGCACATCCACTGTATGTTCTGACCTGGAAAGGGTGGAAAAAGAGAAATTGTATTAAATCTATGAATAGGAGTTCTGAGGAGACCATCCCCTGCGGCTTCAAAGCGCGAATTGAATGAGCCTATTAACAGAGGAAACGGTAGAGGTTTGAGATCGCAGCAGCTGTTCTATTGACCGTCGATCGAATGTGATGACCTACCATCAATTTTCCGTGCCAAGAAGCCGTATTTAAGGGTCAGAACGAGGATGTAAGGCGGCAGTCCGCTACGTATTCTGAAGGCGAACAGATTAAGCCTATGACCAAAGAAAAAGGTGAACAATTGAGTACAGGGCGGCTGTCCTAGTGAAAAATCCTCAGAAAACATGGGACAAACCTCATTTCATTGCTCAAACAGCAGTTTTCAATGCCAGATTAGAAATCTGAGGAGGCCATCCCTTGTAAATTTTGAATGCGAATCGAATGAGCCAAGTCCCAAGGAAAACGGACCGAAACTGAGGGCGGGGCAAGTGTTCTGAGCAAAAAGATCAAAAAGTGCCCAAAAAGGCAAAAATTTCGTTCGCGCCTTATGTACCGCAAATAGCTGTAACTTAAGTTGAGCTCCTTCAATTTCATTGTTGTGCCATGTATCTGCGGAGTCTTGGCTGAGTTCAGATGGAAATATATTGAAACTGCAAAATGGAACGGATATAAACCGAGGGATTTATTTTTAAGTTGAAAATGAAGCATTAGGCCTACTGTGATTGTCTGAAATGTTCCGCGTTGCGTTCACAAGTAAGAGATGATGACTCTGCATCAAACACTATTTTGTGCATACAGTAGCGGACAATCAAAGTCTGCCTATTTTGGAAGCGTGGGAAATTTGTATACGACGACAACGGCGACCATTCCGAAGGTCCGAAAACACTGAAAGCAGTTATATTAGATGCTATTGAAGAGATCCGCACGAGCAGAATTTCGATATTTTTGATTTTAAGGTGATGGGACCCCAAAATATTGAGAAAAGTCAAAAAAAATCGGAGAAATACCGGGAAAAGTGCCAATCGACGCCTTTTGATTAGCTGAGTATGATTCCGGAAATATCTACCCGATTCATCGAGCCGTTCCATGGATAAAAAATGATTTCTCTTTGACCTTCACCACCCACCATGCCCCCAGAAAAAAAGCAGAAAACAGAATATCACTGGTCTGCAGAACCAGCAGAAGTGTTAGAGGCTGTTGTGGTACAGAAGTAGTTGGGTCCGGCACATATGTATATATTTTTCCCTCCCGGAGGCCTCAAAGAGGTACACAGAATTTTGTTCAACCGGCCGAAAATATTGAGAAAAATAACCGCTCGTGGGAAAAACTTCGGAGATATGTTTTTGAGCTCCTTTCGACGAGCTGAATCTGAATCTGGCCTCAGATTTGGGAAAAAATGGGTGGTTCACATGCTATATGATAGGCGGACTTTGATTGTCCGCTACTGTAACTATATCCCGACACATTTATAGAGGTTCAGTACTTTACCTCAATGTACTGCGAGGGTAAGGGAATCCATTGGCCCATTAATCTCAATTGACGAAGTGCGAACTGAACTTTGCTGGCTATCTGCTGAGAAAGTCCGAGCCAGAAATTCGGTCCGGGGCATTTTCTGCAATTTCAGTTTGTCCTGTACCATTTGTTTGTTTCCGAGTGTATGGGACAACACAATGGAATGAAGGACTGTTTCTGCTCGCAAATGGCCAAAAAGCCTCTAGCACAAATCTGAGTAGACAGGTATCTTCGTAATTACCCTGGCTATCTGCTGAGAAGACCGAGCCAGACATTCGGTCCTGGGCATTTCTGGTGCGAACTTTATCCCTGGACGATTTCAAATTTCAAGGTCGGGAACAACAGGATCAAAACAAGGAGGGAGATGGCCGCAGGCCGTCGACCACCTTGTAGCTTTAGAAAATCACCGCGGGAGATTCGTGCTCAAAACCGTGTAATGACATTCATGAACATTATCTCCACTAGATTCAAGGTCAAGGAAGGCCCCTGTGGTGAAATATCCGAGGCGCGGCACTGCTGCGTCAAAACACAGCCACTGCCGTTTCAATGTGCATGTCTAGACATGTAAGTCATATCTTGTAGTCCACTTTTGAGTGTGTTTTCTGTTAGAGCATATGTTCATGACCCTACCATTAATTACTTGAGATCTGCTGAGCTTTAATTCTCTCATGCAAGCTTACTGAAGTTTACTTCTGAATCGGGAGAGGTTCATGCAATGCAACAAAACACGAGAAGCGGATGACACGAATTGAGGCCGAGACTAAATTGCGAAATCATTATGTAACCATATGAATTATGTATAAGCTTTAACAAGACGTTGTCCGTGCACAGCACGAGTGTGAGCAAGACAATCAATGCAGGATGTGGTGTAGGTATGTGATACAGGCGGGGTATAAGTGTAGGTGGTAGGAGGGCGAGCTTGACGGCGTCGATGCTCTTGAAGCGAGCGCCACCGGCACCGACGTCACCGACACAGTCGAAGTTGCCGCCGCTGATTGTGCGCCAGGTTTGCCTCAGTAGTCAGTAGTCATACGTAGGTAGTTTGAATAATACATTGCTTGCTTGCTCCCAACCTAAATTGTGTGATATGGCGGTCTATATTGCTATGAAGTAGCGCCCGGAATAAATCCAAACGACGCGCACTATGAGAGATAAGTGCTTTGATGTCTATGAATGCTATGGGTATGGTGGTACCCATAGATGTGATCATCACTATGACCGCCTATGCAGCAACTCCTACCCCTCCACCTTTCTTTATAGACGAGCTTTTGCTATGGTGTCTTCTCCAACATGGTAGCGAACGGGGAACTGATAAATATTGGCCTCGGAGGAAACGGCCCGGCGCTAGGGGTGGGAAACTCCTTCCCGATATGGCAGGAGAGGGGGGGAGGGGGGGTCAGCTCAAGGTTGAAAAAAACTTTTCGACCCTATATCCACTTTACAGCTGTTTGTGGAACTTAGGGCGCGGCTCAATTTTTTCTGTTTTTGCCACTTTTTCGCCTCAACCGCAATTCTGAGCTCATTACTTGTCCGTTTCCCTTGTAAATAGGCTCGTTCTCTTCGCAATTAAGATGCAGAGGGCGCCCCCACCTTTTATTGGACAGATGCGATCAAAATTGCCTTATTAGGCAAATATCGGCCTTGTAGCAAGAACGGTTGGCATGATAGCTATCGTTGTTCAACTGACCTAGAAATTTGAGACGATGGTCCTGGTCGTATTGTGGAGGGCTGGAAACGCCGGGATTTTCCATATAATATGTATTTCCCATGTACAGGGTACCAGAATACCTGTCACCGTGAGAATGTGTAATACTGGCCAAAGAAACCATAAATTGAAAATACCGGCATTTCCAGCCTTCCACAATACAACCAGGACCATTGTCTCAAATTTCTAGGTCAGTTGAACAACAATAGCTATCATGCCAATCGTTCTTGCTAAAAGGCCGATATTTGCCTAATAAGGCAATTTTGATCGCATCTGTCCAATAAAAGGTGGAGTGTGCAACAATGTTATTACAAAGACAAAAAACAAGAAAAGGCAACCAACTCACTGGTAACTCTGAGTTTGCTGTCCCAAATTTTGGAGTACATCTGGGTGCGACCATCGTGGTGGAGAGGAGTGGTCTCCGACTTTCGCTTGCAACCGCAGCGGCCAATTTTACTTGCCACCATCGTGGTGGAGAGAAGTGGGCTCGGACTTTCAACTGAGACTACTGCGGCCAAATTTACTTGCCACCATCGTGGTGGAGAGAAGTGGGCTCAGACTTTCGCTTGCGACCACAGGGTGGAAAGAACGAGACCAGGACCCTCGCTTTCGACCACGGGAGCGGAGCAAAATTACTGTGACTTGTAACGTTAGTCCAGGGACCAAAAAAAAAAAAAAAACGCAGGAGAAGGCAACCAACCTTGAGACTGTTGCGGCCAAATTTACTTACCACCATCGTGGTGGAAAAGTGGGCTCGGGCTTTCACTTGTGACCACAAGGGTGGAAAGAAGAAGAGTCGCCTCGGAATTTCGCCCGATGTGGAGATGCTTTGCTTACAAATGCGCATAACACGGTCCAATGAATGTGGCGCAGGAAATGATGGGAAATCTCGCAGGAATTGCAGGTCTTATATACGCTTTCGGGAGCCATACTACCGGCACCGTCCCCGGGCTCGGGAATGCACAGTCTGCGGTTTTCCGGAAAACGGGCTCCTAACAACTCGCCGGGACGGGCACTTGACGGGCACCAAGGATTTTATTCCCGGCCCCGCTGAACAGTATTCCCGGCCGTCTCCCCGAGCTCGGGAATGCACACTGTCCTGCCTGCAATCAGGATTTTTTGGGTGAAATTTTTCATTAGGTCAGCAAAATAAAAAAAATGGGGGATACCGTTGACTGCAGATTTTCAGTGCGAATCTAACGGGCCATATCCCGAGGCAATCCGACAAGAATTGCCCCCGGGACAGCTGTCCTGAGCAAAATGTCCTGAAACAGAAAAAAATTGTCCGTGCTCTAAGTTCCGCAAAGGGCTGTAATAGATGAGGGTGAGACGATGATATCGAGCGGGATGTCCCCCAGATGTCAGTCAGATGTGGTGCAGGTCCCATTAGACCCTCAGCCTAATCCCTCTCCACTCTGCTGTGGCTTTGAGCAGCTTGATGATATCGGCGACCTCAACAAGTCCATTATGATGTTAGAGGATGCTGTCCGACTCACTCCAGATGGCCACCCTGACAAGGCTGGAATGTTGACCAACCTTGGCAATTCACTTCTCCGTCACTTTGAGTGGCTTGGGGATCCCAGCGACCTCCGCAAATCCATCATGATGTTTGAGGATGCTGTCCAACTCACTCTAGATGGCCACCCTGACAAGCCTGAGAGATTTAACAACCTTGGCATTTCGCTTTCCTGTCGCTTTCAGCGGCTCGGGGATCTCAGTGACCTCAACAAGTCCATCATGATGTTTGAGGATGCTTTCCAACCCACTCCAGATGGCCACCATGGCAAGCCTGCAATGTTGAACGACCTTGTCACCTCGCTTTTTCCTTCGCTTTGAGCAGTTCAATGATCTCAGTGACCTCAACAAGTCCATCATGATGTTGGAGGATGCTACACAAATCACTCCAGACTGCCACGCTGACAAGCCTGCAACGTTGAACAACCTAGTCGCTTTGAGTAGCTCCATGATCCTCAAGACTCTCAGCAGGTACTACTTCACTACACTTCAGCTGCATGCTCAAGATTTACAATTTCATTCAACCCTCCTCTATACTCCATGCATATGCTATTGCCATTGAACTTCTTCCTAAACTGGCATGGCTTGGGCTGTCTATAACCGATTGGCATCATCACCTCTTGCAGGCAGGCCAAGTTGTGAGAGATGCTGCTTCAGCTGCAATGGCAGTGCATGACTACCAGAAGGCAGTGGAGTGGCTTGACCAGGGTCGTTCCATTATCTGGGTTCAGCTTCTCAATCTGCGCACACCAGTAGATGAACTGAGGAAGATAGATCCTGACCTTGCTGATCAGCTTGTTTTTCTCTCCAAGTCATTAGAAACTACTGGCACCCGGAGCAGTGCTATTGATAATGCTATCAAACCACAGTCGCTTGAGTCCATTGCAGAGCAATCTCATGACCTCGCTCTTAAAAGGAATCATGTCCTACAGCAGATCAGAGCAATGCCGAGGTTCCTCTTACCAAAGCCAATTTCTGAGCTTTGCCTGGCTGCAAAGAAGGGCCCTGTTGCCATCTTAAATACCAGTGCATATGGCTGTGATGCTCTGATTCTTTTACCAGGCCGTGCAGATCCAGTCATCCATGTCCCACTGAGTGACTTCACAATCCAAGAGGCACAGGCCATGGTCGAGTCTCTGGCATCAATTGTGGGAAATACTGGACGCACTGATAGGTTGGCTGGCTCTCGTGAGGGAGATATGGCTCCAGATGAGATCTTTTCCATTATTCTCTCTGAGCTCTGGGTCAAGATTGTACAACCTGTCTTGAATGGAATTGCAATCACGGTAAGGTATTTTCATCACAGCACTCAAATCCCATCCTTCTATAATTTGTATAGACTCTAGTAAACCAGGATTTGGGACGCATCTGGTGGTGTCCAACAGGACCACTAGCATTTCTTCCTACCCATGCAGCAGGACTCTATGGTGAAAACCAAGCTGTTGGCTTCAAATTATCCGACTTCCTGATTTCGTCCTATACACCATTGTTGACTGCCTTAATCGAAGGGTTTAGCCCACGACCTGAATCCCAGAAAGACCTTCAACTCCTTGCTGTCACTCAACCATCAGCCGATGGACAGCTCTATATCCCAGGAACTCGGGAAGAAATCAAAAGCATCCAGCGGCATGCTGCGGGAAAGGTTCATATTCAGTGGTTGGACGAAAAAATGGCAACTATAGACAATGTTCAGAAGGGCATGATGAATTCCAGATGGGTCCATTTTGCCTGCCATGGTGTGCAGAGCACCTCTCCAAATGAAAGTGCCCTCCTCCTTGCCGGAAGTTCACAGCTGACACTCTCAAGAATTATCGAGCTATCTCTCCCCAATGCTGACCTGGCATTCCTCTCTGCATGTCAGACCACCACTGGTTCCAAACAACTCCAAGACGAGTCGGTTCATCTCACGGCTGGCATGTTAGTAGCGGGATACCGAGGTGTCATTGGGACAGCACAAGTTGCCGGTGATGTTTATGCCCCTCTACTGATGGGCGTCCGGGATGCCCATCACTTTGCAGAGCCAGTGAAAGCTAGTAAATTGAACCAATAGAGTCATTGCATGGTGATCTCTATGTACAGTGCTCCGGGACGCCCATCAGCGGAGCGTAGAAGTAATAACAGGTGTGTGAATTTCTCCTCACTCTGCTGATGGGCGTCCGGGACGCCCATCAGCGGAGCAGAGAGAGAAGTCTTGACAGCCATGTGAATTTTGTCCTCACTCTGCTGATGGGCGTCCTGGACGCCCTCATCCATGTATTCTCTGCAATGCAAAGCAAGTTATGTTCACTGCAGCCAGGGGCATAGCGTGGGAAAATAATGTCTGCTGCAGAAAATGCCCCATGTTTATGTTCTGGCCCATTTGAAACAAAAAAGTAAGCAGGGGAAAAAATGCCGACGACCCGAATCGAACCCACGGCGCTAATCATAAAACGAAGCTCACTCGGTCGTGTTGATTACCATCGAGACAAAGAGGACATGGGGCTCGCAGATTGTCCAGCAGTCTGCTCAGCGCTGCCCTTAGCCGCACTTACAGCGAGCTCTTGCCAGTTCTGGCTAGCTGTGGCTATCCTTCGGCTAGCTCCGGACAGCTGCCTAACGGCTCATCAGAAATTAGCTTAGACGCCCTGGCGCTTGCTGCATTTGAGTTCCCCGATCAGCACTCAAGCTCCGCTCAAAGGGCAGGTTCTCCGTTGCATCGCTTCTTTTATTCCACCTCCGTCATTTCCGCCTTGCCAGTGCTTCATCGTCGTTCATTTTTGTGTGCCCACCCTTGCAAGTGTTAATGCAACATGTGGCGATTCAAGCGCTCAACTCGATGGTTGCGCTCCGGCCCTCCAACAGTTCTGCGGACCTCAAGGGCACTGCGAACCTTGCACATTTACCTTTGAGCTTTCAAATACCTCGAACCATGGATCAAGTTCTCTACTATCCTTCAAAAATTAACTTTCAAACAACTATTTGGGCATGCAGGTCTGACGCCACAAGCGTATTTTACTTTTTCCGCATTCAAAGGTGGAATGGGTACGGATTTCTCATTCGAATTAGGTTCCTTTACATGGAATGAGTGTTCATGAAGAGCCATGGAAAATTTAACCACTGACGGCTCAAGTGGTGTAATATTTTCTGTATTTGGGCATGCAGGTCCAGTGTAGCAGCGGCTCGGCTTCCGTCGGCTAGCCGTTTCCAAGCCGCTCAAATTATGAGAGCATTTTTGGCGGCACACCCTAAAGAGATGCGACTTCAGAGACCCTATTGGTGCCCCTTGCTTTGAGAATACTCACCTTGACACACTGTCAAAACAAATCCAAAAAGACAGTTCGAACCCAAATTTCGCTGGCTATCATCCCAGCAAGACCCCGTTAAAATCCGGCCTGAAATAATTGCACAGTGGTCAAAATACGGTTTTGGTGTGAAATCTCGGCCCATCATGCCTAGGTTCGCATGCATTTGTTTGCATCAATATGCAGAGCCCTCAGCTGTCGTTCAAAAGCACCAGGGCTGTCAAAACAAATCCAAAGAGACAGTTCGAACCCAAATTTCGCTGGCTATTATCCCAGCAAGACCCCGTTAAAATCCGGCCTGAAATGGTTGCACAGTGGTCAAAATACTGTTTTGGTGTGAAATCCCAGCCCATCATGCCGACGGATCTTCGAAGCTTCAAACGACTCAACTTGGACTCAGGCACCAAAATTAGGAAGCCAAGTCTCTCAGATTCCCATTTAGAAGAGATTTGTCCTCTTAATATTTTGGTTTTCAAAGCATCTTCTAGGTGGACCGAAGTGCCGGGCAGCGGCCCATCAAAATTCCGTCTCCTGGATTCGACGTCGGTGCAAGAGAATTGGCTGGCCAGATTGTTCAGTGTGGTAGCCTGCATGGTATTCGGACATAAAAATACTGAAAGTCGCGTTGTAAACGTGCTAACGAGCCCCGAGAAATTTGAGATTACCTAATAAGGTCGATCTCCAATCAAACCGATCAGGGAATCGACAGACTACAGCACACAAGGTACGAGTGAAAAAAATGTTGTAGCGTCTGTTTATAAGAGACTATACCGTATCGTATCTGCGGCGTATCCATATTCATCTCCCAGCATCAGGCCGTATCGTATTCGTATTTTTCCCAATATATTCAAAATATACCGTATCGTATTTTGGCCAGCACTAAGTAAAACAGACTACTGTTGGCCCGTGCGTCGATTTCGAACAATAAGGACAAACAAATCGGATCAGGGATTCCTCTACAAGCCCTTGCACACTGAGAACAATAGACCCAGTGTAATGCCGCTAACTTGCGGACACAATTTATGTATCGACTGTGGACCTAAAGGTACCTCACTGTTAAGCACCCAACTGAACCCGCTGCTGACACGGAACCTGTTTAATTTTTGTGGTTGTGACTCGGCACCCCGAGAACATTCCACGGCATTCTATACTTACCCAACAAGTTGCAACTTTTGAAAAGTTGAAAATAGTAGATCATTCTAGTAACATTGTCATGTAGTATCAAAGCCTGTACTTACTATCTGCAAGGGCATTAGTTTGCCGGGTATAAACTACACCTGTTCAAACAAAAACCCTCATCTTCTTCTTCTTCTTAACGATCAACCCAACAGTTGATCTCACACGTACCTCTCAACAAAAACATTTCATCTTCACACGCACCCGACTCCCACATTTTGGCCTCCCCCTCTGCGCTGGATACACTGCTCACACGCACCCGACTCCCACCTTTTGGCCTCCGCCTTCGTTCTTGCTGGTGTGTGGTAGGACTCATTCCTTCCACTATTAATTGGAGACATCTGCTTGCCCACTCACTTCCACCTTACGCTCAGCACGAGCATAGATAATGATAATAGAATGGGAGAACTTGGACTTCGGCTGCCATCAAAGAGATGACATTTAGCAGTCCTTTGCGCCGGGGCTCACAGGATTCCGGGCCCTAAAATAGGATCCCGAGTTACGATATTACTTTGCTTGGCTCCCGTGGTAGTTGAATTATTGATGCAGCGCTCGGAAAGGGTTGAAACTGCAATTGAGTCTCAGTGGTTGATGTGTCCTCGTTGGCAGTGCTGCCGGGAGCTGAGTGGGAGGCGCAGCGGAGGACCCATCATTAAAACATGCCCGAGAGATGTCCAAGCTCCCGGTTAGGATGTTGAGGGTCTATACCGGGTGTAGAAGTATCGTTTTTGGGTATGATTATTGAACTGTAGCAATGAAACTGATTTACATCTCAATCCACAACGCCATCGTAGGAAGAGTCGACCAACCGTTCAAGTTCCTGAGCTCGGCCTGGGCTAACAGCGTGCCTGTGACCTCGGGATCTACAGAAAACTCGGCCTCGGTAGCAATCAAGTCGTCGCAAAAGCTGATCCGGTCTTGGCGATAGATAAATTTGAGGATTTGGAGCATCTCAATCGTTCGGAACGAGAGAATGCTGCGGCGCAGCGTGTTCGTCTCCTTACTGGAGGGGAAAACACGCTCTCAGGGAACAGCTGAGGCCTGCACAGGTAGTACATCAAGCCCGACACGGACGAGGTACGGAAAGCGATATTGGCAGAGTTGGTGAGGTGCTTGATTGAAGTACTTGCCATGGACTACCAAACACTTACCTCCCAGTATCGAATGAGATCGAAATCTTCGGACTCCGGGTTTGCTTTATCGAGTATTCCCTTTGCCTCGTAAAGTTGGAGCTCTTCATTGACAATGTGCTCGTCTTCAGCGACCCTTCGGCGTTCGTTCCCGGTTTTCTCCTGCTCAGAAAGGTGGTCCGTCGTGGTCGGTGTATCGAGATCTGAGCCAGACAAGTGCACTGACACACGCAAGACCTGACGACTGAGCACGCGCGGCTCAGGACGGGGCGACGGCTGGCCGTCTTAACGGAGGAATATCATGCAGTGATAGCGATGCGACAGGAAGCGCTTTTATTGGTCTGGACCAACTCAATTAATCGAGACGCGCTCCAATGGGTTCCCCACATGCCTATCGTGTACTGACATAACTTGTTCAAGCTGCAATCTCCAAACTTTCACCGGTGGTCGGTGCCACTAATGTATCATATTGCCAAGGTTACTCGAGCGATGGCACACAATTTGAAGGGACAATTTCGCGCCAAATTACAGTAAGAAGAATTACAACAAGTCGAAATTCACTCACTCAACAGCCCACCCTAGTTATCCTTCAAACATCCACCTTCGACGTCCAGACAAGGAAATTTCGGCTCACTCGAGTATACTGTGGACAAAGCTCTGGCGCAATTAACTGCAGGTACAAGGTTCATATCTTTAGTTTGGTCCTCCCCCAGCTTCGCTTAGTGGCAGCCCCCATGTTTCGCGGGCTAGAAAATGGGCCGAAACTTTGATGAACAGGGAACTGTTCCTGTCCATAGGAATTTCTGGCTGCCGTCAATAGTCGCTGGAAGTGACCAGAATGATCAAGGCCATCCATTATCGGTACGCAAATGGCTGTGGGACTGTGCTGGAATTGAAAGTGTTTGAAAATGTAAAGGGTTGCAGTGAGGGTAATAGGGTCACGTGTTTGAAAATGTAGAGGATTGCAGTGAGGGCAATAGAGTCACGTTTTTGAAAATGTAAAGGATTTCGGTGAGGGCAATAGTGGACGCGCTATTTACGCCCATGTACCCCGCCCATGCGCTCCACTGCACGCACACCCGAAGTCGCACGCATTGAGGCGCAGCTCGCGGCGGCGTTGGCGCAGCGTGGCGGAGGTGGATGCGGCGTCGACGGCTGTGGATGCGGAGGCCTTAGCAGCGTTGACGAGGGCGATGTCTGCGGATAGGTGGGTTTCTTTTTCTTACCCTACCGTCGCCTTCGTTCCTTCGTGTCCCTGAGCCCACGGTTACCAAGAAGCTGTCGAAATGGAAGCTCAGCTTCGAGCGCCACGACACTCGGACGTGTCTCTCCCGTCGAGGAGGCCTCGCCCACCGATCAGCCGATACCGGTCCGATGTCTGCGAGCGCGAGCAACGTCACCAGCCCGATCGGGGCTGAACGCGCCTCCACCGTCTGCGCCTAGTGCGCCGGTGAATGACTGGCCCCGTGGTCAACGTGCATGGCTCCCTATTACGGACATTACGGACACCCTCGACCCTGGGATGCGCAGTGACCTCGAGACGTACAACTTGTCGCGGAGTCCGCACCCTTCCTGGGCACACGACGCAGACTTGCGGTCTGGGCGCGCAACGTCGCCCAACTCGGTGGCAGCAGCCGTCCTGTCGCGTTGAGCGCGAGCTCGATGGTGTCCGGAAATTGGCGCAGCTCGATCAGCACGACCTTAAGTGTGCAGGCACGTCTACCTCTGCGTTTACGCGGTACAGCAACGTGAGCGTGTGCAGCGTTTCGACCACGGCGACGAGCGTTTCGGCGAACAGTTGGCGGCACTAAATGAAATGGACAGAGAAGAGCAGGTCAGCCGTTTTTGACCCGCATTGTTCTCAAGTTATAACACTTTTTAGATTGAAGAAGGTGCAGGGAAAGAAGAAGAGGGACACCGCTGCCCGAGGACGCAGAGGCAGCGACCACGGCACCACCAGAATTTGAAGGCTTTGGTGAAGGTGCCGGAGTAGTAAGGATGACGACGCCATTTTCCAGAGGACTTTTGTAGCATTTGTACGATGCCAGCTCAACCTTGCATGAATCAACCTCAGTTTGCGCAGCGTAGCCATCGATTATACAGTAAGACACAAGCCAAGGGAAGCTTGCGAGCCGATCCAGACGAAGTTTCTTTGCTGAAGGAAACATTTCCTGCCCAAAATGGTTCCAAAGAATTGCAAGACAACCAAGGCAAGCCACCTTCGAACGAGAACCCGACTAGTATTTTGGGAACTTTGCGTCCGACTCTTCCTCTGAATTCTACAAGAGTTCGGAATCATTGGTCTTCTGTGTGACCAAGCTTAAGAAGTGTTTGTTTTCTTCCTTTCTTTCCCCCCCCCTCATCAGAGTTTCGGCGCACGCCTTTGGTTATCACCACCGCAGATGAAAGAGCACCCTTTCGTTGGACCACACTGACAGGTGGTCCCAGATTCTTCGTGCCTGTCTCCCACCTTCCACTGGCATACCATGACCCTCATCGCCACCTTCACCCGGCACACCACATTCCATGGAAATTTCACCCACAGTCCTCGGGTCCGGACATATACGTCCCATTGCCGGAGAACGACCATTGTACAGTACGGTCACCCCATGGAGCCCACTCACCACGAACATCTTATGGGCCGCTCTGAGGCCTATTGCGAATATGAGTTGGGTTTCTCAAACAGGGTGTCTCTGTGCCTTGGCCTCGGCTCCCGATCCGGATGCATCGCCCTCCCTGAGGCAAACTCAGCCTCCCCAGCGCTTTCCGTTCGGAAGCCAGGCATACACCGCCTACATTGCGTCGCACCCAGGATTTAGCTCTCCTCGTAGGTACAAAAGAGTCAAAGTTCAGCGGCACGAGCGGGGGCCAAAATACTGCTTCGATGCAAAATCTCGGCACATTGTTTGGTGACGGACTGCATTTGTTTGGTGACTGCCTGTATTTGTTTGGATTGACATGGAGAGCCCTGAGCTCCTTTTCAAAAGCACCAGGGCCGTCAAAATAAATCTGAAGAGACAGTCTGAACCGGAATTTCGCTGGCTATCCTCCCAGCAAGACCCCGTCAAAATCCGGCCTGAAATGATTGCACAGTGGCCAAAATACTGCTTTGATGCAAAATCTCGGCACATTGTTTGGTGACGGACTGCATTTGTTTGGTGACAGCCTGTATTTGTTTTGATTGACATGGAGAGCCCTGAGCGCCTTTTCAAAAGCACCAGGGCCGTCAAAATAAATCTGAAGAGACAGTCTGAACCGGAATTTCGCTGGCTATCCTCCCAGCAAGACTCCGTCAAAATCCAGCTTGAAATGATTGCACAGTGGCCAAAATACTACTGTACAAATTCCTCGTCGGAAAACCAAGCAAAAAATTCCCCTTCATCGTCCTGAGGACCTGACTTTATCAATGGTTCATCCTCATCCATCATTTGGTCCAGCTGTGCTGATTGTTGAGGATCTGTAAGACGGCAAGTCAGCAATCATCCCAGTATACTGTACTCTTACAATCAATTCGTCAAGGGGTGTGACGCGTGACCCTGAATTCCATTTCGTCAATTCGTCAACGGGCCTCGGGGTGCGTGACAGCCCAAAAAAATCGTCATTTCCACAGCCCGTAGGACATTCAACTTGGCACTGTAAGAGAAATAAACCACTTTAACAGGGTAAGAATTCAGAAATTCAAGAAAAGGATGATTTTACAATTTTTCCAGCATTGGAACCATATTTTTACACGTACAGACAGCGCTATTTCGATCACAAGGCTATGAGCAGATATGAAATCACTGAATTGCGCCTGCGGCGCCGAAAATTTGACATTTTTCGTGATTTCAACCAAAATTTGAACCAAGCATCACAAAAAATGCATTCGTCAAGAGGCTCCGTGACGCGTGACCAAGTTCCAAAATTCGTCACGTCAAGGGCCTGCGGGACGCGTGACTGACGAATTGATTGTAAGACTACAGTACCACAACTTTTCTATGGCAAGTTGATGGGTTGACAGCAAGATGGAGGTGAGAGCCTCACGATAGTCTTGATTCTTGACCAAATAAAATATACCACCTTGGCCACATTGTCCATAAGCCTTTCCTGATCTTCACGACCATCCTGGGACCTTGAATTATGTTCGCGCGCCCAAAACCCCCCCAGAAAGAGGCTGTTCTGAATGTACAACAATGGTTCATGGAGGAATTACTGCGCTGCTCTAGTCACTCCATGTGCTTCATCGATGAGTCAAAAGACTCTAAATATTGTGAACTGTGCTGTGGACTGACAGTCATACAGACTGCCGTGGAATTGCAACAGTCGCATTTTAACTGCAAGGTAATTGAAGCACGTATTTCAAAATGGATGCCTTATGGAACCACAATACTGGCTTGCTGTAAATACAAGGCCCTTGAAGCTCGTGTTTCAAAATGGAATGGAAAACACAATAATGGCATAAATACAAAGCCATTGAAGCACGTGTTTCAAAATGAATGCCTTGCGGAAAACACAATCATGGCTCTGGGTGGAATCAAAGCGGGAGAGATGTTCGCAATGATCCAGGCTATCCAGATGGGCAGGGCGCGCCTCAACAAGTATCCCTGGGACTGCTGTGGAATTGAAACAGTCACATTTTAACTGGAAGTTCATTGAATCACATGTTTCAAAATGGATGGAAACACAATAATGGCTTAAGTACAAGCACGCGTTTCAAAATGAATGGAAAACAGATTTGAATGGACACCTTGTATTCCGAATAGCAAGGGCAATGGACACAATCAATTTTGAACCCTGTGCCTCATAATGTATTCCGGCTTTGTTCTGCAGAGCCATTTTGAACCACGTGCCTCACAATACCATTCTGAACCCTGTGCCTCGCAATGGAACCCACCATCCAGTACATTATAATGTATTTCGACTGGGTTCAGCAGGGAAAAGGGAGCACCTGACATATTTTAAGGTTTGAATAGACTCCCTGCATTCCGGATACAAAGGGCAATGGACACAATCAATTTTGAACCCCGTGCTTCACTATGGAACCCACCATCCAGTGCATTATAATGTTGAATTGAGTTAATGTATGTGGACTCAATGCTGTCCCTGATTTCTTGGTTCCTCGGCCGATGAACCATATTTCAGCCACACAATAACTAGGACTCCCAAAGGGAATGTGATGGATATCCGGAGGTTCTACTCAACAAGTGTTCGTCCCATTGTTTACTTCTTCCTTGCCACTCTATTTCACCTCTTATTCCAATTCCTTATTCCAATTCCTCTGACACTTACTACCTACAGTCAACATGCTCATAATGCATAAGGTCGGTGGACCCCGTTAATTCTTTGCAAACCACATATGATCTTACCCATTGTAAGTATCTTGAAACACTGAAGGCTACCAGAACCAACAAGACAGTCATTCAATCCAGAACTCCAACGAACTGGTGGGGCTTGGGCTTGGGCGGCTTGAGCGAAATGGCTTGGGGCCAGGCAAAGTGGCTTGTGTCGATGGCTTACCTCTGCAAGACCGGGCTTGTGTCGATAATCCGGGCTTGGGCAAATAGACTTTTGTTTGAACATCCGGACTCGATAACCTTCAAAGGGCATCCAAGTTATTTGGGTCACGGGCACACACGGTTCAAGTTGCCCAGTCGAAGTTTCTATTTCTTCTGTACTTCCACCACCACAATTTCGGCCCTGTCTTCCTCCATGCCCTTTCGGTGGTATTGTTATCCTCTGTACCTTCTTGAGCACTATTGGATCTGCCGTTCTAGAAATCTCTGCGAGTCAAAAAAAACCACAGAATATCTAATTGATCAGAAATTGATCCAGGGAAATCAATAAAACGCGTGAAAATTCGCCGGAAGAAAGAGGGAAAGAGTGGGGGTAGAACTCGACCCAAAAGCCCGCCTTCACAAACTGCAGTCGGCGCCGGCACGCGGAAAATTAAATACTGTTGGTTCTCAGCCATTACATTACCTTCATGACTTGCAATAGAAATTACCACAGGGTTGTCGAGGACTCTGACTGAACTGTGTTTGCATCTCACACGTTGTAAGTCATGTCGGCGGATATTTTTTGACCTGCACATTATGAGACAGTTTTGATCAACGAAGTGATGATATTCTGTCTTAAATCAGGACCAAGAACTGTGAAATACCCAGTATGAACAGGTCGCTATATGCCATGACGTGATATCGCTGAAGAATTTGATGGCGTCCCGAGGTAGTACTTTTGGGTTTCTCTACCCACCCTGTTGTCCTCCACAGCTTCCGTGTACGCCAAAATGTCGACTCCGAGAACCCGACGATCTCCAGAATATCATCGAGCGGTAAGATGTCGCGTTCATAAAGGTTCATTGCGGCCAGTTTGACCTAGGATTGAACGACGCGGCCTGGCATGGTGAGGGTACGTATACGCAATAGGAGAGGGCACAAGTTTTCGCGAGTGTGGTGGAAGGAAAAGCGAGAAAGGTGGAAGCAAGAATGAAGCGAACAAGGTTCGCACGCATGTAAACCTGTCTGATGCGGCGCTGAAACGGCTGATCTTCTACCGAACGGTTTTCACTGATTCAAGTGCACTGTAGGGTACTTTACCTTATGGAAACGTGTTTGGTACCATCAAAAATGTCGGAAAAGTGTTCAGAGGAAGCAAAACAAGCTCAGAAAGCGGAGACTTCAAATGTTTTGAAATGTTTTATTTTCAGGTGACTGTCATCAATTTTGCAAACAGCTGTAAGACCCCAGGACCCCCCACCCGGTGTCGGATTTTCGGCCGTTGACACCAGGGGGAGGCCACTAAAAAGATTATTAAAATCCACTGGTATGTGGTCACTTGTTTGGCTTTTGATGGGAACGGATCGGCAACACCGGCGCCATCAAATCCATCAATTCGCGTTGTACTTGTCTACGACGCGTTCGTCGCGTCAACCTGTGTTCAGGTGGCTCCAAGGCTCTGATTATTGGGCCAACAGTTTCCTTGTGTCCCTAGGCCGAGACCCGGAATGAAATCTTTATGAAATCAAAGAATACTGTTTTATGGTACAATAATAACACTTGTGAACCCTCCCATCTTCCAAGCACCCCGGTATGAAACCCATGCTAGATACGACATTAATAATAGCCTTCACACCGCCTGAACACAGCCAGCTCAACGCGTCACCCCACGAACGCGTCGTAGACAAGCGCGACGCGAATTGATGGATTTGATGGCACCGGTGTTGCCGATCCGTTCCCATCAAAAGCCAAACAAGTGACCACGTACCAGTGGATTTTAATAATCTTTTTAGTGGCCTCCCCCTGGTTGACACCCCCTTGGGTTTTTGAAATTTTGACATTTTGTGGCGACCAACCAGCCACGTCATACCACGTGACGTCCAAATAAGGCAATTCCGGCGACCAAGTCAAGCCCGCGTAAGCGGAATCGTCCAAAAATCACCAGTGTCGCGTTCGAGCAAGACTCAGACTCATGAATTATATCCTGCTCAACGCTCACAATGCTCACGGTGTTCCACTCGCCGAACATCAGGTGAAATTAAGTGGAAATTCACCAACAATCTACCTATTTCTTCGCAATACGGCGGCGTTTAGAACGACCACCATCGCCTGACAGACACGCCTGACAGACCCATCCTTCGGGGACGCTTCCCATCTCCAGGCACTTGAGATGATACTGTCGAGGGTCAGCACAAGATTTCCATACAGCCGGTGCGCGAACTTACCCATTTCGTTTCGCACCCCTCATTTTTGCAGCGAGCCACGTTTGGATATTCAGTCTCATCCGCAGGAGTTGCAGAGCTCCCGCAAATACAAGCCTCAAGAGCTGCCGCCAAACCTTTCAACTCATCCCGTTCTTTGCGTTTGCGACCGGAACGTCGGCTGCCCGCCGCTATGGGATCGGGAGACTCGGGAGGCGGCGGGGCGACAGGCTGCGGGGACGGATGAGAGGGTGAGGGGGAAGAAGCAGAGGCAAGGTGAGTCTGAGCCAGGGCCGAAACCCTGTGTGTGGCGGCACCAGGCTGGCGCATTTCAGCCATCTGGTTGGTATCAGAAAAGTATTGAAATGCGACCCCCGCCACCATGCTCACCTGGGTCATCGCGAATCCGGTATCAGTATCCATGGGTGCCGGTACTTCTTCACCTGGCTCAGAAGGTGCCGGAACATCGTTGTCAATGTCTGCATTACGCCAGTTCTCAGATCCAGGCAGGTACTCCAAGGACGATGGGGCTCTGTAGATTGTATCATGTGGAAGCTCGTCGTCGTCGATAGGCCCGGATGGCTCCAACTCGTCGTCTTCATGGTCGGATGGCTCGGGTGTTTGAGTTGGCGAGTCGTTGATGAAAGAGGATTCGTCATCCGATTCACCTTCGTTCTGCTCGTCACTAAGAATAATCAAGTCAAGGAACGAAAAAAACTATAAGTATTGAATCACTTGCATGAGAGCAAGCCGAGAGCTATGAGCTGCGGAGATGGCCAACGTTGCTTTGGCCTTCTTCCCAGGCTTCTTGCGGGGAGTCTTGAGTTTTTGCCACACTGCGCGCATTGCCGTGGATTCCGAGATTGGCATGCCATTTGCGATTCAAGTCCGACTCCGGCTAATGATGATCAGTATTTGCATGGGGAGCCCCTGGCATTGAGTATCTTTCACATACCAGTTCTGGTGGATCCATCGGGAATGTGCTCGTGGCGGCGCCGCAAAAAAATTCTGTGATTTGCTCGTGATTGAATTTTTCAAATTGATGCGTAGTCCGCCCGACCAAATGCGGAAACATGGCAAGATCACGGTAAACATACATTCAAAGATCGTTGTGGGTGGGAAATGGACATTGAAGTTGACTTAGGAACCACTTAACACGATCCTGAGCACTGTTGGAGGTGAAAAATTTTCCCCACTGAAAAAAAAAAATTGGGCTCCGCCGGCCGACCAACCACCCAGGGTCCGGTCCGGCATTCACGGCCCGGCATCCCCTTGGTTCGTAGAGAGACCGGTCGATCTGAGTTTGAATTCAGATGTGGCCCGATCAGTCACGTTTTCAGCACGTGCAACGAGTAATTTTCAAAATTAATGATTTTGCATTATGAGAGCTTACAGACAGTACAGCATGCTCTTGTATGACCTCCAGTGAAGTTTTTCTAATTTTTCTGCATTGTCGTACTTGCGCCCCTTTATTTTTGTAGGGCGACACGTGCTGAAAACGTGACTGATCGGGCCCCATCTGAATTCAAACTCAGATCGACCGGTCTCTCTACGAACGATTGTCTTCGTACGAGAGATCGGTCACCGGTCTAGTATTCCCTTACTTTGATCATTGTGCATACCAGACACCGCAGCAAAGGAATTCCCGATGCGTGTTGGATGTAGAGTACCCGGAATTGACAATATTTCTTTGAAGGCAAAGACATAGAATACACCCGAAAACTCACTCCCCAGTGTGGAACAACTCAACAACAACCAATGGACACCCTTGAGGCCCTATGCTGTCATATGTAATCTTGTTTGTTCCTGCAGCTCTTACCATATAAGGTGCATGGGATAATTACATAAGCGGCAAAATTCGAGGCCATGAAAACTCAAACCATGCCCAAATGTAAAGAAATGCATTTCTACACTCAAAAAAAATCGGATTATAAAATGGTATACTGCTCCATCAATAAGAGATATTTCTAGATTCTGAGAAGGGATGTCTTCTAGTAGCTCAAATGCACTGTTTCCTGGTTTTAGTCGATGTCACATTTTGATCACGTGACCCTCGTAGTGAGTGACTTACGCCTACCTTACCATCGGAAAACTCCGGTGTCATGTGCCATTAACTGACACATTGCTTGCACGTAGGGTCTGGCACGGGTCGACCCGGGTCGACCCGGGTAAAAACCCGCAGGTAAATCGCATCCAAGAGCTGAATCTGTACCCGCCCGGGTGTTCAATGCACGGGTCACGGGTAAACCCGCGGGTGGACCTGCGGGTGCCTGCGGGTGCGAACGGGTGAGGCCAATTTTTCTTGAAGATTTTTTGGATGTTTAAAACTTGTAATATGTACTTGTGAATCGAGTAATATGAGGAGGCATGCTATTATAATGCACCGAACATGCAGATGTGAGTCCAATTTGGGTCTACTGCGCTATTGAGACGCCGACCTGCGCCGAGCAACCAACTTTTGATGTTGAGATGCTGCCGAAAATGCCATCAGATCTCAATAGTGAAGAAGTTTTGAGAAAATGAACGGATTGTGGCACTATGGAGGCAAGATTGGGCTTCGATTTTGGGAGGAAATTGATAATAATTTTATGTCCGGGTTACCCACGGGTCACCCGCAGGTCACCAGAATTCAGACGTCCTCACCCGCACCCGCGCGGGTCAAGAGCTGCGGGTGACCCGTGATCCGTGGCAGTGACCCGGGTCAAAACCCGCAGGTAAAAATCTGCGGGTGACCCGGGTCGACCTCACCCGTGCCAGACCCTACTCTCTGCGTCCTCCATTCATGCAGCAACCCATCTACAACACATCAATCAACGGTGCGAATCGTCTCAGCTGTTGAACGTGTCTGATCCTCCTTCAGGAGGTGTCGGCGGAACGGGTGGAGAAGGGGGAAAGGTTGGGGGCGCTGGTGGCGATGGCGCCGGCCCTCGAGTCAACGTGGTGAATACTCCGAGTCAGACTATTTTCCAAGGGTGCGGATATACTGTGCAATTTCATTCAATTCGGCGGTCACGCGTCACGCACCCCCTGTGCCGCGATGAATTTTGGTCTCAGTCACGGGTCACGGCGCCGAGTGCCGAATGTAAAATGCGTGACATCAGGGCCAAATCTCCCTCGGAGGTGCAAAAAAGGAAGAACTTTCGGAAATTTTCGTCTTGTATGCCGAATTTTTGGAAGTGTCACGCTAAACTTCGCTGGTTGCCGAAGTGCCGAATCGGTGTTTTGGGTCACGGGTCACAACCCGTGCCGAATTGAACGAAATTGCACAGTACATTCGAGAGTTGACGAGCAGCTTATCGCATCTTGCACAGCTCTGGGCCTGGTATTGCACATGTGTCGGGTGATGTGTATAACTTTTGCCAGAGCCAGAATGTGCGTGTCGTACAGCTCATCATATCATCTCTGCCTTACCCAATCAATAAGGTCTCTCCTAAGCAACCCTTGCCATTGAACACTATGGATGAAACCTTCTCACAATCCCAAATTTACTGCAATCAACTGCTGCCTCTCCGACGAGGATTTCCACTCTATATTCCGGGACCTTCGGAAATGCTTCCTGCTGAATACCAAACAAGCGGTATTCAAATTGGGGATGTTGGCACAGTTACCCCAGAAGGATTATTTCGTTGTTTCTTCAACATATACCTTCCTGCAGACCATCCAATCAACCTGGACAATGTTCCTGATGACTTTCATCCACTGCAGAAATACAATGAAAGAGATCTTCTCATCATTCATCAAGCTCCAGGAAATTATGTCTCAACCTCATTGGTTCACAAGATCATACATGATAGTCAACTGAAGTAAGTGATATGCTATTCTGTGGCAAGAGCTTACTTTTTTGCATGTAGCCAGTTTCCTGGAGGTGATTTCGTTTTCAGTTGTCGGCCTCCACAAGGAGCAGTGTTGGCTCTTCCACATGGTGCAGAACTCAAGAGGCTTGAAAATATACAAACTGTCTGGGAATATGCCCAAAAGTATGCCAAGACCTGAATATTACGGATGGGCAAGGCGGGTGTAATGTCGTAACAAAGGAAGAGCCTGTATATGTACTGGCTGTAAGATGGTGTCTGATAGTCTTGTTTACCGCGTGGACTGGTGACCAGTCTGCTCTGCTCTACTATTAGATAGGTTGCGCAAAACCGCACAGCTGCATGCGGCTTTTTGTGCATTGTGCAAAGCCATGTGATAAACCAAAGGATTTATGAGCGGATCCTTGGTCATTCCGATGAAATCTGAGTAAATTAGGTGCTATGCAGTGCACTGAACCACTTAACATAAGGTGCACCACTTTCATGTCATTAGACAGGATGTGCAAAGCCGCACAGAGCCGCATGCGGTTTTTGTGCATTGTGCAAAGCCGAGTGATAAACCAAAGCATTTATGAGCCAATCCTTGGTCATTCCGATTAAATTTGAGTAAATTAGGTGCTATGCAGTACACTGAAGCACTTACCTAACATGGTGCACCACTTTCAATCATTATTTGGCTTAGCCACAGCTGCTGTGAGCCCCTTGGAGCGCCTTGTGCTGCCTATCTGTGACACTTTCTCCTCTCAGAATCTGCCGGAAAACAATAATTTTGGAATTTCAAACTTCTGCTCCGGGGGATCTGTAGAGGACCTTCCTACCGTGCTTTTTACACACTTCAATCGAAAATTAAGAAACTTTTGAGTCACTAGTAACAATTTCCAAATCGGGACTCAAACTTGTCACGAAGTTCTGTCTGCTACCATACCTTGTCTCTCTCTTAGGACACCAACTTGGCCGCCATTCATGCCAAGCGCGTCAACGTGTCAGATTCTGGTCGCTTTGCTGCTCAGTCATGCTCACCCCCTGCGACAGTCAGCCCAAGGACCTCGCACTCGCTCGGCGCCTGCGCGGCGAGAGACCTTGAATAATTTGTTTTTGAGCAACGATTCTGACTTAGAGGGACTGACGAGATTCTGATACACTGATGCGCGTAAAATCACTTATATTTATGGAACAAAATAGGTTTATAATGCACCTCCCTGTTGATGTCGAATTGGATGAAACAACCCAGTATACCGAGGCACCCCAGCGACGCAAACGGAGAGGGTGGAATTCCTGGACCCAAAAGTAGTGAATATGTGGCATAACTCGTGTGCAACAGTGCTACAAGCTTTCCATATACCCTCAATTCGGGCACCGGCACACTCCTATTTTCTCCCTTGTTTAATTTGACCCACGGCGGGCGATCAAACCAACTTCACGTGCTTGAATATCAGACCATCGAATCGATGGGGTCAATTTCCACAGTGATTTTCGCTGTGACCTTCAGAACTGTAAGTGGAAGAACTAGTACTAAAGCTCAGATACTACGTGCCCACACTTGTATCTGCGAGATATGACGCTCTGGTGGGGTACTGTAGTATTACGACCACTAGTTCACGGGGTGTCACCCGTCACCACCAAAGTTCACTGGATTGAAAGTTCACAGCTCGGCAATCAGCCAACAATTCCCATAAAAGGCAATCCGGCGAATGCCAAAGCGAAAATTTGCAATTTTCTAGGCCTATTTGGGCCAGGAAAACTCATTGTCACCGTCACCAACCTTGATTAGTTCAGTTCACAGGCCTTCGTCACCCGTCACCTGAACTTCCGGTCGTAATACTACAGTACTTGAGGTGGTGGTCATGGAGACGAGGAAGTGTGTGCTGGGAGAGGATTATCCTTCTACCCTGACAAGCGTGGCCAATCACGTGTCCACCTATGGGAACCAGGGCCGCTGGAAGGACGCCGAGGGACTTGTGGTGGTCATGGAGACGATGAGGCGTGTACTGGGAGGGGAGTATCCTTCCACCCTGATGAGCATGGCCAATCTCGCAGCCACCTATGGGAACCAGGGCCGCTGGAAGGACGCCGAGGCACTTCAGGTGGTGGTCATGGAGACGACGAAGCATGTGCTGAGAAAGAGCATCCAGACGCCTTTACGAGCATGGCCAATCTCGTGGCCACCTATCAGAACCAGGGCCACTGGAAGGACGCCGAGGCGCTGGGGCGGCGCCAGACTTGGAATGCTCAGCGAATCATAACTTGTCATTTAGGACTCGGATGAACGCAGGGACGGCCGAACTCCCCTGCATAGTCTTTGCGCGTCCCATGTTCATGACAGTTTTTAATCGATAGACTCCTCATTCTTCTTATCATTTGGACGACCGACGTGGCCACCAGGCTCGCGGCGACGGCGGCGGTAGTGGCAGTACGTCTTACATCTTTTCGAGGAATTCAAGCTTGCCCTGTGTACGGTAGGCCTCGAGCTGCCGGCCTCGCGGTGTAGTCAACACTGACAAACACCGAGCCGATTAAAGAAATCATAGATGGTATGTTTGACCAGGAAGCTGGCCATTTAAGCATTTATTCCCAATCTTCCTCTTCTCCTGGCGCAGGGCCTACCAAACTATGTCAGAATGAAAGCATGCATCCTGCGAAGAATTTGAGTACACCAGCACCAAAATATTTGAGGATTTGAGTCCATAGTGAATTTATTGACCGACAGTCCAACATAGAGAAACACCAGGCTCGCGCCAAGTGAACTTGATTTCATTGAAGTTTCTTCAAGTTCCTTAAACTTGATCTAAAGTCTCCATGGATAAACCTGTAACTTCCGGACCTGAAGCGCATTTGGTGGCCGCTTATGGACTGCTCCTTGGAGCTGCATCGAAAGGTTATAATTAGTACAGAGTCATAGTTCACATCCATATTGAATTATGAAGAATACCAATACCAAGATTGTTTATGTGTTGTACTCCAACTCTCATTCAGTGCTCATGGGTTGCTGAGCAGAATTGTCTAATGTAATTATGTGTAAGAGCATGAGGAATATTAGTCTGAATCTGTTGGTGGAGGACCTGGAGTTTTGATGGAAAACATGACCAGTTCCCACGTCCAAATCGGGACGATACTCGGGATTTGGCCACTTGCAACGGTCTAGAAGCCATTCCAACTACATGAAACTTTTATTGAAAGCTATCAGTAGGTACTGAAAAGTTCTCCGAAAATTTTGAGGTCTTTCTTGGTGTACTATTGCCATTTGAAGTCACATACATAAATAACACCTCTCGTATGCATTTCAGATCCAATTTATTTCGAAAGGAGGAAAAATGATCCGATAGTCCGTTCAAATGTATTCAGTAATAATGCAGGCGCCCAAGGCTCTGGTGAGGCGTGATTGTCCGAATTTGGGCGTGGGGAAGTGATCACGTGTCTAACAAAAACCCAGGTCCATGACCGGACCTGCCAACGAAATCAGACTCCATATAAAAGATTTATCGACTGTCATAATCTTGTGGAGCCAAAGATGGCATCTTAGAAGTAAGATGTAAGTAAGATCCGGGCGGACGCACTTTGGGAGTCTGACTACAAGTGAGACTAGAGGAATATCAGGGAACTCATTCTCAGGGTCTGATGAACAAGACCCGAAGCAACCCAAGCAGAGCAGAGCTCAAAGAGCCGAACGCTCGCGCGAGGGAAGAGAAAGTCACTGCGTTGAACAGCCTCCTAAACCGGGCCAATTCTAGGCCCTCCGAGCCGAAGGCTATGCGCGTCGATCTCCGTGGAGACGCATCTAGACGTCTCCACTCGGCTAGTTCCGGTTGCCTCGACACGGGCGGAGTTGAGGCCCGCTTACCTCCGCGACGACGCTCGAGACTTGCAAAGTCTAGGAGGTCCGAGGCGCCTCGCCATCGTCATGCTAGCTCGCCGCGCCATCCTCAGCTACTAGCCCATTGTAGCTCCCCTCGCTTTATTCTTTCTAGGTCAGAGAATGATTACCGCCGCCAATTGGCAACCAGGGATCGCTTATCTTGTCCAGCCTTGTCCAGGTGGGCGCAACAACAAAAAATTCCCGAGAGACAGCGAATGAGAAGGACGGGATATGCTGATTCAGTTCATACATATTGGACAGATATCTATACTTGATGTGATCTAGACTTGATGAGGCTGTGACGAAAACAGCGAAAGTGGTAGCGCTCTCACCCCACGCAGGAATCCCGACTTCACCGTACCAACCAGGGCCTTTGTTTAATGTCATTACTCACCAGTTCAAGGGAATCTGGAGGATGAAAACAGGTGCGAAGGATGAAAGCATGCGTATGCATGCATATCAATTGACTGGGTATAGCAAGGTCCATGATATGGATGAGGATCAAGCCGCGGTCTTCCTGACACGCTATACTGCCGTCGTGTTCTCTGTGTGGATGGATCGAGTATTGGCGCAAAGACCAAAAAACAAAGACACACCTGAAGCCATTCTTGAACCCCCGGCGGATAGTTTCACGTAAGTGCATCCTGCCAGCACCAGCTGTTCTCTGGCGCTTTATCTCTCCAACAACCCATACGAGCGGGGTTTAGCTGCCGGATACCCGCATTGCGCGCATGCTCGGAATCAAGGTCGAATTGACCAATGAGGACTCGGTGGTGGTGCTTGGTGAGGGAAGAGATGACAGCTAAAGTCGGTAGAGGCCATTGGATGCAGCGTTGGGCACCAGGGCCTCCACACAGGAGCGGCAGACGCTCAAGACGACAGTTTCTGTCGAGCCGCGCGAGGCGCTGCCGTGGGCCTAGATCAGCACGTGTCTAGGCGTCTAGACTCGGCTACGCGCCGATCAGTGGCTATGCCTTGGCTTGACGGCTCGACAGCGCCAAGTCTAGCGGACCCTTCAACGCAGAGAGGCGATGTAAAAGGAAAAAGAGACATCGTATAGATCTGTATGAGTGACAAGGCATGTATGCGTAAAGACGCGGACGGAGAGATGCCCTGTCTGTAAAATGTCAAAATCTGATACTCAGAAACCGTATGGGCTCTTACATCCATTACAACCTCAGACTCGCCCGACATGAATGTCGTCAGACGACTCCGGATTTACGGCACACGCAAAATTCAAGTGTTGTTTGGTCTGGCTTTATGTGGGAAAATGATGCTGACAGCCGGCTCGAACACCCACGTTTTCATTTATTTATTTATTTTCGCAGATGACATTATTATTGCAAATACTTTGTGAGGGATATTTGTAAAATCCACTCTGAGACGAACGTTTTACCCCGCCAACCCCCCTCTATCGAGAGAATCCAGGACAGGAGATAATCCAAAATGATTTCCCAAATAAGTTCGAACGGCGAGCTCACAGGACACCGCACTCCGATTGCCGAGTCAGCATTCTGCGCCCGAATCCTCATCCTCAGTCAATCCCTCATCGGCCTCAGCGGACCCAAATGCGATTTTACACTGTTCGTTGTGACAGCGGCCGTTCAGAGGGCAGAGCGCAAAAACCTCCCTCGGTTGTGGAGCAGGGAGCCTATTCAAAATATCAGATTAAGTGAGCCACGTCCGAGGGACAGGAATTAGACCTTTTAATTCCACCTTTCCAAATTCGCAAGGCCTTTTTGAATGGCACCATCTCGAATCTCCCCGCGGATTCCAAAGCAATTCCACATTCCGAGGTAAAGAGGACGGCTGAGCCATCTGAAACTATGTGTGTGATTGGTTGCCCAGTGGGAGACCGTAAGATCCTTGTGTGAGGGGTTGGCTGGATATATACATAATCAAAAGAGGTTGAAATCTTGAATTTCAAAAGCCATATGCACTTACGTCTTGAAAACCAATGTCAAGGAACGTGAGGCTCATTACAGATCCATCGGTGAATCCCAAATATGCGAGAATGGTGTGTTGTCCGCCCTGGGTGAAGCATTCCGCCGAAACTCGAGAATCAGCGGGGAACATGGTAATCAGGACCTGGTTCTTGAGAACCTGTACGATGTGGGTTTCTCGGCCTGGGTTTTTGAAGCTACGGCAATGAAACATGGGAACTGTTGTACTCCTCGACTGCCCCCATTAAATAGGACCATACCGGGGCCGAAACCAGTCCGGAGGGAAGTCTTCGGAGCCCGAACGGAGGACATCGTCCAATGAAGATCCTCCGGCGCCGCCCGGCCCCGGGTTCGGAGTTCGACAGAACTCAGTATTTTCAAACGGAAAGGTAAATTGCATTTCGCAACCATTATCGGGCCATTATGCATAACAAAGCCGTAGCCTGATCCTCTGCTACCAGGGCAGTAGCTGACTAAGAATTTAGTAAGATTGTTCGAGACGGTCGTGGATCTTTCGAGTAAATCACGGTCAGGTGATCGTGTCTCCAACACTCCCCCTCAAGCGCGAATCATCCCGGAGATATTCGTGCTTGCTGCTGTTAAGCCCTTTGGTGAAAATGTCGGCAGCATTTTCGTCTGTTGGAAAGTACGAGACTGAAACCTTGTTAAAGGCAATGTTCTCCCGGATAGAATGATACCGGATGTCGATGTGCTTGGATCGAGCATGGTAACCGGAGCTTTGGGCGAATGTATGGTAACATAACTGGAGCGTGAAGTAAATTTGGTGGGAGCGAAGGGCAAGTAGTCTTAACGTGACCTTGATAGTTTAGTTACTTCATATTTCCACCGCCTGCCAAAAAGAAGGGCTGAAAAATACCGTTTTAAACGGCTTTAAACAGTTTAAATACCGTTTTTGTTTAATTTGCTCGGATCCTCAAACGAAAACCAAATGGTTGGAGCCTTAAGATTCCGAATATGAATGCGACTCTGAGCCCGGGCAATCCGGCTGATCGGGGGAGAACTGGTTTGATTCGCAAAACAATAAGCGTCCAGGGAAGCATTGCGAAGACGAAGCACCAAGAGCCGCCTAACAGCTAGTTGATAGCCCTGGTCAGTAGGAAACTTTCCTGCGGCTGAGATTTTTTTGTAGCGTGCTTCTAGGCTTGATCACGGCGTACAATACACTCAACATTGCGGTAAGCAGTAACCACCCGACTGTATAAGAGCTCGGGAGTAACTGGACGTGACTTGGGCGAACCCAAGTCGACGAGCAGCTCCTCTTGCGAGGAAGCCGAGCGAGTCGAATGACTCGAATGCACAGGAGTGTTTGGCAGTGCGGGGACTCCAGGGTCGTTGAGCATCGCCAAACGAGTGCGGTAAGTACGGGTAGCAGACATAGTAGATATTCTTTTGGTGGGGTGCCGATAGCGAGATGGTGTAGCGGTTTATCAGACCACGTAGACCAGTACAAAGCAGCAGCGGGTTTGTAGAGTCAAAAAGATGTGACGGAAGCGAGAGGGGACTCGAGTTCCGGCACACAGAGGCTTGAGGTGGCGAACGATATGATTGTTGCAAGCAATAGATTCACCGAGGGAATACATCACACAAGTGTCCACATAAGGCGCGGACGCGTTATTGTCACTTTTTTGATCTCAGATTTCTTTTCTCTCTAGTGTTCTCAGTTCTTCAAAATCAAGCACTTTTCGGCTGTTGACCTTCTTGAATGAGAATGGGTGCTTGGACACTTTCAAGATTTTGTACCAGAAGTCCTACAAGTGCCAAGTGTTGCAACGCACACTTTGATTTTGAATAACACGATGAGAAGTGCACAAGGAGTCAAAATAAGGGGTGATCACATCATGTATTGAGGGCAAGGTTGTTGACTCTTGTTCTCTGCTGGGTAGCAGGACATGGCTGATTTTTTGGTTTGGCATTTGTTTTAGCACATATTACTGCACTTCGACGTTCTTGGAGGCAAAAGTGTTCAGAATTGAGCTGCTTTCACTGACCCATTTTGCGGAGGCCGACATCCGAAGTTGAAGAGACCCTGGTGCCCGGGGTGAGTAATTCCTAGTCGGCGGAGGAGGAAGTGGGGATGGATAAGAGCATAGACGACGCACATCAGTGTATGCAAAGCGACGGCGGGATCTCCTCTACGTCGATGCCGTTCACGAACATGATATCGGCAGAACTGTCATCCTCCCCGTCGCAGCCCTGGGCGAGTGCTGTCCACGCTGACTCGACCTGAAGCCGCCTGCGCAGATGAATTGGGAGTATGATTCAGTCAGATTGATTGAAACCGGGGACCGAACAACATCTGCTAGAGGACATACTACTATCGGAAAACATCACACTCACAGACTCTTCCTGCTCTCGGGAACCTCTCCCTCCCGATTCGAAACTTCCACGTCCTTCCCGTCTTTCCAGCCCCGCAACTCGCGACCGTGGCCACTTGCACTAGTGCTAGCGACGCTACTCCCCGGGACGATCGATGCTTCGGATCCCCACCCTCGGCTGGTGCCTCTAGTTGATCTGTGATCATGCTTACGAACACCATCTCGCTTGGCCGGACTCCGGCAGGTGTCACACACCGCCAGTTGGTACACGTCCGGCGGAGGCAAGAGCGTGCCGCACGCGCACTTTCGGAAAGCATGGTCGTCATCATCGTCGTCAATTGTGGCCCGGCGCCTTAGCGATCGCCGCTTCGGCTGCGTGGTGAGGAGGGATCTCCGGGAAAGGGAGGGGAGTCGCCGGTTGTTTAGCCGGGAGACGGGAGGTTGAAGCTGTTGGCGGTGGGATCTGGGTAATTAATTTTGCAGAGGCGACCGGTGGACCAAGGAGCGACGGTCCGGCCTCTGCGTTGATATTAACACGCGAGGGCCCGGCCTGAACGGGTCTCCGTGAAGCTGTTGTCGACGCGCGGGTCTTTGAACTACTTGAAGAATTCTGGGGAAATAAATCCGGGTATGCCTCCTTGCTTGCCACCATAAGCTCCTCCATTCGGCGCACTAAAGCGTCACCATGCGCTTGCAATCCAGCCATCTCTTGTTCGGTTGGCTCTTCGTACCCTTGCTTGCGCAGTCGAGTCCGAGTATTCACGATGTCTGTCGTCCCCCATAGCTTGACATCTGGGTTATCGGGCAAGTTCGCGATACGTTTGATGTCCCAATCGTTCACTGCGTCTTGGATGGAGGGGTTGTCAGCCGGGTCTTCCCAGGTGGGGCTGGTGCCATCGGACCGCTGCCAGTCATGCTAAAGCACCTGAAAGTGGTGAAGCTGAATTGACACGACGCAACGCAGTATTTACTTACCTCGTATTTGGGGAAGGTCAGATAGATGGTCTCGGATTGGAGCAGAGCACGTACATGATCCTTCCGTTGTAACCGACTTCCTCGCCAATAATTTCGAGGGGGGAAAGCACTTACATTGTCGGATACACTCAGTTAATCCAAGAAGACGCTCAATTCATTCATTTCATTTTCCGTGCCTTACTCGCTGTGGGCAAAATGGCTTGCGCAAGCCATTTTGTCTGATGGCATCAAAATGGGCTGGCAAAATGGGCGGGTGTCGCAAGGCAGTCCCCCGACATCTGTGATACATCTGCGCTTCCAATAATACGAAAGTCTTCCTCTGGATAAGAAATGTTGCCGGAATTCAGCAACCATTGATGAGGTAAAAGGTATTAATTCCGAGGATGTTCGCTTCATTATTGTCGAAGTCTATGGCCAGAAAGGGTCGTGATGGTCCCCGATCTTAATGTGTCTGACTGGATGGCGCCAGGTGTGCTTTTGTACCCCGCAACATTCAGTAAACGTCACAGGAAAAGTGCGCCTGCTTAAGAATACGAATTCCGCTGGTTCGAGTGCACCGACGGCATCATTTATAATTCAGAGGATTCCGTTTTGTCCTCTGAGGTGCTTCGAAGGTTCTATCGCGGACGGGAATTTTGCGATGAGATAGAGAATGTTGCGCTGACTACCAAACAGGTCTGTGTGTTTCTTTCCTTCCCTTGTTCTTGTACTGACGCATATTTTTAGCTGGGAAAAGTTCGTCTTCCAGTCTACCTTCGTCCAGATTACTCCAAGCACAAAAATCCCGAACTGGCGAACCTACGGTCCTACCAGCCGCACCGCGAAGCTCTTGCGGCCATTCTCGCGACGACTGGCAGTAACTTGTTGGTTAGGGTGTCGTTTATAATTCCGCGGCCTGTATCGCAACTAATATGCACAGAGAATATCTTGAAATATTTGTTGGTGCTCATGAGATAAAATAGAAAAGATCCTCCAGCAAGAATTTGCGTCTTCACGACAGATCGACGACGCGAGGGTGGAGATGATAGCTGTCGCGGGCAATCTACTTGGTTCTGGCTTTGGGCCTGGAGGTGATGATGGAGCAGCGGGAGAGTCATTGTGGAGGGAGATTCCGCGGCAAGCCAAAAGGACTCCTCATTAGCCGCCCTTTTGGAGAGCCCTTCATCGTCGTACTCGCCAATGGCATTAATGTCTTCGTTGCTGTCACAACTGAACCCGCCGCGTTTCCGCGTGCTTGGAGGAGTGAGGAGAGAGGCCACAGACGAAAATCGCTTCATACCCCGTGGTGGGGTGACAGAAGATGGCATGGAAAAACGAGAGGTATCGCGTTGGGAACGTTTCAATTGTGGCCCAAAGATAGTCTGAATATGTTGGCACAGCCGAAGCCGCAACTCGGCTTCATGTGATCTATGCGTGACATTCCCACGCTCCCAATGCGGTCGGATGGTCTTTTCTCAACACTCCCGTCCTTATTCAACAAGCCGAGGCACGAGGTCCCCATTGTTGAAGCGTCTGTCTGGGAGAGACTACGTCCTTATTTTGCCGATATAAAGTCAACAACAACTCATTCAATCGATGTGGGGTAGTCCTTTCAGAAATTCGGCCCGTTTTTACGCATCATTCACTAATTTTCGGTGTTCCTGCCACATGAAGCGCTCAACTGCTTCGCATCGGGATCAAACTCAACCATTCACCATTACGCATCCATCCATCTTTTTGACTCGTCGTGAAATTAATTCCTGTGACATTATCGTGGAGAGGGCCTGCCTCTTTGCACTGGTCGTGATTCTAATGCGAGCAAATGCCCTCCGGCAAAACTCCTGGGATACACTCACTACGACTATGTTTTGAATTTTTGTCCAACTCAACAACTTATCGTTGCACCATGCCTTCTTTCGTTGCACGGCCGACCAGCTGCGATGCCGCGAAGAAGTCTATACAGCCAGCATTCTTCTGGGTTAGCCGTGGGCTCTCGGGTGGGGGGCATACATCTTCGCTGCGAGTCCCCTCGTTCCCTCTTCACTTCAGAGTAGGCGCAAAGAACGTGTCTGTGCCCTAGCTCTTGCTGTTGTCGAGGCCGAGGACAAGACGAACGACGGCGGCTGTGAGGGGGCTGAGTCCGTGGGTGTCGGATCGCGAATTTTCCGATCGAGGTGGTCCTCTGGGTCATTTTCAAGGATGAGGAGGACAGCCAGGGCAGCGGGTATGCGAGCTTGCAGCTTCATGTCGTACGCTGTGCAATAGTCCCATATTTGGGAGTGTTTTGCTTTGTGTTCCTTCAGAGGTGGAATGACCATGGATCTTTTCCTGGGAGTGTTTCAGGTGTGCCCGAAACGACTTCTCGGGGCAGATAACACAAGAATTACATAACCACAGGCAAACCGAGTTGTGCAATATTTCCATATTTTGGAGTAAATGTGTTCATATGTGTGAAACAAGTTCTCTGGGCAGATAACACAAAAATTAACCACGGGTGAATCAAGTTGTGCAATATTACTATATTTGATGTTCCTTCAGAAGGAGCCACTTGCTCAGTGCCTCGGGCACGAGGAAGAAGCCTCAACCAGGTCTTGAGAAATTTTTGAAAAACTGGTCTAAAAAATCTGTCGGCCCAACATAATTACGATCGGTGTCCGGGATGATCGTGAGACAAGGGCGATGTAGCATCGAATCATGCGGGTTTGAAGACTGTCAAACAATTCTAGATAGTTGCGAATATTTTGGGGGTTTCGAACTGGATCTGGATGCGGAGTTGCGGAGCGCTCGTAAAGAATGAGGGCTCTGGGTCCAATATTCCGAATCCGAGGGGTATGAAAGAGGCGGAGAAAGATTTTGACACGCGGATGGGGAACACACCAGAGAACGTCTCCGCAGCAAGAGTGTTAATTTGGGATGCCGGCGATGGAGGGTCTGTCTTAATCTGGAAATCGCGTCATGCGCCATCTGCTCCCAAGGAGTGAGTCTGAACGAATACGAATCCTTCGAAAACCGCCTGTGGACGCCAGGTCTCTTTCATGTTCTGATGAACATGATAAACGCGCTGGCGGAAACTCACTTCGGACCGAAAGCCACCACAGATCTCCCGTTGTGGCCTCTCTTGTCTCCTTGCACACGCCTTCAAAGCCCAGCAGTTGTGATTATTATGCCACAACCTGCACCATGAAAACCATATTCTCAGCGCAGGTTCTTGACCTCTGGGATCTGCACCTGACTCAGCACCAGGGTCTGTTCGCCCATTCCGAGCGCCTCGCCTCACAAGATAAATTACCTACACTCGACAATTTGATCTCGGAGGCAGATGCCCCTGTTCACCGCTATGCATCCGACACAGCCTTTGAAACAGCGCTTTCTTCAACTCGTTTCAACAAATGCCCTGAGCGTTACAAGTTTCAAACAGCTCTATCTGTTCAAGCAACCGATCCATCAGACGCCAACTGCGAATTTACGGGCGATCAAGTACTTGCAAACACTATTGCATTCCGCCGAGATATCCTACTCTATACCGAGCTCTCAGATGCGATTTCTGATGGTGATATTGGTCGAGTTTGTGAGGTGTTGAAGGTAATGGATTATCAGTGCTCGAAAATGAAGATGTGCTGACATTTTGGATAGCTTTTAATTTTTTTCTTTGCCGGTGCCTCAAAACAAAACTGTACAAGCATTCTTCTTGATGTTTACTGTTTATTCAAGTTCGAAGCAACGAACGAGCTCAAGGACGCCATTTGGAACAACTGGCTGGTCAGCCTGACGGAGGAGCTGGGGAAATGTGTTCCCGATGATCAGCTGCAGGAGTGGCACAATAGATTTCATGAAGACATGGTGCCGAAGCACGGTGGCTCGTTCGACGATCCTTTTTTCCGCCAAACAATCTCACCCAATGTCGACTTTTTCCAGCGTCTGAAGGAGGAGATGCAGGAAGCATTCGGGCTCAAGGGACATCGTAAAACTCACACGTCTCCTTCCGTCACCAACGAAATTCGCATGTTGATGGATATGTACCGCTGAGAGCAGGTACATTACTTCCGAGCAGGACGAAAAATGGAGCACGCATCGAAAGACCTTATTGATGCCGGCTACACGACACTGGACAGGAAAACTAGCGGAATTATTGAGATCCTCGACAGAACGTGCGGAGGTTATGGCCTCGGTACGCCGGCATCGCCGCGGACACCCTCCTTCCGACCATCCACCCCTTCCCAATCCTTCCAATGAAGAATCCAACGTTTTGGACAGCGATAACGATAGCGACGACGGAGATTCAGACAGCGTTCAAACCGGTGGTGCAAAGTCTGATCACAATAAGTCGGATAATCCAGAATATGAGGAGGAGGAAGAGGGGCACACAATTGGTGGGTCCGGCTGGGAGTTTCACATGGATGGTGACAGTCGCGACAGCGACGGTGATGGTAGCGAGGCTGAGGATGCGGAGGATGATGAGTACTCTGCTGATCCGGACGTAGACATGGACCGATGGGCAATGGAAAATGACCTAGCTGCAGACGAGTAGTACTACACCAATTAATCATTTCTTGGACGTCTGTAGCTCGTGCGCACGGGGCCAAGCTCAGCCTGTAATTGTTTGACTGTTCTCGTATCAGTCATTCGTGCCTTCACCACGCGTTCGTTTGTGACATCTTCGAGTGCACGCTTTTGCCGAGAGCTTGAACGACTTGTAGCCGGGAGTGCAGCTGCGGCTGTCGAACGGGATTCGGAGGTGGAAACAGCTGCGGGTAGTTGAATCATATTCGGAAGTGGAAGCAGCCCAGTTGTTGTACGGGGTTCGGAAGTAGAAACAGATGGCGTTGGATGAGTATCATGAGCACAGTAGAATGCAGAATGGATGTCCGCTTTGCAGACTTCACCTGAGTCAGAATCTGCAGCCGTTCCTCTTTCTCGACCGCCCTTCTCTCCTGACTGAGCGCGAGTACGAGTGACTGTAACTTGGAGGCTTTTAATTGTGTCCCATAGGTTAGCTTGGTGAGCGTGCGTGTGGAAATACCAATCCTCTTGTTTTAACAGGACGTCGAGATCGTTTGGAGTAGCCAAGTGTAGAATGGAGTCAGCGAGTTTGTCCTGCAACGAAGGAGGAAAAAACTCAAGTACAATGTTATGACTTTATCATCAATGACTGTCCGTGAGTCTATTCACATTTCAGTCACGCCGACATGCCTCGGCCGTGATGCCCGGGTCCGCATCGAACTCAACAGCACACCGCCGCTGCCATTCCTCAGTGGATTCGGAAAAGAGGATGACGGACCACGTCAACCACTTGGGTTTATACAGATGATCTCAATTATGGATATCATAAAGGTGCTACATAGCGTCCCTCTCAGGCTTATTTACTTACGTTCGGAGCTGCATTCCGTGGCCCTGTCGGCAGGCAGTGTCCACATTGGCTAACTAAGGGCCTTTATAAAGAGAGAGAAGTTTGCTGTACTTCCCGTATATTCGAGCTCCACGATCAGCCGTTCAAGTTCCGCTCAAAAGGAATCGTCTCATCTCACACCTCATCATCTCCCCCGCATTGGCATTCTTCCCATACGTCTCCCTCTCCAACCAAGTTTCTCCGGCCAAGCCAATTCTGAGCCTATAAAAGCACACAAAGACCTTGTGCCGGCGTCTAATACATGACAAGTGCTCGATGGCCGGTGGACTCGGGCAAGCGACCAACGACGCAAAGATAATTCAAGCGCTGCGTTTGTCCAACATTATCAAATCATCTCGCAATATTCCTCTTAACCCTGCAAGTGCGCGCCGTTCAAAACCACAAACGCTTACCAGCTACTGGAGTACTTGACGAAGCGCTCGACATTGAAGAGCCGCGATGGTGACATCCAGGACTAGATGGGACCTCGACTTCAAAGGCCATACCTGCAACAGGTGAATCAAGTGTATCCAAGACCTCTTCGTTCAGCATCGGATGGGCGACCCATTTCAAGATCGTTGCCGCGCATACAGGCGCGCCAAGAAGACGATTGCAACGAGGCCAAGACACGCGCGAGAGTGTGGCACCATCCTCGGGGTCGATCCCGACAGCCGTTTCAACAACAAGACCACGCAGAATATGCAGGATCACAAGGGGGTGCCGGAGGATCCACCGGAGATTACGTGAGTTCCAGTTATGTGTATTGGGCCACTGGCTCACTTCTTTCACTTCAAGCGGCTGCTCCACGCGACAACGAAGCTTGAACTTCATCCGGCTCTCATGTTCAGCTGTCGCGTTAGTCATGCTCTGAGAGAAAGGCGTGAGGTCAGTCCGTTTGGAATGGAGGAGCTGCGTCAATCTACATTTGTCGCCTCCCCACCTGAGTTCAAAGGTGCGCACCGTTCCCAATAAATTCTACAACATGTGGCTGCTTTATATGATCTCCAAGGACACTGGGACCGCAATGCTCCGCCGTCAGCGTATTCATCGGAAATCGAAGATGCTACCAATTGCTTTGTTGTATTTCTTCGACCGCAAGGTTCGCGTTGTACTGACATAACGCCCCCTAGGAAAACACCCGTGCACACCACGGCGACGCGGTGCCTTCATCCGCAGATGTTTCCCTTTGATTCTTCGAGGTGGTGCGTGCGCTGTTCAAGGCCTTTAGCTCATTTCTCACACAATTCAAGTCTGCGCCTGCATTTCCGCCGTTTCAAGCTAAATCTGTTGATTGAAGGCCGCCGGCACATTCTATCATTTACAGTCTTATAAACAGGTACACTAACTTGACACAATCGCGGAACGCATAAACACATGCGAGCGGTCAATGCCAGTACGTCGTTGCAATCCCGATGATCACCCATAGTTGTACCCACATATATATGTACCCTGTATACTTATATTCATCCGCCTATTTAGGACCCCTGACCGAAAACTGGGAAAGATGAAATTGTAGCAAATTACATGTACCAGCTGTGGATCCAAAAAAAAATATACACACGGCTGCCATTCACTGCAGTGTCTGGTGTGTTCTATGGCCGGTTGTGCGTAGTGTTGCCGCGACTTGGACTTGGCCGTCCTTAAGTCGACTTTGCTGACACGACTTGAGTCAAGTGGAACTGAGACTTGACTTGACTTGCAAGTCAGTGCAAGTCGACTCGGAGTCACTTGAGTAGACTTAAGTCGGGTCTCGGAACTGAGAATCTCCTCCGGCAAGTTTTTTTTGCCGTGACTGTACCATTCAATTTCAACTTTTGGTACCGTTAATCCACTCTGCGACGTCAAATTCCGCTAATAATTTTGGAGACAGGTTCAATGTTCAATATGCACTGGATGTATTTACATGCGCTTCTTTATGAAACTACTCAGCATTTGGAGGATCAGATGTACTGTTCTTCATCGCCGCGGACGGAGGCGAGGGATTAACGCGCACTATAAGCGTCTGCGAGCCCCGCCTTTGACGCTACACGTGAGATCGGCTGCATATCTCAATATGTGGATACCTAACCCCTTCTAGTGTCTCCAACATCGACGTTTCTGCTGCGTTCTCGCACGTCGCTCCCCCCTCGACCCGCACGTTGCCGGCACGTAGTATTGCGGCGACATTTGCTATTCAATTGTCCGCGTTTCGCGGCATCGCTAAGTAGAACTCAACTTCAACTAGCCTGCCACTTGATTCAATTCGTTTCTGGGTCTTCCAGGCTAGGTTGCGGGATGGTGAGTTCCCCAATCAACGTTGTGGTTTTTTCAAGACTGCTGATCAATACTGTACTTTTTTTTTCAATTCGGTAGTCACGCGTCACGCACCCCCCTGTCGATCACGAACTTTGGTCGAGGTCACACGTCACGCCGGAGTTTGTCGAATTGGTTCACTGGTTGGAAAAAAAAACTCGGAAATCTGCCTGTCGCAGCCCCAAACCTCCAGGAGATGTTTCTCTGCGTTTCCAAGTAGCTAAGAACCGGATTTTCCTCCAGAATTCAGCTAAATTCTTCATCAGACTCCCAATGAGCAATAGACATCGATTCCGCGACAGCCTCGGATTCCAGTCGGAAGCTCAAACTATGCCCAACAGCTGTGATAAGTACAGCTGACTGATTCATTTCAAACTGCAAACCTGCGCATTCAAACGGGTTGCAGCGTCACAAACAAGGCCAAAATTTGGTCTAAAATCAATCACTACACGGCAAACCCGGGATTCTTCGGAATTTGGTAGGAATGATGCTCATTGAAATTCAATGATATTTCCTTTGGCGTTTGGAGAAAATATTACTGCCGTCATTTGAATAGTCGGATTACTGAAATTCTTTCGGTTTGCTCATCAAATTCCGGTGATCTACCCACCGGACTTACGCACACCTCTTGGAATTCAGTAGGCATGGCATGTGACTCCATCATCTCACCAGTCTTCCACGGCATTCGCCGTTTGCCCGCCATTTGGCCTGCCGCGCATGTCAATGATCCGATGCGCACCTCGCGAGATCTCATTCCCGGATGAAGTCCGTCCGCCTGTATGCCTTTTCTGCCGACTTGAAGATATTAATAGGGAAGGTACTTGAGTAGCAGTTTGGGTGAATAAAGCTCCTTTTAATGGCTGGCCGTCCCAGACGCCAAACAAGTGACCCTTATCTACGGTTTGCTGGTGAAGTACTTAGGTGATGGATAATGACGCACGCAGTGGATGTTAGGTGGGTGAGAGCGAGCAATACGGTATGTTCAAATCATTTTGCTACTCTTTGTCGGCGTGATGGCCCAGTTGGTATTCGGTCTTTGTTCTCAGTTTCTCATTGTGACGCGATCCCTAGTTCGAATCTTGCAATTCGCATTTCATTTTGTTCTGATTCTCTTTCTTTAGCGCGACAACAGCCGAACTGATCATCAAAAGCCCATCGAAATCCAATGGAACCTTGCCCATTGGAATCCGACGATTCGCCAAATCATTGGTAACCGCTAGCGGCCCATTGGAATCCGACGGTCATCAAACTCATCGAATTCCGAAGACTTCCGGGATAGCCGTGTAGAGCGCCCATTGCCTCAAATTATATTCTGAGACCACGTCTGAGTCAAGTCCTGACCTTCTGGCGCGGGTTTGGGCGGGATCACCGAATTTTTTGAACATGTCACGCTCCGCCAAAGCCTTTACCGAAATGTCGAATGTACATTTCTCCGTTAACTTCTCTTCTACCCACCTCATTTTGAGCTGGCACTAACACAGCTTTCATTCTGAGTAGATCTACCCGAGACTACAATTCCCTTCCCGTTAATCTGAGCATATGGAAGGAGGCGCCCACCCAGACACTGAGACGGAGTCAGGACAGACAATTTCGAGTCCGCAAGAACGTGATTATGGGTTGTCGTCCGTCCGTCCTCTCAACCCAGACTCTCAACGCACAAGTATATGTCCGATCCATGTGCTCAGATTCAGATCCCATACTCATTGGGTAGATTAACTAATAAGTCGGGCGCAATAGGATTTTTTTATCTCTCTCTTTATAAAATTAAGCATGTCCTGAAGCCTTTTCAAACTCCGCCATCTGTCAATCAGCTTCTTTCGCCCGAAGATCTTCCGTAATTTATTTATTTACTTTGAACCACCTTTAAACCTCGGAAAGCTTCATAGAAGGAGCGTGCAACTCCAAGACTCACACATCAGGGAGGGGATGCGAGGGCCGCGAAGCGGCCGAGCAGCCGCTTGTATGATTTAGAGCGAACGTAGAAGTATAAGTAAACACAATTTCAAACTCCGACAATAAAGCGATATAAATAGTGTTTCGCGGAGAATGGCAGCATCCACTGAGTACAATATGACGGCCGGAAAATTCCTTGCCCCATTGGGGTGTTTTCAAAATCTTTCATGTATTATAAGTGTTATTAAATGCCACAATGACACCTGCAGATTGTGTGGCAGCATTGTCATCATTCCGAGCCAAGCTTGACCGTGTCTGTTGAATGGTATCAATGGTGAGGGTGGTCTCGTACGTGAAATCATTAAATTGATTCACCGAGGTACAGTGAAATGATAGAGACAGTTATTTGGCATACACAAAAAATGTGATCAACTTCGTCTACGCCAGTAAATCATCAGTTGCATAATCACACTCATACAACACCAGGGCTATGCAAAGCACACCTCGAGAGGTGGACCAAGATTGAAGCCTAAGGAGGGATATATTGTGTTTTTTCGGACAGCAAGCCAAAGTTCAAGGAGATACGAGGAATAGTAGCAATTGAGAAGTCGATAGGGACCAAAGCACACCCAAACAAAAATGCACAGCCTTTGTTGCCGCTTGAACGACGATGAAAACCGACCCCGAAGCCCCAGGGGAAAGTGAGTGGGCACTCATCAGATGTGAAAAAATTCCAGATTTAATCTGGCACTGCAGTCAAGCCCATACAGGTCACCAATAAATAGCAAAAAGGAATTTCTGAATGGGCATCCTCAGAGCGGCGGATGCACATCGCGACGGGACTCGGGAACATCACCATCGTGTTCCTGGGGTGGGAAAACCCTGGAGGCATGTTAAACTTGAGCCTTCACAGGATGTGCCTGCATGCACACAACATCAACATTTTTCAACATGTTTGTTACAAGTGTCTTGACGGCAGCGGTACAAATATTACGGGTCCTATAAATCGTGTTTTGGGACTTCAAATACATGTGAGAATATTTTTACAGCACGGAAGAACCAATGAAGCAAGTACAGGAATGAAATCACAGGTGTGTTGGAAAGGGAAATGAACTGCAACCGGACCAATGGATTATATCGCCCTGAAACTTCCTGTCCCATGGAGTAGGAATTGGAAAGGAAGTGTGGCTCCATCCGGTTGGGTGATGCAGCCCAGGAACATCCCAGCAATCAAAAAACCATGATTTAGTGTATTTGGCCTACCATTGGGCCCAGAGACCCCGGAAAATTACAGGAGATCATCCATCCTGGTTGTGTACATCTAGAGTATCCAGAAAAAAATTCTCAGGTTGCAGGCTTGAAATTTACAACCAAAGGCTCAGCCGACACTCAACCAACAGTTGCTGTTGGATACGGATTGCTTAATTAAAAGGTCCCAGCGCATGGAACAAAGTTAATTCTGGTTCAATACTTGATTTTGCACAACAAAATCCAATCCTGAGCGAAGCGGGTCCCGCCATGAACACATTCCTTCTTCACGAACGGATCACGTGATTTTTTGCGTGGCGATGGGTGAATAAATGACATCTCGGGTGATGATCCAGCACCGGAGTCGATGAGGAAAGAGACCCTCCCAAGAAATACTAATTCCACCTTTCGGTTCCATTTATTGAATTGAAATACCAGTGACTACCCTCTTCTTGGTTTACAGGGATTCAATCACGGAATGACTTGTCTTCAGAGCGGCAAACACACCTGTGGAGAGCCAATAGAAATGTCAAGCTTCATTGATAATCTTGCACCTGTGCTTGGTTAGTTACTGATTGAGGTTGATTTTGAAACCGCTGCTCCAAAATGTTTCTGAAGTCCGAGGTTTGAACCAGCTAGAACGGTTCACGTGAGCAAACACAGCCACTAATCTCATCAGAGAAATGTAGCCTTTCTAACGAGGATCTATTACAACACAGCCACTATTGCCCGTTGTTAGAAAAAGTGGGACAAGTAAAATCACCTGATGTTTTTTCGTGTTGTCGAATGTAGAAAAGAACGTCTACTTATTACATAAGTATTCGTAAAATGTGGATCTATATGAGATCAATTTTCGCTAAATGTGAGTAGTTTGAATGTATGGTCGTGTTTTAATCGTAGTTTGTACTACAGCAAGCGAATATTACGTCAAGGACTGCCTCCAAGGTGCCGTGGAGTCTACCCCACCTCCGACGCCGGTCAAAAAAAGCAACTACGGTGGTGTGATCCTAGGTACTGCTGCATAGCCAACCCTCGGGCACTTACAGCGTAGACTAGAATTTCATCATCATCATCCAAACGTTTTGAAGGCCTGGAGCAAAAATCTGAAGAGACAGTTCTGACTGAAATTGCGCTGGCTGTCGCCCCAACCAGTCAGATGCAAAAAGGCCCTTGAAATGCGGCCGCAGGATCGAATTCTTTAATTGAGCGGAAAGATGCACTTGGTGAGCTCGAACGGGCGGGAAATGACCAAGCCCTGCAAGGTTGAAACTGTCGTGCGCACGCTGATACCTCCGATTTGCGACCATCGCCGCGGTCTCCGACCGCAGAGATCCATATCTTAGAGGAAAGGAGACGGACGTCATTAAGATTGTCCGAGATGCACCTGCCGACGTACCTGCCATTTCGTTGGCCTCCGTATCCTCCTTACAGCGTTGTAGTTGTATCTCCACCCAGTGGCCATGCCAGCGGAAAAGCTGTGGGGTTTCCTATGTTGCGACGCATTCCGCATTGCCCTTGATTGCAGGATCGGGGAGTGCGAGGAAATTGGGAGTGTTCATGACGGATATTGCTCCGGATCAAAAATACATAGTTGTTGGTGATTCGGCTGCGACAGAGCACTGCTTTTGGCGGCGCGAAGATTTTGTGGAGTATCATCCAGTTGAAACACGCGAAGGCAACGCGCATGACACAACAAAGTCATGGGCAACATTCCCAATAAAGGCAACGCAGCTCGAAATTCCGCATTCTTGCGACACGATTTGCACGATAGCAATATGCATGCGGGCATATATTGTCCTCCACGAAGTTCAAGGCATTGCAGAAAGTCAATTGCTGTCGCCATTTTGGCAACATATACAGTACCACAGCCTTGATTGAACAGGCCATTTTCTGTCGCCCTCTTGGTAAGTTGACGAGTTGACGCCCGAAACGTCTTTCATTAATCTTAATTTTACGCAACCGGCACACACGTCTCAGGCTGTGGCCAGATGCACTTTATATTCAAACTCAATTTTCTTTCACAGAAAATGCGAGTTCGGCCATCCCCGCGTTATTATCTCGGTCAGTTTATCATTCGGGATTAGACCAAGCTAAGACCCAGCTTCAGGACATCACCGAACATCCGCGGGCTCCAGTGTGCGTGTGGTTGAATGTTTGTGTGTGATATTGAATCATTTCCTTCGTCCAAGCAGGACCTAGACTTTCTAGACTTCCTTACCGAATGGCATTTTGAATCACATGGTTCGTACTGCCATTTTGTACCCTGTGCTTCACTATTGAATGATTTAATTCAGCCGAGAGCAGGAGGGATAAGGGAGCAGTTAACATATTTAAGGTTTGAATGCCATTTTGAGTCACATGCTTCGTAATGCCATTTGTACCCTGTGCTTTACTACTGAACAATTAAATTCGCATTTTGAACCCCAAGCCACCAAATGGCATTTTGAATCACATGGTTCGTACTGCCATTTTGAACCCTGCTGACCGACCATCGCCCCCGGTATATTCTGACGCACGCTTTTATGTGACCATTCAAGTTGACCAGTGTTCAAAGGAGATCATATCAACTTAACGTCGTTCAACATCCCCAAAAGACCGCTGAATTCGGATATGAAAACCTGTCGCGTCTCCCTTTGATTCCGGCCATGGTTGTTCAGCTCACCGTGCGCGACGCGAACGGCAATTCGATTGTACCGTATGTATGATCGTCCTAGTCAGAAACATGCTGATCTGTAAATTCGCGAAGCCAAGACGAGCTGCCTTTCCTCATTATGCACCTTTCGCTGTTCACCAAGAACGGAATAGCTCCTTTGGACATGGGATCCTCAGTCACCGGCCAACCCCCGCCTATTTTATACGGTAGTCTTGTCTCGTCCGTCAACCACCTGGAGGACCATAATGGCAAACATGGGCCTGTTCTTTCTCTTTCCAGACGTCAGCATCCGTTGGCGCGGCCGCTTCAGTTGGGTGTTACCCTTTTGAGGATAAGCAGGTGAGTCACCCGGAGTCCGGATCCTGGACAGAAACCAGTTTCTCAAATCTATGTGTCACTTTCTTCCCCAGGCCAGACTTTCCCGGCATCACTGAGCAGGGGACAACACTTGCACAAGCACGCACAAACTCATTTGAGGCATTCCCTCATGACGAATACATCGCAGCTCGTTTGTGCCTTTTCATTTTGCTTGTGGCTCCTCTCAGTTATCCTGCTGCAGCTCAAACTCGACTAACACAGGCCTTTCTTCGCCAAGGTGCTCGGATGCTCTCCCTCAACCCGTAATATGTCCATATCACCAGCACCATTCCCGCACTCTCACTTTTGTGTCTACGAATTACTGGGGTTTTTCATTCAAATCGACAGGGGGTGTGACGTGTGACCCGATTTACCTATTCGACATTTCGACAGCGGCCGAATTTTTGTGTGACACCCCCCCAAAATTTCGATAATCTCAGGGAAATTTTGACTTTTTTTGTGCTCCCGGGGGGGGGGGGAGGATATTCGTGACGGCTTGGAGGTTCGACAAACGTCTTCGTGACGCGTGACATGGACCAATATTCGACATCGACAGAGGGGTCCGTGACGTGTGACTGTCGATTTGAATGAAAAATCCCAGTATACTATGTTTTCAACACTGAATAGGGTATATGTAGGGCAACTAGCCCAGTCGTGCATTATGATTATGCATGGACTGTTGCGTGTTAAAATAGACAAGTGCAGCCGTTTGCCTGAAGTCCGAGCTAGCCTGCCAATGCCAATAGTGTGAAGGGAATGAATGGCGGAGATGGCAGGTTGACAGTCCATGAATATGTCAGTGCTCGTCAGCCGGGATGCCACCGATGATGTTCAGCGCCAGGATCGCGCCGGTGACCTCCGACTCGAAGACTTCCTCTACAGCACTACGCTGGTCCCCGAATACTGGAAGGTCATATCGAAGAGTTCCGGTAGGTCCTTCTAGTCCTCAATTTGTCGCCTTTGTTCTGACACCATCTACCAGGAGGTCTCCAAAAGCGACAACGCGACCTTTATTTTTTCAGCGACTTATAAATTTGGCTAGTCTTCCGCCCAATCTTCCGCATGATTCTTCAAATACCCGCCCAGATATGCATTCACTCGTCTCTGCTGCGTCTACCGAGCACGCCCAGTTCCAAGGCGATCGATACCCGTTGTATGTCGCTCCAGAGTGGAACCCCAGTTTGCATTCGCGGGAACATTCTCTCGTGCAGGGATACCACAGTCCGAGTAGCGACTCTTCGACCTGCTTCACTTCGGACCTTTCAAATTATGTGAGTGTTTCGAATTTCTGCTCCACTGCGGCCGCTCTAATATCACCTATCTCCCAGGTATTATAGACCCCATACGGCGACCGTCACTCATTCATTTGATTAATTGCATACGTTACAATTTTTTTCCTTCGCTTCTCGGATTTGTTCAATCTTATTTGCACAAGGCGGATTCTCGAGAATCTTTACCCCTGCGGTCGCGAGTGAAAGTTCGAGCCCACTTCTCTCCTCCACATTTCGTCGCAAGTCTTTTCGCAGTGTCGAGCGTGATTTCCACTCGGTGGGGCGGCGGTGAATGGGAATTGCCGGCGTTGGTCCGTCTCGTCAACTGAACATATTCAAGCAAATGAATGTAGGAGTGCTGTATTTAGTTTGGGGATGACAACCAAATTTTCAATACTTTTCTTCCTCTTTTCGGGTTCGAGCGCGAGTGAGGGATGGTACTGCGGCTGCTCATCGCGCTGACGCGCCTGCGCCCATAAGCCTGACATGTGGGGCCTCGAAACAGTCAGGCCGCGAAGATGGTGAGGCCGCGGGTCGAAGACGATGGATTCTCGAGAAGGAAGAAGTTATATTTTTGGTTATCTGTCCTCAGACGTGTGATCCCACATTCAATTAATTACGCGGCGGAGGGATATAACAGCATCCTCCCACCGCGGTGTGTCCTGTACATTCTCTTTAGTTCTCCGTTCCACTTTCCAATTCTGTCGATACTATCTCACGAGATCCAGAACATCCATTGCGTGATCCGCTGAAGCGTCACTAGTAAGCTGGATTATGAGATGTTCACGGCTCCAGCGGCATGTGTTTTATGCAAAAACTGCTGACAAAAATGTGATTCACAGCGAGTCCTGAAAATTGGGCACGCTATAGAAGTCCTCACTTTACGGTAGCGAGAATACTCAGAATATCTTAGCTGGTGAATCCCTTGCACATACAAATATATTTTGACCACCGGGAGTTTGTTGCAAGATTTCGAATATCTGCGGAAGGGATTGGTACGAAAGTGTGAGACGAGTGATCTGGATCCATGGGAGTGAAATCTGTGGGAGCGACATCCGGATGAGGTGTATCTCTCGAAGTTCGGGCGCGGCAGCGAATGCAGTGATGCAGGTGGGGCCGCCGACGGGCCACCGGTGGACCTGGATTTTGAGCGTTTTGAGCGAGGATAACGGTTTGCGGATGACCCCCACAGGAAACACGATGGGCCTGAATCCTGCGGTTAAGTCGAGACTCATCCATTGCGACGCGTATGGGGCAATGCTCGACAAGACGTCTTCATGTGAAAATTCTCCCAGCTCGATGGCTTCGAGAGTCAGCGGGCGGCTCCCGGCACGCGGAAGCCAGCATTGTAGTAGACTAACCGGGTTCCCGCGGCCCATAGAACCTCCGAGCCTGGAACCCTGAAATTCGCTCCAGAGGACGGGAGTTGTGAGCGCAATGGTTCGCCACGCTTTGCAAACGCTCGCCACAAGCAACGGGCCGTGGCGAGTGTAACCTCTGACACAGTGGATGAAGATCTCCGAAGTAATTTCGGGCGGCAATGTCAAGACGGGATAGACGATGGAATCCAAGCTTTCTAGAAGGTGTTTCCTTTCGACACGAAGCCGCTCCTTTTGATTTTCGATTTCGAGGAGACGGGAACGAATCTCGGAAGCAGTCAGCGTCGGAGAAGGAAGAATGGCCAACCGCACGCTGGGACCGCTTGGGAAATCGCTCTCCACTCGCCCTGTGCACTGAGTCGGATGAGCGGTGTGTCGACGGCGGCTTGTCTGCGTGGTCATAGGTAGTGTATGAACAACGTACGATGGAAGCGAAGAGGTCGCCCTACACACGCATCCAAACACTGCCAAACAGAATGAATGATCACGTCTCACATCCGGGGCGCCGAGGAGCAGAGCACATGAGGATCGATTCGTGCCGGGTTCGGCAGGGATAATGGTGCGATTGAGGTATTTAAGGCTCCATCTCCAATGAATGTTATTTGAAGCTAATGTTCGTCAAATTTGCAAGTGCAACCTGAGGAGATTCAATTCTGTCGGCACTGCAGCAACTTGGAATGTTTCACGGCTTATTCCTTTCTTCAACCACTCCACTGTCTGCAATTCCTTGGAATTTGAACTCACGCCTGGAACTTTGGTGGCTGTGTATGCGCACCCCTACATGGACACTAGGTGCAATCCGGAATGCTCATTTCTACAAGCGGCTGCTAGGCCGCTTCGTGGCCTCGCATCCCCTTCCTTTGGGCGCGACATTTAACTGTGGAGAATCGAACCATCACGAGAGGGAAACAATTACCAAAGCCAAGAGCGCAGCCCCTATTTTCATTAGATTCGAGTGTAATAGAAATGTAGGAAACGACTAGAAAGGCCTCGACACAGCCACTAAAAAGAGTAGAACGTTGATTTACGACTTACTTTTTAAACCGCATTCCAAATCCTCATCTCGAGTTCTGAAATGGACGACTTCTTATTGCATAAGCCTTCGTGAATATAATGACACAACGCAGGGGAAAAACAAAAAAGGTTTGGCTGGGAAAAGCTTACAGCTGTTAGCGGAAGTTCGGGCGCAGCCCGTTTTTTTTTTTCAATGAATTTTGCATCGGATGACTCTCCTGGGATCAATTCTCAACAGTTTTCCCTGAGAATATACTCATTATGTTGGCATTGAAAGTCTGGAGGGCATACCTTCAAAACCTCCATTAAATGTAGGAATACTCATCCCACTGACCAGAAATTGCAGTGGTTGCATTCTGGGGCATTTTGAAGGGCAGAACTGAGCACATTTGGGGTATTTATATTGTGTTTACGGCTGTACCAGAAATGAATTCATTTGAACCTCTCAACCCGAGTGAATCCACAATCAATCTGATTGAATGGTCCCCCTCAACCTGACTGTATGAACTCAATCAAGCTGAGTGTACGACCCACTCAGCCTGATGGTGATTTCTGCCAAAATTCAATCAGGTCAAGTGTATGTATTCAGTCAGCTTGACTGAGCACATACATACAGTCAGGCTGACTGTTTCCATACACTCAGGGTGATTGTAAATACTCCCCACAGTGAGATGTATACATATACACGAAAGACGAGGTCAAGCGTAGCACAATGAATGGATAATTTGCGACCACAATTGAGAAACAGAAGGAGGTCCGGGAACTCGTGACCGGCAAGTCCGTGCGTGAGAGTTTGCATAATAAACTGAATATTTGGACGTCCATTACTGCGACGCATGAGATGGAACGCACCATCAAAGAGGCCAAGAGACGTGTACACGGCGGAGGCTGCCGGTCCAGGAGCTAGAGTCGCAGATAGTCCGACAACTGAGGTAGAGGTCGGGAAACGGCCTCTGAAGAATAGCCCGAAGGTTTTGAAAAACCCCTATGAGCTGCAGTCAATTCCGTCCATTGGTGAACATACATATTCATGTGGTTCTGGGGCTGAAGTCAACCCCTGCACAAGGGAAATCTTTGGGATGCACCTCAGGTCCGAAATTCCCAAAGGTAGACACCACCACGATGATGTTTGTGGCAAGAGCCAAGTAGCGGATAAGCAGAAACCACGGCTTGGGATGACGCCAGATGAGAAGGATTTCAGTGGGGAGTGTGAGGGTGTAGTCATAGAAGACAAGAACTGTTCCAAAATATGACAGACAGTCTCCATGACCAAATTCAGGTAGACATACCAGGACCTGCAAGTGAAGGCCAGTGGCTCAGGAGTTGTCTGCAGTTTTGGGACAAGGACTCTGATGTCTCCATTGCCCTTGAGGGGTCCACAAGAGGTCAGGATGGGAGCAGAAGGGAGGCGAGTCAGTAAAAGAGACACACAAATAAACAATTTCATCATCAGGCCTGGGAAGAAAGTGGCCCAGACACTGGGAAAAAATACACGTGACTAAATCAAGCCAAGATTCAAGGTTTGAACAAGCACCAGGGTGCCAGCTGATGCCAGGATCCAATTACAACACACTGGCCTTAACTGAACATCCCTCGCCAATTTATACTACAGCACGTCCCTAAAGCGGATAACTACCTAGAACCGATACTACATGCCAAGACTAAATAATTGTACGGAAACGTAGACATTCTGAGTGATAATTGTGCATAAAACAAGAAACCGAGACAAAACGAGACAGAAAAGGAATAATTTGAGAGAAATAATGTTCCATGAGTCAAAACCCTATGACTCCATCGTGACTCCTAGTAGATTTTAATCAGCCACAGCCTTGGTACCCTCGACCCTGTACCCTCTTTTCGAGTCAAAAGGCATTCTAGGCCGTCCAAATATGGGTTCCTAGTCAGAATTCGGGTATTGCCGAGCATTCAAGCCATTGTGTGATCATAGCACAATACCCATGCCTGCAGTTCCTCTGTAGGTCTATTCTTATCACTGGTTACAGGTGAAACTTGTCCAGAGATGAAGTTCTTAGAGGTTTTTTGAGGGCCAGACTGTTGAGGTTCGAACCTGTTCGAACCGGTTCAGAGAAAACCGAGAATGCCCGAACCTCGAACCCCAGGGAGGCAGAGTCTGCCTACCAAAAATTAGCATGTCTGTGCCTAGCTGGGCCCGCTCTGCCTACATCGGTCTACCCAAGCCTCCCTACCTTGGTCACAGTGCGCTGTGTTGCTGCGCTTCGCATGTTGCCACGTTCCCACGTTGCTAATATTGCCTTGCGTCACACGCTGCCGTGTTCCCACGTCGTCAATATTTTATTAATTGATCACGATGCGATTACGCCCGGGTCTTCCACTGGACTTCCCCTTGGACCTGGGAAGTCAGTTGAATGAAATTTTATGTGCTAGGGTTCTCTTCTGCTCTCTTTACGATGCAGGCAGAGGCCGGGATGTGAATATGCGGCTGCCCATTTCTGGCAATTGCCAGCTTGCTCACTCCGCCAATAACCAGATCCACCATCCATTCGAGAACTAGTGCAAGACAGTGCCCACTCCCATTGCGCTCTGTGCGCTGATGGTTCACCCAGACTGCCTTCTTGTGAACTGACTTGATCATTTTGACCATGCGTGAGAAAAGGGCGTCCGTAGTCTTGACCTTGCCGTCATGCTCCTTGGTGATGTTCGGTTCTCCGATGACAAGGAATTTGCCGGGGCTCGCCTTGACCTGCACCTTGGGGGCGTGTATGAGTAGCACAAGGTTGCAGTGGAGGCCTTGGGCCATCCGCTCTTCGACCTTATGAGATACTGGAGTCAATACCGCTAAACTAAACCGATGGTAATCTCGCACCCTATGAAAAACCGGAGTCGATGTCCAAAATACAGCCAAACCGATGGTAATCTCGCACGCGCCATGAGGGTGATCCATGAATTGCTTCTTAGTGCCGAACCGTCTGAAGCGGATAGCGGTACTCGTCATTCCCAAAAGTAACCGGACATTGGTTTGTTGTGTCAGACCACGTGCACCATGCTCAACCATACCTCACCACCAGATGCCTACGGATACTAGCTTTAGACTACATAATTTGTTTTAGAAAGATCGACACATTATTGCTGTCCAGAGTCAAGAAAAGATCAGTGGGGAATCTTCCGGTTACGGCATATCATCAGACACAGGAAAGAAACTCCAGAAAGAAAATATCCAGAGCCTGAAGATAAAACAGAAAACCTCTGAATACAGTAATCAACCTGCACTCGACGAAGATTCGGGAATCCCTTGACTATTTCAGCATCTTTGATCAACTTCGACTATAATTTCTTCGCCACTAGGCGCTCTCCTTCATGCCGCGCTAGAACAATGCTTTTCAGGCAAATCGTTCAATTCAGCTCGAAATGATCGCAAGCAATTCTCGGTCTCGGGCATTTTTTTGGTTTGCTGAATTAAACTCTTCACAGATTGAGTCCTGGAACGCCAAAGATCGTAATGCAAACTGTCGTCAGCACCGGATTTACATTGAGGGCCGTTCCTTCCGCTTCTTGAGGCCGTGATCTTGAGCGGTGAGTATTAGTTGCCACCAATGTGATCATTCACTGATTCGCACTGTACCTTTGATCACCGAATTAACCGATAGTCCTAACCATTTCACCTGCTTTATGCCCTTCCGTATTACCTTGCGACATACTGACAAGAAGACGATCTACGTCTATGTCTATCGAGGGTGCGTCTATTTTTATTGCCTGTATTTCAAATGTGTTGAACTGACGGTCAGATACTTCTTACCCAGCATAGCGGATAAGGCGGTAACTCGACTCTCAGCCTCTATCAACCTAAAGCCGTAGTCTCGGAAACCAAGTCTTCATCTGTACGTGTACATAATTCTCTTAAGGTGTAATGTCAAGAATGGTAGCGAATGGCGCATGTACAAATTACTTCGTTGAGGCGATCTGACCCAACCAACTGGACTCAATTTTACATCCAGACCTAATAAGTTGCATTATCTTCGCATTTTATTTAGTAGTTACTCAGCGAACACGGCGTACTCTTTGTATTTCCTTCAAAATCAACAGCAACGTAGTTCTATACTTTTATTTCTACACACTCTTGGCCTTCGCCGGAGCGAAGCGAAGGCCCGTCTTGTTAGAAATTAGTGATATGGTTGATGTAACACTAGACTCCGACATAAGCCAAAAATGGCTTGCAGTGAGGATAATGGAATAATCAATCAATTCTATTCCCAATCCGCCAAAACAGGATTTTTAGCAATCATTTATCACACATTTCATACTGCCAACATTTTCCGATAGGCGGCACGACAATGGAGTTCTGTTTTGCAGTGCGATGAAAGCAAAAGACCGGAACACAGCTAATTTCCAAATGCGGTAAAACCATCTTTTCCATCACCGAATTTTGGCAGCATTGCCGAGCACCAAAGCAAGTGTGTTGCCATTCACAGACACGATTTTTAGCTCAATGCAGATAAATTTATTCAAAATTACTTCAAGTAACTTCAGATTACTTCAATTAACTTCAGTAACTTCAAGTTACTTGGAAGTAACTTGGCCCAACAAGTTAGATCAATGTGATCAGCAAAAGTAACTTATGCCATCAGATGGCATCAGTTGCAGCCAAGTTCATCGAGTTATGGTCGTAAGGGCATGAATGAACACTTTTTATGACCTGTGCAACTCTGGATACAATTAAAATGCTTCTGTAGCACCATGGCACATAGTGAACCAAAATTTGGGCAGCAGGGACTCCAATTTGATGTGGGATGTTGTTTCAAGTCTTTTTTTTGTTTTTCCAAATTTCACAATGATTGTGCGGGTTCTTATCCATTCAATACCTCTTGGGTAGGCTATTTATAAAGTCTCCTGTATCCGCGAAGTCTGCCGAGGACCAAGTCGCCAGGTTGAAGCGCATTCATGGGATTCCTGGGAGTTGGGAGGGGATATGGCTACCTCTTATATTCATCCGGCCGGGTAACCAAAATCTGGAGCCATCACACTTATACCCGCCGAAGAATGCCACACACAACAAATGTTGTCCATAAATCATTCTGGTTCCACTCCCATAAGCCATAAGCATAAGCAGAGCACCCAGGCCGCTGCCACGCCCCCCTCCTTTTTCTGCTGGCTCCGGCACCATCCCTGCAGCGCCCCCTCCCCCTCCACCTCTCGCCAGATCCAAACAGCGAGGATTGCGATGACCTGCATTCTGGAGACGGCCACATGATTAGATTAAACGACCGATTAAACGGCCATTCATGTCTCGACACAAATTGATTAAAAAAGCTCGTGTTGTTTCTTGCATACACTGTTACTATGATGGCGAACGAGGCCATTGCGGATGAAAACGTGTGCTCTCGGATGAGCAACTGAAGGAGGCGGAGGAGAGGCTCGAGTTGAGCTAGTTGCGATCATGACTATTGAAGTCGGAGGGCAAGAATAATTTCTCCTCCTGAGGTGGATAATAGGGGTGCGTTCAAATGGCTAGCATTTTGAAAAGTGTGACCTGGCGCAATAAAGGTGCATCCAAATGGCTGGCATTTTGAAAAGCATGACCTGGCGCAATATAGGTGTGTTCAAGTGGCTGGCATTTTGAAAAGTGTGAACTGGCGCAAGAGAGGTGCATTCAAAGGGCGGGCATTTTGAAAAGCGTGACCTGGCGCAAGAGAGGTGCATTCAAAGGGCGGGCATTTTGAAAAGCGTGACCTGGTGCAAGAGAGGTGCATTCAAATGGCGGGCATTTTGAAAAGCATGACCTGACGCAATAGAGATGCATTCAATTTCAAGTGGCTGCCATTTTGAAAAGCATGACCTGGCGCAATAGAGCGGCATTCAAAGGGCTGCCATTTTGAAAAGCATGACCTGGTGCAATAGAGGTTTGTTCAGATGGCTGGCATTTTGAAAAGTGCGACCTGGCGCAATAGAGGTGCATTCAAAGGGCTGCCATTTTGAAAAGCATGACCTGGCGCAATAGAGGTGCATTGAAATGGCTGGCATTTTAAAAAGCATGACCTGGTGCAAGAGAGGTGCATTCAAAGAGCGGGCATTTTGAAAAGCATGACCTGGCACAATAGAGGTGCATTCAAAGGCCTGGCATTTTGAAAAGTGTGACCTGGTGTAATAGAGGTGCATTCAATTTCAAATGGCTGCCATTTTGAAAAGCATGAGCTGGTGCAATAGAGCTGCATTCAAAGGGCTGCCATTTTGAAAAGCATGACCTGGTGCAATAGAGGGGCATTGAAATGGCTGGCATTTTGAAAAGCATGACCTGGTGCAATAGAGGTGTGTTCAAATGGCGGGCATTTTGAAAAGCGTGACCTGGCGCAATAGAGGTGCATTCAATTTCAAATGGCTGCCATTTTGAAAAGCATGAGCTGGAGCAATAGAGCTGCATTCAAAGGGCTGCCATTTTGAAAAGTGTGACCTGGCGCAATAGAGGTGCATTCAAATGGCTGGCATTTTGAAAAGCATGACCTGGCACAATAGAGCTGCATTCAAATGGCATTTTGAAAAGTGTGACCTGGTGCAAGAGAGGTGCATTCAAAGGGGCGGGCATTTTGAAAAGCACGACTTGATGTAATAGAGATGCATTCAATTTCAAATGGCTGGCATTTTGAAAAGCATGGCAATAGAGCTGCATTCAAATGGCGAGCATTTTGAAAAGCATGACCCGGTGCAATGGAGGTGAATTTAAATGGGTGGAATTTTGAAAAGCATGACCTGGCGCAATAGAGGTGCATCCAAATGGCAGGCATTTTGAAAAGCGTGACCTGACACAATAGACGTGCATTCAAAGGGCTGGCATTAGATAGGTTGTGCAAAAACCACACAGGCCGCATGCGGATTTTGGCAATTGTGCAAAGCCGCATGGGAAAAATCGAATATTAGGTGTGTCAAGGAATTATTCTAATGAAACACTACTTGAGTTGAGGGAGAGGTACTGATAGGTGAAGGAGCCTCATCAGGATACCGTATGGCTTTGCACAATTGCCAAAAGCCGCATGCAGCCTGTGTGGCTTTTGCACAACCTATCTATTTTGAAAGGCGTGACCAGGCACAATAGGGGTGCATTCAAATGGCTGCCATTTTGAAAAGTGTGACCTGGCGCAATAGGGGTGCACCCAAACACCAGGCATTTTGAAAAGCATGACCTGACGCAATAGGGCTGTATTCAAATGGCAGGCATTTTGAAAAGTGTGACCTGGTGCAATAGAGGTGCATTCAATTTCAAATGGCTGCCATTTTGAAAAGCATGAGCTGGCGCAATAGAACTGCATTCAAAGGGCTGCCATTTGAAAAGTGTGACCTGGCGCAATAGAGGTGCATTCAAATGGCTGGCATTTTGAAAAGCATGACCTGGCACAATAGAGCTGCATTCAAATGGCAGGCATTTTGAAAAGCATGACCTGGTGCAATAGAGGTGCATTCAAAGGGCTGGAATTTTGAAAAGTGTGACCTGGAGCAATAGAGGTGCATTGAAATGGCTGGCATTTTGAAAAGCATGACCTGGCGCACTCTACCATATTCGCGTTACAGAATTTCAGAAACAGGGACTTCCCCATGAGCACATAGCTCTGGCCTTACGAAATATCTCACAGACTCCAGCAGAAATCGACGCCATCCTCAGTGCTGAGCTTCCATGGAACTCGGGACCGCTACGAGATGCCGTCAAGCGCCACATGACACATATTCATGACCCCAAGAAGTCATACCACCATTGTGGTTGGCCGCGTGAGTGTCAGTACGGCTACCCCAAATCAGTAAAAACCAGAGTCATCATTCAATGAACGTGGTATGTATCAACATGTAACACTCGGTGTATTGTCCTCATGTAATTTGCTTTTTTCATAGGTTATTTTGAGCACCGGCGCCGTCAGCCCGAAGACGAGTTTGTGGTTTCCCACATTGCATGGCTCTTTCTGAAATATGATTGCCACATCAATGTGGAGTACTCCATGAGCGTCAATCTCTTTCAGTATCTGTTCAAATAATTTTACAAAGGAGTTGATGAAACGAACTGGTCTGTGCGCACGACACCGCGGAACACTGAAGAGCAATCCGGATCCATTCGCAAACCCGTAGACGAAATCAGACAGCCGCATGCTTGCGCTCTCGCTTATCATTCCCCATAGAGCCATGTCTTGCCCATGCCCGCCGCTACCTCAAAACTGTGACGCACCATGGTATTATAATCCCTAACTCTCCTGGGGCGCTCACACTTCCGTGGCAGCGGGAGAGAAGCAGGGGGGGGCAGAAGCATGAGGTGGAAGGGTGCAGAAGCAGGAGGGCAGGGTGCGACGGCAGCAGGGCGGGGCGACGGCAGCAGGGGTGCTTCGGGATTGATGGACCGACGGCAGCAAAAATGGGACAGGTATCCCCATCCATCTTGGCCGCACGGCCCGCACCCATGCAAAGGTCACTTATCATTCCCCATATGTATAGCCCGCACCCACCCCGCTCGTACCGCGCCCCACGTCCCGCACCCCACCCGCTCTGCTTGCCAGCCCGCTCTGCTCATGCCCATAGAGAACAGCGCACGGCGGGCGCAAGGAAGCAAAGCGACACGCCCGTGCAGCCGCATGCTTGCAAGCGCTCTGGCGGTGGGGTGCAGCGGCAGCAGGGCAGGGTGCAACGGCAGCAGGGCGGAGTACAGCGGCAGTGATGAGCGCGTCAGGATTGATGGACCGGCGGCAGCAAAAATGGGACAGGTATCCCCATCCCCGCCAAGGTGGTATTATTTTGTCACATTTACGCATCAATATATATTATTGAAAATTATATGCCAGTGTTCCCTGCATCAAATAATCCGCCATCAACAGCCACCTCCGCCCCGAATGGTAGCCGATTGTGTGAGCGCAGCGGTGCGATCCTAGCCATCTAGACGGCTAGCGTCGTGGCTTTACTCTACAATTCACATGGCTGGTGTCGTGTGTCATTAGTCTAATGTTTAGTGTTACGGCTCACGATGGTGCATGGTGGTTTTGGGTGAACTTAAGCCAGGCCTGGTAGGTCGTGAAGGAGGCAATTTTCTCAACGGAATGGAACAGAATAGCGTAATATTCCCCTCATTGCAGCATACATCCAGCCATATTATTTCTCGACTCGACTCGTCTTTGGCCCCACCACCACTCATCGGATTGGCCTCACCACAATACAGCGAGGTACGAGCTTGGTTAGTATATAGTGTCTGTCTACGAGAGACTACTCACCACCACTCTTCTTTCCACTTTCACTCTCGTGGGAAGCTGTCGACTCCGACCATTTGCGATCTTCAGAACGACACCACCAACCCCCCGTCTCTTCAAGATCCTTTCGTTTTCACCCTCGTTGGATTCCCACACGTCCAATCTTCCACAGACGGCCCCGGTGAGTCTTCCGCGAGTGATGTTACCTTTTCCTGATTTTCGACCCCCTTCAATTCGTCAGTTCCGATTCGGAGACACATCCAGAGTTCGTTTGCATTCACTGTCGATACATTGCACTCAGAAACTGTTGCAATATCCAGTGGCAGGTCAGGCACAAAAACATGGCTAGGCAGAAAAATCCGTCAATGTCTCTACTTTGCAGATGGGCGCTTCAAAGGGATGCTGATTTGACGAAGTCACCAACATTAAACCAGGAATAGACATTGTTATTCAAAAAGCTGTTCAAGATACTTATATGCACCGGTGGCACTGGGCCACTATACCTCGGAACGCTCGTAGTCACTCTCAGCATCTCCTGGCTTCCGCCTGCCATACGGGAGAGGGTCCATCTGAATGGTAACCTCCTGCTGGACTGTGACCACGGTCGGTGTCACGTCCGCGAGAGTCATCCGGGGCGTAGGGGCCGATTTGGCCGAGGGGCCCCCGTAATTATCCGGTCCTTCGGGCAGGATCCAGCCACGGCTGTTAAGATTCAGAAGCATGCACCTGGGAGACACGACCCTTAGCCAGTTCGAGGGAGAAAAGTTGTCGGGAACAAACATACAGCGAATACACCCCGCCCGATGGTCATCTACGTGGGGTCAGCAAGACCAAAATCACGCTCAAGGGCAATGGGCGAAGATACCTCAATCAGTAAAGCGGCTGAGGTTCAAGCGGGTTTGAGTGACCCTAATCGAAACTCGACGACTGACTTACTATTGGTCTCGGGTTGAAGTTTGAAAACTATGAGGGTGGCGATGCTGTAATACTTTAGTCGCGTGCAGTTGGTATTCAAACTATTGTACGCACGTCATGGCCGTGGTTATGGAACCGTTGCGGACCGAAGCCAGCGACAACCGGCGGATCAGGCTACCATACGGTCCAGTAAACTTACGACGAGGAAGAAAGACCATGACGTACCTGGACGTCCCCCTGAAGTCAGTTTTCAGAGTTTGAAGTTTTATGACGAAGATGGCGGTAATGGAAATGTCCGCAGCTATTGATCCGGCCAGCCACACCGTTACCCACCTCAAAATCCATGAGTTCCAGACAAGACATACAAGTCAGCAACGCTTACTTGACGAGCGCATCCCGTGCATGAATTGAGGAATCCAGGAACAGGCTGCCCACGGTAATACCAGCGCCAACAACGCCAGTCATGATGAACAAGCCAAGAATAGGCAGCCAGAACCACCGCTTTGTCCTGAGCGGTTTGATTATTAGTTGAACATACAGATCGAAAGAGAAAGCGTGCAAGGCGTATAACATCCGTACGAGGAAGATTTGCACGGCGGCTCCAGTAATGCCTGTGCCTATGGTAGTTTTGTTAGTTGAAGATACAGCAGACCAAAAACGAAATGCGCGCCTACGATGTACCCCGGGATAGACCAGGGCCTTGTAGTATTACGTGTTAGTCGCACACAAGGTTTCGTCGGGAGACTCACTGGGTGCTAAGATATTTCTGTAGTCCAGTTCGAAGCCCAGATTCGAACACAGGAGAAGAGATAACACACTGTTTCACCCCAGTGCTGCCCAAAAAGATAAGACCCCGAGGAGAATGGGAAACGAAGGTTACTCGCCGTTACCATGTACAGATAAACCGTTGTCAAAGAAGACACGACAGTTAAAAGATCGCCAGAGAGAGCTACGACCACGACGACTTTGTTGAACGTCGGTTCTTGGACAGGGACATCAGGAAGGGAGCGGCGAATGGATGACTGAACCGCATACCGCGCTTGTATCGAGTAAAGTACGTGAAGATCCTTTAAGAGAGGGTCAGTGGTGGCGTGCGGGCAAATAATGGCTGCCGAACTGGTTTAACCTATAAGATTGTTATTAGTCTATCATTCTAGAGGCTATCGCCAGCGCCTACTCTACGGTAAACAAGCTACATTGTACGGAATTAGCGGATTGCATGAAACATGGAGAGATAGAACGAACTTACACCATGTTTACCCAGCTTGCCACGAGGAGACATCTGTCGGAGAGGGAGGGAGTTAGATTGTGGTGAAGGCGAGTGCAGCGAATGATTTGCCCCAAGATGAGATCGTAGGTGGTGCCCATGGTAAGTAAGGAGGGTTTTTTTTTGTGTGGAGGATGGATGTGTGTAACCAATAGTCATGTACTTATACCTGTAGGAGCGCCATCACACACACACGTATTACGTCCATATTGTTTTTTCTTCTTTTTTTTTTGTTTCACCTCCGAACCAATCAGCGTCTAGATTACCATGGTAGCACCAGTTACACGCGGCAACGGCATTCTCCGCTCCGTGTACTGCGCCGTGAGAAGGTGGGAATATAGGTCGCATGCGGCAAATGTGGCCGAAATTATCCGGACGCTGCCGAGACCAAGTCAGACACGAGGTGGGAAAAATACAACATCGTGGTAGAAAAGCCCCGTGCTCCGCCGATTTTTCAATAATAAATGAGCGCCCAGGCATCAGGCTTCTAAATCTTCTTTGAGGCCGCAGCAACCTAATAAGCGGTTGTCGGCCGCCTCGCGGCAGGCCTCGTGAAATCGGATGTCCAAATCGAGAATTTTCAATTGAAAACACTTGAACCGAGCATAGAGAGCTTGCGCAAAAGCCGCACCAGCCGCATGCCGCTTTTCGGCATTGCGTAAAACTATCGGGGTTTTCCTAGGCTTGCTGCATGAATTCATGAGTTCAGTCCACTCTTAGGGCTCTGTGCCACTGTATTGCGTTCATCTAACTTACTATCCGGTCGATGCACAAGCTGGGGAATCAGTTTGTCCAGCCATCACTCCGGCTCCACTCAGATTTCGCTAATGCAATTCTCTCACTTATTATGCCTTGCCTGTCAACCCAACTACCTCTTCACCAACTTGGTTTCTCAGTAACCTCAGGTCTGATTTCTGCATGCGGCTTTTGCGCAAACTCTCTAATATCCAAATTTGCCTTTGAAATTACTCAACCAAAGGCTCGGTATGGCGAGAGACATGTGGGCTAAACTTCTGATTGAAAATAGAAGAATAAAAATAGTGCCCTTTTCGAACTCCGTCATGTCCTGGACCGCATCACGCTGTCGAGCTGGCAATAATGCGGATATTGTCTCGAATGCGTTGTTGTTTATTATGTATATGAACAGCCAACTGACACCCACGATGCTCCGTATATACAGTCTATAATGTTCACGTTGGACCATGTACGGAATCACCATTCAAATCTCTATCAATTCGGTCGCTTTCCATGTGGTGACATCATTTGAACTCAAAGGACAAGCGAGAGGCGGCACCTGCCCTCAGGCATTACAGTTCCCTTTAAAACGCGTGCCGCGGCTTGTTTATGCCTTGACATCCCTCACATTTTTTTTGCGCCTTTCTTTCAACTATTGCTTCAGGGTCACGGCGCCGAGTGCCGAATCGGTGGAGGGTTTCCCCTTTTTCCCACCACCGATGGTCAGAATTGCTGCTGATCGGGAAACCCCATAGTCTTGAGGTTTTGATTGGGAAACCCCATAGCCTTGTCAAAATCTCATTGTTTGGTTCCCCATTCGTACATGTGCTCCGCTTGGCGCCAACTCCCGTTAGATTTGCTTCCGGTGGCCGAGATCGGTACTTCTGACTCTACCACATTTCTCACATGTCAAAGTATAAGCTTGACTAGCGCCAGACCCGCGGACAATCCCTTGGAAGTCCGACCGCTTTTTCACCCGCTGTTCTACATACTCTATGAAATCTTCGGCCAGCCGGCTGTTTTACTCTATTTTGGTCAGACATATCTAGCCTCAAAATGCCATTGTTTTCCCTCCTATGCCCTGTTTTTGCTCTGGAGTGGCAGCCCACAATCAATTTCACCTTGGGCAACACAACAGCTCTCACAAATTAAGTCTGGCCTTCAATGAGCTTGATCACGACTTTCTGCCGCCTTTGGAGCTGATTGTACGTACTCGAAAAAAAATTGCACTCCGTGCGATTTACTCTATATGGACCGGACATCACCCTTCAGCCCTGATTTGCTCTTATGTACCAGAGTTGGGGGGCATTTTCGGCCGTTGATTTACTCTACGGCGGTCTACATAAGTACGCCGATGCGAGCCTGGGTAATCCGACCTTATTAGTAAAGGAAAAAAGATGCAGATAAATTTATCTTCTGACTATATTCTGGATAGTATTGTGTCCAATGGGGGCTCTGAGCCATTATAGTTTTATTTACGGTGTTTGGCACGTCCTGGGCGCGTCGAGGAGGGACAAAGGTGGGATGATGTGCCAAGGCGCAACGGTCACATGTACATTCAAACTCCACAATTACATAATAAGCTTTTACTATGGCCGCATGTGTCTGCCTAGGGGAGCCTAATTCCACATAGAAAAAGGAGAAGTCCATATCAGGAACAAGGGAAGATCCAAAGATATCTGGAATAAAGGAGTATCCATATTTGGAACAAGGGAACATCCATATCTGGGACAAGACATGCCTTCGCTTCGCTCCGGTGCAAGAAGACTCATTCTGATAGTACCCTTCAAGTATTGGTTGGGACCTGGACCCGAACTATAATCCAGAGCTGTCGAATGGCACCATCAATGGGATCCGCGTACCTAAATCTCACAACGCGTTGGGTCAGAGAATGGGTCTGCTGTGTATGAGACAGCTCACGACCTCAGAAACCCGTTAGGACGCTTGCGCGGACACGGGACATGAATCCGGCAATGTCACATAGAGTAAACACCATTGCTCCAGTCGATACCATGGCAGGCCCGGTTCAAGACGGGATGCGAGAAACGCAGGGGGAACAGGTAGATATATAACTGTAGTCTGAGTTGTGATGACAGATGAACCTCGAGACAGCTCGACAAACGGCCCTGTGGATCAAAAATCCATAATCACAGACCACCAGAAACGAAATGCGACCCACCGAGCGGCGTAATACTTGCATGTCACAGGATCTTGGAAGATTCATGAGGCTGTGATTCGGGTAACCAATCCGTTATTCTTGCGGCTTTCAGGCAGGCGAGACGTCCTTGGGCGAATTGCGGGTGTGTTTTGGATTATTGGAAGATATTCAATCTTGAGGTACCTTGGGGAGAACAGAAACGCGGTGTTTGAAGATGCTCATAGTAAATCTTGACTTTGGGGGCTAGATGCTTGGGGCGTGTCGCAGTCTGTTTGAGTGTATGTTTCCGAGCTTGAGGCAACAGGCAAACGTGAAGATTAGGGCCGAACAGCGGTGAGAACAAACCTCCAGTAGCCATTGAGCCTTAATTGGACCACGACCCGCGACAACCCGACGGATAAAAAACAAACTTACCTCTTGCAGCTGGTGATCAAGCATCGCGTAAGTTGAAGACCAGCGAACCTTCATGTCCGGAATCATCTGCCGCGCGGCCCCGTCGGGATCGGTCTTGTCCCGGATCTGGATACCGCGGAAAAGTTCCTTACGTTTAGCAGAGGACCGCTCCTAGCAAAGAAATCAGAGATTCGGTGGTGAAGTACGCAAAAGAAATTAACGTACTTTGACGGCAATGGCCCGGAGAAGACCAATCTCATCACGAATACCATCATGGGAAAGGGACGTGTCGGGGATATGAGCATTTGAGTCATGGATATTGAAGTAAGATGCCTTGCTGTATGTCGAGATCAACTTTTGAGTGGCAAGATTGATAACATGGGCGAGGCAGCTGCAGTGAATTAAATTAAGTTAAAATATGATTGAAAGATGAAACATACTTTATGCGACGCTCCGTTGTGTCCCATTTCATGTTTTCCTCGCGCAGGAGAACACGTGAAAGCTCATCAAGCATGGTACCATTATACTGGCAAATAAAACATTTCCGATGAAGCTTGTCGACATTCCCCTTCCCCTTCGTCAGGTAAGGCTTACCACATCAGGAAAAAACAAAGTTGCCGCATAGCTCCAGATAGCACCACATAGAAGCCATAGTGGCCATAGCAGATGGGCCAATTTTATAGAAAGGTGGGAGGGGGGGGGGTCAAATCTATAGACACCCATAGACCCCCATAGTTCTCATGTTGTCTATCATAGTAGCCATAGTAGCCATAGCCATAGGGCTCATAGCACCCATATTTCAGCCAAAAAGCAAAAGTTTTTTTTTCACCCTACTACCCTTTTGACCTATTGTTTCTAATGATATGCCTGGTATTAGATCTAATTGAAGGAAATCCGATGCATCTTATGTACTAAATGCAACTTGAGTATTGTAAATAAATGCTAGTACGGGGAATTGAACCCTTAACCCTCGCGTGAACTAAGAAAATCTTAAAGTGACAAAATAACCACTACACCAAAGTAACCATAGAAAGCTGTGATGCTTTATGGGATACTACAGTTATTCTGCCTCCCAGCACCATTGAGGTCCCCACTCATCTCAACTATTCTTTTGGTGTGTTATGTTTAAAGTAGTATTGGTAGGCAACATAAACCATAAACCATGATTGTGGTTGATGTAGCCAAAACCCATCCTTGCAGGTCACCAATCTAAAAATAGACCCAAAATACCTCGTATATTAAGCAGATGCCTCGTATCACGATGGCTCTGTTTGTGCTCCCGATATTCCCCCATCTCGACATCTTCTGCTGGCAGGTGACCCTCTTCATCAAGAATTAAGTTACGCGCCCGGGCGCCAGGAGAAGTATAGAATCCCGATCAACCACTCAAGACCCGTTCAAAAGGCAGGACACGGTGGGTTGTTCGCACGTCCTCCCGTTCTCCACCCCCATCATCAATGGCTCCCTTGCTGCTCCTCAATCTTCGTGGTTTTGTGCGTCGTCTTCAACAGTTAACACCTCAAGGCTTGACCGTCGATATACCCTGTGAACGCTCTGTCAGGAGAGGAACCCACGCCTCAAGGCTCGCTATACTGAAGGCGTCAATGCATCGTGTTCGCCGTCCTCATCAAGCCCTCTCTCATGCAGTAGCATCGTCCATAGTCCCGCCGTGAAGTTTTCAATATTGCTCAAGAGTTCCTCCTTCGCACCGTCCGTCAATTAGTTCCAGGTTAAACTTACCCATCAAGTCGCGTCCTGTTCACAGGCCGTCAAAATACATCTCGCTGCCAGGCAAAAGGCTTCGTGCGTCGCTTCAAGCCCGCCTCCTCACACGGCTTCCCCATGAAGAATTCACTTCGCATTCAGTCGCCCTTGCTCGCATTTCCGACCGTCTGATCTCTCCTTCGAGCCGATGGCCTCCGCCCTGCGCTGTTCGCATCCTCGAAGCTTCAAGCATCCCCTGTCAAACCCACATCCAAGTTCCACTTCAGATAACGAACTCGGCAGCATTCGAATCTCGAGCTCAATGTCGGTCAAAAATATTTTCCATGACTTCCTCTTGCCCATATCACCCGCCATCAGCTTCCCGGCACGTATACGCAAAGTAACGCCGCCATCTCGAGATCTGATCTTACCATATGGTATAGATTTCCATCATGCGACATTGTCGAGACTCATTTATTTTGTTCAGAATCAATGCCCACGCTGTTTCCGTGCGCTATTGCGTAGCTTTGGGGCATGGTACGTAAATTCATTCGCTAAGAAATACAGCAGTGATCAGAGGTGTGACCAGATTCTCCACGGCTGTTCGACGTTTTCGCGCACAGCATTTTGGCCAAACACAAATCCTAAAGGTACGCCCGGTTTTACGCTGCGCCCATTTAATGTGATAGCTAAAAGAACCATTTCGACGTGGTGCTGCGGGCTCAAAAGACGGCGACCGATATTTTACCGCCCTTGATTGTAGGTGCGAGGGTCGATTAGTAGGTATTCTTCTTTCTTTCACCCCCTTTCACGACGTGTCTCATCCACTCCTTTCACCGCAGATTCACAGATAGAGCCCTACTTCTTTTGTGCTTTAGGATACCGAGAAGTCGCACAAAAAATGTGACGTGTTTAGGTCATTTATACTGACTCATCGTTTCCGTTACTTCGACAGCGCTGCAGCATTCTCGGCCGGCACATTTAATACTTCCTCGGCACCTGCCAGGGAATGCATCAAAGCTCGCGTCAGCCCGGTATACTCTCTGTCGCATGTGCCAATGTTGTTTCGGCCACCGGATATTTGCGGCATTGTGCCTTAAGGCTTTACATAGATTGAATTAGGTTGACCCAGGTCCACCCCCCGATTTAGTTGAGTGACACTATCTGAACATCAGATTCGTCTGTTTGTGACGTCTGCTTAATCTTTTCATCGGTCTCGACGGTGCTTATCTCAAAATTTCAGTTCATTTCACCTCAACAAAATGTGGGATGAAACTCATGAAGAGGCGAGACATACATACTGTGGGCACCAAACTATGAAATTCACTTACTAGTAGTTCTATCTGTGCCCGCCGCTTGCGGCCTATTGCATTCATTCATTTCTACCAAGCAAATCTCATCGCCCTCACGGAGACACCATTGGGCTGGTATAAACAGATCCATCGATTTTAGATTGTGCTGTTTCACCACCCACAGGTCGTAAGTTCACGTTATCGTTCTTTACATTAATTCGACTCAGTTTTGCGAACAATAAACCTTCCTCTCAACGTTGAACAATACATGACTTTGTATGGACAAGTCCAATTATCACACAAGCAAAGTTGCTCAGATGCTCCCTATCTAAACGGGCAATCCACAAGCTGCCGGAGCGTAGCGAAGGCATATCTTGTGAAACTTATAGAGCCGAATGAGAGCTACAAGACTCATTAAGATTATTTTTCAAGAACTGGCTTTGTTCAACCATAAATTGCGAGATAATTTCCTGGAAGCAGTGCCTTCTCAGGAATTGGATCCTCCTAATCAGGTGTGAATATGCAAGGTTGGCAAATTGTGTTCAACCCAGTTGAGTTGAGTTATCCCATAGTTGATGATAAGATTAACTACATTAAAAGCTACAGCTACTCATAGACCATGATAGTAGGCAATAAAAATTGATGGACTGACATAGTTCACCATAGATCAACATAGCAACCCAAGACACTTTCATAGACTCCTATAGATCCCTCCGATGTTCATAGCTCATTATAGCTCATCATAGCTCACCATAGCCCACTATAGTGCTTGGGGGTATCTCATAGACACTCATAGCACCCCATAGGCCCCCATAGCTGCCCTTTCGTCTATGGGGCAACTTTGGATTTTCCTGATGCACCGAAGTGATTGACATCGGCGGTGGCCACTTGTGCGACCTTGGGTGCTTCGATCTCTTGCACGTCAACGTCGACAAGCATACCGTTGGCATCGACAGCTGTAGGATCAGAAGTCGACGCGGATGGGCCTTTGCGACTGCGTCTCCTGTCGGCTGGATCCCCAACATCAATTATAATAAATAATACAACCAACAAAACACGTACCTTGGTTGGTTATGCGACTCCTCTTGCCCCCGGGACCAACTGGGATGCAAAAGTCAGTGGTATTGCGATAGCAGGCCAAGGTCACATACCAGTATGTTTTGACGGGCCGGGTTCATCATCGCTAGTTTTGGTACCACTTGATTCATCGCCACGGGAATCTGCGGAACAATTTAGCTCATTGCGGGATTAGAAAATAACAGAAAACTAGCCTTCGTCATCCTGATCTTCATCGGGCGCAAAGTCGTCATCAACGTCCTCGATGGTGACAGATCCCAGTGACGTTGGAGATCACAATAAAATTAATGATTAGGCAACAAGACAAAGCAAACGAATCTCGGACTGGTCCTGATTCGCTTTGGTTGTGGTACCTCTTCCACGTCGGAAGAGGGATCCGGTGTTTTCCGTTCAGTTAGAATCCAAGTCCTAAATGAAATGATGAACATCACTTACGAAATAGTCTCAAGCTCCTTGATGAGTCGATCGAGCTTCGGGCGGGCAATGGCTGCCTTGACTTCGCCCCATTCCATACCTCGCAAATATTTCACAACAAGGGGCAGTCCTGTCGTGCCACGCAGGATATTGGGGAGCCGGCCGTTGGCGTCGCGAAGATTCTCCCCAAAGAGGACTTAGATCCATGCGGCAATTGAACGTGCTGGGGACCTCATTGTCCTCGCCTGAGAGTTTCAGAACGTGAGCAATGCGGCTTCGTTTGTCGGTCGTTGTGCGATGGTGTCCGGAAGTGCGCGCGTCAGGGTGTCGATCCGGGCCACAAGTCTTTCCATGGCGGCGACTGAGAATAGAATAGCTGTCAGGCCTGAGAAGACAGGAGAAGGCGCGAAGACCCGATCGAGGACGCGTCAAAGAGGTGTATTACGTACCATCGCGTTCGCCATTAGCAGGATCTGTGAGAGCCGCTCCAGGTTTACGCCTGCGAGAAGTCGTAACAATGAGAGTGGGGTCCGGATTGTCGTGTGCCATTGTGCCGATGGGAGAAAAGAAGCTCGACGCGTCTTGTCACATTCCTCGTCACCTTTTATGGAACAGAGGTGCCGAGACTCGGCACAGAGGTCGTCTGTTGTCTGCCGGGTATGGACGAGCCGGAGACACGTAGGAACACGTTGGAACACGTCGAGTTAATTCACATGGAACAGGCGGGACGAGCAACGCGTATGGTAGCAGACAGAACTTCATGACAACCTGTAATTTTGGTTCTTTCCATTCATGGAGATTTGGAACCACAGAAAGTGGTTTTATTGGTGAAATTTTCATTTCGAGGGTGGTTATAGTGTGGGGAAAAAAAGCGCGAATTTCAAGTTGGAAGTTGAAAAAGTTAGTATACCTCTGTGCCCTCCAGCGTGATCCCAGCAAGCCATTGATCTGAATGGACCGCGTTAAATGGTGCTGCTACTTCTCTGAGGCCATTGGGGTGAGTATTCGCAACTTTGTGCTAACCAGTAAACCGAAAAAAGCAATGCACAGCCACCGGTTACCACCGGCCCGAGATCAAAAGCGCGAAATCCGAATGAGATTTTATTTTTTTGGATTTTCAAACTTCTGCCCCGGGGGATCTGTAGAGAGCCTTCCTAGCGTACTATTTACACACTCTCACTACAATCGGGTCAGAATTGAGTGACTAGTAACACTTTCCAAATTGGGACTTAAATTTGTCACGAAGTTCTGTCTGCTACCATATGCGAATTGCGAAAGGCTCTGAACCAAATACAAGCAGTGATTGATGCACCAGCTCAATTTGGACCCAAGCCTGGGATTGGCGTGCCTGGCGGGCTTTAACTTGCTCAAGCCCAAGCCCTGGGCCCGCTCAGGCCCTATGCCGGGCCCGCCCCGGCCTGGTAAGCCCAGGGCCTGGCTTGGCGGGCCTAGGGCTTGAGGCCGGGCACTGAGATTCACTACTGTGTGATGTGTCGGAGATTGCGAGGCCTCAGGAAGAGGTTGTTTATGATATCTATAGCGGCACGAGTGCCGGTCCCCTACTCTTTGCATCTTCTAATTGTATATTGAGACAAATTCGAGTGAAATACAAGTTTATGTATTTAATCAAATAAACGGAAGCGGGCCTTTGGCATCAACAACAGTATCGAGTGGGTACTCCGAACTGTCAACTGAATCATGCAAAGCTACAGCAGCTTGTATATTGAACAACAGTGTTACCCCTTTCCTACCCTGACCAGTAGTTTTTGCCATCTTTCCTGGTGGCTTACCAAATTCAGGAGGTAGAGTGCTACAGATCCTTTTTTGGAACGGCAGTTTGGGAGACTCTGATTTCAGGTCAGGATATGCTTCTGACTGCCAGGAAGCCTCCCACAAAAATTCAGCAAATTTTGTCCTACCCTGACCAGTAGTATCTGCCATCTTTCCTGGCGACTGACCAAATTCGGTAGGTAGAGTGCTACGACCCCTATTTTGGAACGGCGGCTTGGGGGACTCTGATTTCAGGTCGGACTATGCTTCTGACTGCCAGGAAGCCTCCTACAAAAATTCAGTGAATTTCGTCCTACCCTGACCGGCAGTATTTGCCATCTTTCCTGGTGACTTACCAAATTCAGTAGGTAGAGCGCTACGACCCCTATTTTGGAACGGCGGTTCGGGGGACTCAGGATATGCTTCTGACTGCCAGAAAGCCTCCCATAAAAATTCAGCGAATTTTGTCCTACCCTGACCGGGAGTATCTGCCATCTTTACTGGTGACTTATCAAATTCAGTAGGTAGAGCGCTACGATGCCTATTCTATAACGGCAGTTTTGGGGACTCTGATTTCACCACTCTCCCGAAGCCAGGATACTATCCTGGCTTGGGTGTCCTATCCTGGATAGGACACCCATCGACTACGTGGTGCCAGGACACGTTGTCATGCGCTATTTTGCCATTGGCTTCCGAACCAATGGCTGTCATGCTATTGGACGAAGGGCAGAAGGCGGCGTGGGTGATGAAAGCCTCCATCCGCCGATTGGTTGCCAACCAGCTATCTAGGATGCCCGGGGGATTGGCTTTCTATTTGATCGCCTGTGAACGAGTCCGTAAAAAGTAACTTATGAAAAGTAACTTGTGCGGAACTTACCCCTTTCGGCAGGCGTGCCGCAAGTTAACTTAAGTTTTCCCACGGGCTGCAAAACTAACTTGTACTAACTTGGCGGGTCGCCTACCTGTCTTACCTCTCAACTCTTTGCAAAACCATTTCAAACCCATTCTATCTTCCATGTAAGCAAATAATACACATTTGTAAGACCAGATCCCCATTGACCACCTATCCAACAGCTCCACAGGTCAACCTAACTTAATGAGTATGTCTGGTATGTTCAATATTTGTCCTCTTCTTCCTTCTCTTTATTGTGTATGCCCTCCATTGCACAAAGTTGCATCGGTCCGTCTCCTATACAGCACTTGTCTTGCTGCAGTGTGTAAAAGCATGTTTCCCCACCGTGCGCGGCTCTTCCGGCCACCACCTCTTCATCTTTGTCTCCAAGGTCATCTGCGATGACACTTACTTGAATAAATCGTGGAGTATCGTCGTGTAGGGCATGTTTACCCTGTGGGAGATCAATCAGATGGAGCACAAAATGTGCAACTATCTCGATTGGGAACTCACCGTCAATAACCCGATATTTGGCCAGCAACACCAAGCGACACCGACGAAGCCATATCCGGTGCAATTAGGTAGGTTTTCATGCTTCTGCCATTCAAAACCGCTTTCACACCGACCTGTCTGTGCCATTCACAGCTATTATCAGATTCTGGTGGCATTCCTGGTGAGTCAGGATCGTGTTTGGTACCGACCTAATATTAAGTTTTAGATATGCAGGTGTATGCGCCTCTACTAAACAGTCCATCCACGAGAGCATCTTTGATGTGCTCAAGGACCTCCAGTTGCAGTTTTACTTCACAACGGATTGATTTTGTCTACAGGCATCTCCTCATGTTTCTTTACTTTACCAGATCGATACCAACCTATTTTCAATGGCCTCATAGATTCGACGTGTTCCATCGGCACCACACAGTCTCTTAGCGCACAATTTATATTGCAGTCTCCAAGGTCCCATGCGCGAAGTGAGCAGAAGTTACCTAAATATCTATTTGCACTCAATGCTAATGTACTGGTGGGTTGATAGTATTGTACTCATTACAGCCTTCATCTGCAGGTGTCTCGTGTTTCTTTACCAGATTAATAGTAACCAATTCTCAATAGCCTCATAGATTCGACACATTCCGTCTATGTTTCATAGCCTAGCCATTCCTACCCTGCAATTTACATTGCAGTCTTCAAGGTCCCATGTGCGAAGTGAGCAGATGATAGTTAATATTTATTTGCACTCAGTGCTAGGGTTTATAGTATTGTACTCTTGACAGTGTGGTAGAGCCGTATGGCCAAGGTGTGGAAAACCTTCACACAGCTGGCTAGATGGCTACTCCATCAGCTGCATTATTTTCGGCATTTTTATTACTTGCAGCCTCATCTGGTTCAAATACCAGGGCTGCATGGATACCTTCTATTCTTCTGATTATTTGGTTTACTAACTACTTTTTTTCTTCCTTTTATTTTCGCAGATTTGAGCCTACAATGCTGACTAAGCATTTGGAAGTGCTGTACCGCCACAGTTCCACGATCAAATGACAGTACAAATTCAACTGTTTATGTCACATTTCAAGACAAGCCCCAAACAAGTTTTGGGCATTCATTTTGTCAGTTTTCCTTCCATTTCCCCGGCCGATATTACTTTAAGGGATGGTACATACTTCTTTTCCATTTAACCTGCAATCATGATATCAGTCACTGATATTTGCCACCTGCTGTATAGTAACCCAGTTCCAGCTGCCAAAACAACTGTTAGCACATTACAAACTTGGTTTATCACACAGATATTTGTACTCGGGTGAATAAATTTTCCTTGTGATAATGCTTTGACCAACCTGTCCTTCATATATCTGAGTCATTTAGCCTGTGGTATTTTTAAATGATGATTGCTTGCCTTCAAACATACTGCAGTCTGCACTTCCGCCAGAGCAAAGCAAAGGCACATCTTTTAAACCTCAAGCAAACTGCTGGTATTACATCAAGCTCACCCTAGGGGAAGCGTGACTAATGGCCTTGTAGGAAACAGGTACCTGACCTGTAGGTCAACCTGCAGGTATTCCCACAGGTCAACCTGCAGGTACTCCCAGGTGACCTGGACTCGTGACTGATCACAGTCCAACTACTCAAGGGCATTTTGGGCGGCATTATTCAGCTACTAGTAGATGACGTAGAGAACTCATACCCAGGATTGCTTTTACTAGAAGTCATTCCTCAGGCCACACATTGCTTCGACACTAATTTCCTCTTGCACCTGCATATGCTACCACTTTCAACGGCTGCCAAGGATTGATGTTGGATATGCTCGGCATGGATCTCACTCAGCCAGTATCCTCACATGGTCAACTTTACACTGTACCAACACCACACTCTCCAGAAATTGACACTGAGACCCTGCCCAAGTTCAATTGCAGCCAGGTGAATCAACAACAATGAATGTTACATATACTGAAATCTTAGTTGCGTATCCAAATGCTTAGCAAAGGTATGTCTTGTTCCTCATTATTGCTTCCATCCCTACTATATTAATTTAGCTCATCTTGTTTCCATGCACAATGACTTTCCTCTCCATCTTGGGCTTTTTGTCGCACATCTAACATAATCTTAGTTACTCATATATACCTTGCCCACTATCCTTACATCCACTACATACATACTACGAAAGCCAACAAAAATTCAAAATGCTGCACGAATCTGTGAGTAAATTAACTGCAAGCAACTTAAGACTAACTTGCCTGCCAAGTTAGATCAAAGTTACACGAACAAATTAACTTATGCCATCAGACGATCAGCTACTGCCTGTTCACCTGTTTCTCGCAAGTTAAACAACCCAGTTTTCTTCATTAACTCCAAGGTAATAAGTTAACTGAAGGTAGCCCAGGCTGACTTAAGTTAACTTGAGCTAACTTAAGCTAACTTGTGGGCCAAGTTAGACGAAGCTAACACGAGCAAACTAACTTATGCCATCAGATGGCATCAGTTACCCCCAAGCTCACCTGTTTCTGCAAGTTAAACAATCTGGTTCTCTTCATTAACTCTAAGGTAACAAGTTAACTGAAGGTAGCCCAAGCTGACTTAAGTTAACTTGAGCTAACTTAAGCTAACTTGCGGGCCAAGTTAGACGAAGCTAACACGGGCAAACTAACTTATGCCATCAGATGGCATCAGTTACCCCCAAGCTCACTGGTTTCTCCAAGTTTAACAACCCAGTCCTCTTTATACACTCCAAAGTAACAAGCTTACTGAAGTAGTCCAAAGCTAACTTAAGTTAACTTGAGCTAACTTAGGCTAACTTCCAGACCAAGTTAGACGAAGTTAACACAAGCAAACTAACTTATGCCATCAGATGGCATCAGTTACCGCCGGATTCACTGGTTTCTTCAAGTTAAACGAAGTCAAGTCTAAGGAAGTACTTAGAATCTACTTTACCAAACATTTCGGAGGTATTGAGAAGCTAGCTACCAATCAAATAATGCCCCTAGGTCCCCCGGCCTCGTGTATGTGAACGAGTGCTCCGCCACAAAACCCTGGCATCAACCATGGCTGAAGGACGACGTTCATGCCTGTCTTCAGATCATTCAAAGTCAAAAGCAAGTTAGTTCAACTTTGGGGCAAAACAGCCATTGTACTTAGAACGGGCATTTTATAAGTACCCGTGTTGCCTAGATCTGACATACAAATAATATCTTTGCAAAACAAACACTACCTCGATGTTCTACACCTCCAATGCATCTCTTCGCCAGCTTGAACTTGCTCCCAGCAGAACATTAGTCATAACAACACGGATGATTGCCTCAAATCATCATAGGACTGCAAGAGACTCATATTTGAGGTGATATTAGGTGCTAGGATGGCACCCTATAGGCACCGGGATGAAAGAACCATTAACATGTAACTTACTTATTTTAACTTAAGTTAACTTGTTTGTGCGGAACTTGTACTTATGCGGAACTGTGTGGGTAAATTTAACTTGCCCTGCCACAAGTTAGCTACAAGTTACTTGTGGCAGGGCAAGTTAGTTTACATAAGTTACTTGTGCAAACCATCCCTGTGAACCAATGGCAAAATAACGCATGATGACGACAAGCCTAATTTCCGTTCGCCGCCTCTTTCTAAGAACATTCTGTTCTCATGCTTATGTTCTCCCAATCGGTATGAGCAGGCCCCCGGTCACTTGGGGTGAGGTCGGTCCGGAATTTTTCGGAAATTTGGTCAGATTCACTCTATGAAAATCGGTCCTCAATCCCCCGATTTACTCTATTCCGGACCGACTTTGATGCATTTTTTTCCCCCAGATTTTCGTGTTTTTCCCGTTTCTAGGTCATTTTGCACTCATTCTCGCACCGTTCTGCGACTTTTCCCTGCATTTGGCACCACATCGCTTCTGTTTTCACCCACAGAAATTCCGCCTCCAAGACCTCTGCATCTTGGAAAGAATTCTCGGGCTCCCTGAGTTACTCTATCACGCACCGACCTGCGACGCTCAGAGCCAGTTTTACTCCATTTTACGGACTGAAAAATCGAATTTTTCTCGGCAGATTTATATGAGCATTACCCAAGCCTACATAGGTCACAAATGAAGCATCAAAGGACCCCGTATTCCGATCAATTGGGCCCGGGGGGCGGATGTATGTATTATACTGATTCGGGTGTGAGTGGGAAAATATGGTACAGCATCAGCGTAGTTATTTGTGGACCCAGGCCTGACGAATAGTCCGTGCGATCTAAAACCGCGAATGGTACACGCCTCGTCACAGGCTCGTGGGACCCAGAAGGCATACATACTTATTGTTTCAGCCAGCTTCGCAGAACCTTCTATCTACGTATCCAAACCTCGTGGCCCCGCTCATGCCGAATTGCCGACCCTGTCTTGTAGCCCACGATGTTTCCGACCCTGTCGCGTGTCGGAGAGGTATAAAGAGAGGCCCAGAATAGCAATCCATGTCGACAGTCATGTCTGAAATGAAACTTGTATTCGTGAGTCATGTTCCTACCCAGTACAATCTCTCCTGATTTATTGGCTGCAGGTGACTGGAGCCGCCGGTTTTGTCGGTTATGAAATCGTCTATCAGTTGCTTGTGGCAGGATACAGGGTGCGAGGGTAGTACCTGATTTACTTGTCACTTAGAATCCACCTCACATTCTCCTTATCACGCAGTGCAGCTCGAGGCCCCAAATTTGCGATGTTGGCCAAAGCCTTTGCCGAGTATGAGAAGTTCGAGCCCGTCAATATCCCTGACGTCGCGTCGGGGGACTTCTCTGTCCCACTTGCTGGTATCTACCTCCTACCTGGTTTTGTTCCCCTGTCCTCATGCATCGCCCAGGCGTGGACGCAATCATTCACACCGCCGCCCCCCTGCCTGGTCGTGCTGATAATGACACCGCCCTGAACGTAGTTGGCATTTACCCAGTTCCACATGTCAATTTGGCTGATGTGCTGTCAGACGAACATAGCGGTCCACATCCTGGAGGAGGCGGACAAAGCTGGTATCACAAATGTTGTCGTTACAGGATCCATGGTCACGTTTCCGCCAGGCAAATACGGTCCAAACGGTGAGCCTCCGGCCGAGATCCTCCTCTGTTCAGTTCTCTAACCGGATCCCAACAGACATCGTCACATGCACTAGAGAACAAGCCGTGAATGGCATGACCACAAACAGCTTATCAGTCTATCTCGGGGAGAAGGTATCCGGGGAACAGGCCGTCCTTAACTTCGCAGCCAACCACAGCAACATGGATATCACCATCGGCAAGTCCACTACTTCACGACGATTGGGTCTAATGCTCATCCGGTTCATAGTCAACCCTCCCTGGGTATTTGGTCCCCATGCTTCAGGCTTTCAGCACATCGTGCCCAAGTTTGATTTTGCGACGCTGTCAACAAATGCATTCGTCTACCAGCTCCTCCGCCCTGATAACGTCTGCTACCACTATCACCCGACGGGCATCATGGATATCCGCGATGTCGCACGTATCCACCTCGCGGCTCTGAACCCCAAAACCCTGGACCATCCCAGGCGCATCGCTACGTGCGCACCGCACGATGGTAACTTCAGGGACGCTCTGAAATACCTCGCCAAGGAGCACCCCGAACTCCAAAGCCGCCTCGCTGACCCCCAGACGGTCCCTGTTTGGGATGCGTACAAGTTGCCTATTGACCACGAGGTGCTCGATCGGGAATGCGGTATCAGGGCTGATTCGTACATCCCGTGGAACAAGACTATTGTGGATGCAATCGAAAGCTTGCTTTTCCTCGAAGAGCAGTGGATCGCACAGGGCTTCAAGGTGGATGACATCCCTCGCGAGCCGCCGATGTAGACCGCACCATTCTCCAGTTTTCTCTATATAACAATGCGGACAGTACTTCTCACATTGGTTGTGGTTGGCCCGACAGAAGAGCGAAAGTAGTGAATGCGTTATGGTGTTTCCCGTATCATATTTTTTAAAACATATTTGGTCCGTGGTCTTCTAATCTTGCGACTCCCTCGGTATCAACCATTCTTCGCGGTAGACATGGATAATTAAAATTCGATATTTTACATAATATTTGACTTCCAGGCCCGGGCCCAAGCCCAAGCCGGGCCGGGCCAGGCCCTCCCCCAGGGCTTGGGCTCGGGCCTCAAGAAATAGAAGCCCAAGCCCTCCCGGGCCGGGCCCAAGCCCCGGCTTTCAGGCCGAGCCGGGCCCTGCAAAACACTAGGACTCCGTGCTGGGAAGGATGGTCCAGACGAAAGCGACCGATAAATCCCGCCATGTCTGGAAAATTTCAGCCAAGGCAGGTGCGTTCAACGCGTCGAATACACCAAGGGTGCGGACGAAGAGAAGGTCAATTGACACTGTCACACTGTGACACAAGCGGAAAATACTTCGTTTGCGAACACGAAGCCATCCATTCATGCGAAGCTATCCATTCACATAAAGCTATCCATTCGAAATTAACTGCGAAGTGAGATGTACAACAATGCTATAGACAAATCTATGGTTTATGGAAAAGAAAGAGACAGTGGCTAGCGATGTTTAGAAGGAGAGAATGGAAAATCAGACGACGTAGGTGAAGGTAAGGCAGAGGTACTACGAGATGAGGATACAGAATAAGAAAGAGAAGGAAGCACTGGGGAGGACGCGCGAGACGAGGATGCAGAATAAGGCAGAGAAGGGAGTGCTGAGGACAATGTGCGGGGTGGGCTTCGAGCGGTGTGAGGCGTGGTCTTCTGTGTCTGCGAGCTGGGGTGAGAGGTTCCACCTTGACCTTGATGGAGCCGACAATGACGACGTCGTCGTCGGAAGATTCGCCAAGCAAAACCTCGTCATCAGAGACGACAATCACCTCCCGCGCACGGTGCTTGCGCTTCCCCTTGCCCGTCTTGAGCTGATGCACCCGATGGAATTCGGACATCCCTTGTCCCCGGCATCCCCACATATCCCTCAACCGGACCGCCACCGGGAAAAACCGCACTCGCCCACGGGTGGCCTTATGCACAGCAGGGAATGTGAATGTACGTAATATATTGTACTTGGGGGTGGCAGAAAACTCGTACTTATATATTTTTACTGTTATTTTCGAATCACTTCCACGACGTAGAGCCATGGGGGATGTCGCAGGCATGGTAAATAAAATTTGTGATCCTGCATGAGTATGGCTGCGCCTGCCGCAGCTCTCAAATGCGGTAGTTCTGAATGGGCGAACCATCGACGAGGATGGCGCCCACCTCTGCGTCACAAATTCTCGCAAACTGCCTTATCAGAGTTGATTTTCCACTGCCATTAGCCCTGACATAACCTATACCTCTGGCGCCCTGCTTCCTGGATTATCTTGTCTGCGCTGTAGTACACACGTAGACCGCCGCTCATGTTCCCTGACACATCCTCATTGACTTGGAAGACATCGGTGTTGTGGGATTTCAAGCAATCCTCCACCCCTCCAGAATATTCCCTCAATCGCATGATTATCGCGCCTCAGGGTAAACGAAGTCGACTAAACAGTAACCCTAGCAAGTTTGTTTAAACAAAATTGTGTCTAGACGTAAGTTCCAGTTTAAACACTGGGTTAAACTCATCGGCTTTAGCGTTCAAGGGAGCAAATGGTGGTGGGATGCCAGGCTGTTTAATCAGCGTTTATATAATGAGTTGCAAAAACAGCACTCACTAAGAATTGAACCCACGACTTGTTTATGAGCCCAAACAGTACGGCGCAACGCTAATCCAACTGAGCCAAGGAGCTCACAGATTATGTGTAATATGGGGTTCATTGAAGTCAGACTCCAGGCGACGGGTTTAATCAACAATAAATGGGCAAGATTAACCACTGATTAAACATGTTTCAAGGACTAAAAATCTGTCAAACGTGCAACAAACTAGCGTGTAAATTCGGATTCAAGGTCCACATTCACGGAGTAAAAACGAGGGCACTTGAACGAAGATGATGTGTAGAAGGAAGAAAAACAAAAAGACAACATAGACAAGAATATTTACATCTCGATCCACCTCGTTGTCGAGTAGTGCGTAGCCTCTGGGGGGAGATATCATTCCATAGAGCTTATATTCAAAGACGCAACACACCGTGGGGAGGATCTACAATCACCGGTGACTGATGATCAACCAGAATGCGATTTCGTCACTCCGGCTGATTGTATTTGGGATAATTGTATTTGAGGGTGTCCAGGTTGTGTCTACAAATGCTATTTGTAAGAAATTTTTCCTTTACTTATGCTCTCCAGGTCCTGAACGTTGCCAATATTTTACAGCCGTTCCCGAAAATAATGAGACTGATTGATTTTTTTTTTTCAGCGGTTCCCAATCCGGACGTCCTGATTCGGACGTCAAGAGTTCGATTCCCGGCCTTCGCATACATTTCCAAAAAGCGCTCCTGGAGCTCTGAGCACCATTGAACCTTGCTTTAGGTGATATTCCTGCATATTTGGGTCGGATAACTCTCGGCAGACCACTACAAACTCGTATGTATCACAACTACATTTCAGCAATACTATTACAGCTCTTCGCAGAACTTAGGGCGTGGCTGTTTTTTTTTTTCGTTTTTTTGATAAATTTTCACCAGAATGGCTTTCCTGGGCTCAATTCTCAACGGTTTCCTCGGGAGTAGCCTCAATCGATTCGCGCAAGAAATGCGGAGGGCATGGAACTTTTGGATCTCATTTGTGAACCTCGAGGTGATTACTTGGATCAGAATCGGGTATTTGGTGATGTCTCAGTGCAGAACAGCTGCCACCATTCCTGTACTGCTCCGATTGACCTAGTTTTTTTATATGGTGCAGAGCGCTTTTTCGAGGCGTGCGAATCGCGAGGGGATAGCCCTGAGCTCTGTAAACATTGTCATATGCTCGATTCCACCCAAAGGCATTATTGCCTTTTCTACAGCACAAACAATAGCCCGCATATTGAAAAGCGTGACCTGGGGCAATAAAAGTGCATTCAAATGGCCGGCATTTTGAAATGCGTGACCTGGGGCAATTGTTGAGAAAGTGATCGGTTGCGCGCCGTTGTCCCCGAATTCCATATCCATCCCCTTGATACTGCCTGCCTACCCCCCTTTCTGTCTCTTCACACCTACTTATATTCCGCATGTATCGACACATTACTTAGCTTTCCTGTATCCCCCGGCGCCCTCTCGTTCGGCCTCGAATATGTCCTGGTTGGCTCAAACTACTGCGTGACCTGATTTCTCACAGCAATATCCTACTAATGACTTGTTTATTCTTTGATACTGGAATTACGAATGACGCCCATCGACTTCTATTCGACGCGCGGCACCTGAGGTATCTCTGACTGGTAGGTTGTCCAGCTCAGTGCACGTGATCTGTGGCAATAACCGCATTTCCGGTTACTTTTTGTAATAGTGAGTACGTGAGGATGCACATCCAGTGTAGCACGGAAAACTGAGTGACATTGAATTCCACGCTGTATTTGAATCATCATATGTATTCACAGTCTGAGGGTTTCATGCCCTCCCTCATACCAGCCAGCATAACATCTCCAAAATTCAGGTCAATCGGATAAATATATTCAATCCTACAGCTGTTCTGCATGGAAGCGTCGAAATTTGCCGAAAAAGGCAATTCCCTCGCCCCCAGATATTTCTTGGGTCCGGTGCCCACGGGAATCGAAATCCCAACCGATTGGTCCCACTTCCGAGGCAAACAGGCAAGAATTGAGCTCACAATTGCTGCTCTGGTGGAAACTTACACAAAAAAAAAAGAAAACAGCCCGCGCCCTAAGTTCCACAAAGAGCTTTAATAAGCGGCCTGAACAGATGGCGGGCATTTTGAAAAGCATGACCAGACACAATAGAGATGCATTCAATTTCAAATGGCTGCCATTTTGAAAAGCTTGGCCTAGCACAATAGAGGTGCATTCAAAGGGCTGGCATTTTGAAAAGCATGACCAGATGCAATAGAGGTGCCTTCAAGTGGCGGGCATTTTGAAAAGCATGACCTGGCACAATAGAGATGCATTCAAAGGGCTGGCAGCCCGAGATGTGCTAAGCAACTTGCCAAGTTGAATCATGCAAAAATATACAGGCAATAACTCGTTACAGGGACCGCAAAGTGGCCGTTCTGGGCATTTTTTCGCTGTTTTGGGCATTTTTGGCTGTTTTTGGCCACTTTGCAGGCTCTGTAACGAGTTATTGCCGTATATTTTTGCATGATTTGACCTGGCAAGTTGCTTAGTACATCATCACAGGCTACAATTTGGGTGATTTAGATTTTCTCCAAAAAAATCATTTATCAAGCTAAAAACCACACGTTTTTATATTTGGCCTCTTCTGATGGTACATCAGGATACTATGACGCGATCAACATATGCAATACGTCGGCGCCGGCTCTCTCGACAATGTGACATCTTAGTTTGGCTCAAAATCTTAAGTGGTTGCCGAATTATGACAAAATAGGGGGTGCGCATTTTTTTTTGTGACTGACTGTAGCAGTAGGCACACGTAATTTTTGCGTGCAGCGGCGTGTCAACGAGATTACATTGTTGCAGATGATACAACATACCTGGCTGCCAAAGATGACATTTCCATCCTACAATCCATTCTAGACAAGCCGTGGCTTGCCGCAAAGGCTAATTTTAATGTGGCCAAAACAGAAATATTTCCGATTGGTTCAAAGACATACAGATTGAGTGACCCAAACACGAAAATCTACTTTTCCGCCACGCTCTCCAATACTCAATCTAGCGACACTGACGATTCCTCTTATTCGGCCTAGCCAGGCCTTGGACGTGATGTCCGAGGGATATCGGACATTCGGCCATACCTTAATACATTAATTGAATATATAATTTCTTTGATGCCAATCGTTTATTCCTCCTGGCAACGCCGCACGCTCCCGCCAGAACGAACTCATCCACCTCGTGCCCTTCCTCATGCGCACTCCGAAGCTGATGAAAATAAAATCCAACCGCCGTCCTTGGCCAAGGCCCAAGGCTACGGCACAACTTCCAAACCAGCGTCTCGGTGGAATTGGGCTGCCGCACCAGCCGTGCCACCTCGCGCTCGATCTACGGATCAGCCCATCCCTGAGTTTTGTAATTTGTTGAGATGAGCCAGGCGAGCCATTACAGCAAGCCAAACAAACGCTGAGACAAACATCGGAACAAACACGGGACAACCAACGTGAATCTGCTTCCGGCTTAACTTCAACGACTTCCGGGACCTCAAGAACGACTATGAATGTCATTTTATATATAGTACTTCTGCTGAGGACACTTTCATTGGGGTATGTAGTACTCCTGAGCAACTCCTGTGATACGGTCTTCCACTTATAACAATGTCATCGCTTGTTTCGAGGTAGAACTTTTTCCCTTCCTTCTTGTTCGGTGGAATCAGGATTGATTCAACCACGATTTAACACTGATTTAACTTGCCAACTTTTGGCATCAGATGACAAATAACCGTTCTTTAAGATTTTGCTCATTCTAGGTTCGGTACAAGCCCCGTTCTGACGAAGTCGTGATGCCGGACTATCCATCAAACCCAAACAAGCACAACACGGCCTTCGTCGGAAGGGGCTTGCTTCAAAGTCCGGAAATCCGGGGGGTTGAAAATCACCCTCCAGCAACGCAACACGGCGTCGGAGTACTGGAGTCACTTGGTAAAAGTTTTAGTTCATCAGGACAGCTATGACTTTGCAACAGAGTCCAAAGGATTTTATTGAGAAATGGTCGAGTTCGGAGGGGTGCAAGTTGGCCCAAAACACCTTTTTTTTGCGAAGCCTAAAAAATATTTATTTTTGCATGGATTACCCAGAAATTCAATTTGAAGCTACTACTAGTATGTATCTACCAATGACGCGTCAAATCTGGGTACTATCTGGCCGAAGTCGTGTCCTATGCCTCAGACGACTCCAAAACGCGTCGCGTGTCACGCAGTGTGACAACCGCGTCGCGACGTGACATAATTTGAAAAATAATCATCCTCAGCGCGATACTGTACAATTTCGTTCAAATCGGCAGTCACGTGTCACGCACCCCCCTGTCGATCACGAACTTTGGTCGAGGTCACGCGTAGTCTCTCGCAGCCAGACTTCAATATGCCCTGATCTCGTACCTCGATATATTGAACGTCACTCGGGCCTCTGTCGAACCTCCAAGTGGTCACACAGGCCCCAAATTGCCTACAAAAAAAAAAAAAAAAAGGCAAAGAAGACAAAAATTTCGGTTCAAATGCCGAAATTTTCGAGGTGTCACGCAAAAATTCGCCGGCTGCCGAAATGTCGAATAGGTAAAATGGGTCACGTGTCACACCCCCTGTCGATTTGAGTGAAATTGTCCAGTATGAGCTCCCCCACACGAACGGTCCTCGGCAGGCTCCCCGTAGCCCCCAAAGGAACTCGTCACCGTGTTCTAGACACCATCAGGAAGCGCAAAAATCCACCTTCTGACCGTTTGCTCGGTATAAAAGTACTGAAAGAGAGGCTGGAAGAGATCAAAGCCCGTACTCGCGAGCGACTCGGGCTGGGTTTCAATCTGGATGACTGGAAAGCAGAGCTTATTCGCCGCCTCCGCCAGGGATACGATTCTTTATTGGTCGCAGGCACGGGTTATGGAAAGAGTGTCATATTTGAAGGTCTTGCGGCATTGAATAAAGCGAAAATTGTGATTGTTGTTTGCCCGCTCAAGGCACTAGAACGAGGCCAGGTGAGCTAGGAGTCCGAAAACCAAATGATTTGACTTATCTCTGTGGATGTGAAGGTTAACGAAGCGCAGAAAAAAGGACTAAAAGCCGTCATGGTCAATGAAGATACTGTCGGCCCCGAAATTTGGGCAAACCTCCGGCAGGGACGCGCCAACCTATATTATGTGTCCCCGGAGATGGCCCTGTCCACTGCTTTCATTCAGCTATGGCAGGATCGCAGCTTCCGCCAGCGAGTCCAGGCTGTGGTGATTGACGAGGCACACTGCATCGTTGAGTGGGGGGACGACTTCCGAAAGGAATACAGCGGGCTTGCCAAGCTTCGTGACTACATAGGCCAAGAGACGCCTATTCTGGCAGCGACAGCTACCTGTGATACCGACGAGTTTAATGTGATATGGAAATCACTTAAATTCGGGTGTCGTCCGTTCTGGGGTATTGACGTTGGAACCGATCGCACCAACCTTCTCTATATAACCAGAATCATTAAAAATTCCGCCAATCCTCTCGACATCATTAATATCTTTCCTGAAAAGATGGACAAGGACGCGCCACCTACCGCACTGCCGAAATGCCTATTATACTTCAACACCATCGAGGATTGTGCTCTTGCTGTTGAAACCCTCCGGAAATGCCTTCCAGCACATCTTCGCTCTCTTGTCCAGACCTTCAAGTCGACAGGAGGTAACGGTACCGCTCTCTCTATCAAAGCTTCCAACCACCTACTCCATCTCCAAAGCTCCCTCATTCCCCGATGTCACCGTAACTCAACTCGAAAACATATACGGCGCCGTTGATTTCATTCCGGCCTTTAATCTTTTCATTAAAACTTATTTTCCCCGCGCCACTATCCTCCCTAATCGGTATGATCGTTTTGCGGTCCACAAGCAGCTTTCCTTTCGCTTGCCTCGTAACCGGTTTATAGCCGACAAGGTCCGCAAATGTCGTGTTCGCGCATCCCCCCCTATTCTCTCCAAAGGTCGCTCTCCTGGTTCTCCCGCACATTTTGATACCGCTCTCGTTGTTGAAGATCCTGCCAGCTATACACCGTCAGCTGGGATCCAAGGTTCATTTGATCTTTCTCACTTTCCTTAGACCCACCCCTCACCTCTTTTCCCAGGTCTTCGCATCGCTCAAATCCGTGCGATATTCACTCTCCCACCCCAATATGGCAACCATCAGGAAAAACCCCCAATGGGAATTGTGAGAAAATTTTTAAGATTTTTCGACAATCTTACACAGAGTGCAATTGCACACAAATGTCAAGAAATCTTCGACAATTTGTTGATATTTTGTTGCCAAATATCCGATCAATGGCTGTGAAGTTCGGACTCGAGCATCTGCGGCCTGTTTCTGGAGCATCGCCTTGATATTACCATCGAGTTGATCGCACTCGGTTTTGTATTTACTCGCCAACTCCGCAGTCATAGCTTGCTTATTTTGAGCAAGGTCGCGTTCCAGTTCGGTGGGAGGCTCGCTTCGCTTGCTGAGTACTTGGAACAATCGAAAGTGAGCTTTAGAGGTCGCCTCTTGTGTGAGATCGTGCTCACCATGGGAAGTCGTCCTCTCTTCAAGGAATACCCTGATGATTAATGACAATTTTTATTCTCAAGTTCTTTCTTTGTACTCAGCAACAACCAGCACTGGGTTCAAAATGGCAGCACGGAGCATGTGATTCAAAATGGCATTCGGTGCTATGGGGTTCAAAATGCGAATTAAACCATTCAATAGTGCAGCACTGGGTTCAAAATGGCAGCACGGAGCATGTGATTCAAAATGGCATTCGGTGCCATGGGGTTCAAAATGCGAATTAAACCATTCAATAGTGCAGCACTGGGTACAAAATGGCAGTACGGAGCATGTGACTCAAAATGGCATTCAAACCTTAAATGTGTTAACTGCTCCCTTATCCCTCCTGCTCTCAGGTGAATTAAATCATTGAATAGTGAGGCACAGGGTTCAAAATTTACTGTGTTTAAGAGGGGTCCATTGCCATTATAGGCTTCCGTATAATGTGGGTTCACAATTTTTGATTCGGAAACCAATGTTAATTCTCTGAGCCCCGAAGGATTTGGCTGGTCTTCGAAGCCAAATCAAACCATAGGATCATCGGATTTTCTTGCCTGATTTCAAACACTTTTGAATCTGGACAAATATTGTTGGAATTCACTTTCCCAATTAGCAATCCATGAGTGTATTTTGTTAGTCTGTGGAAATTCCCCCAGAGGTATATAGGTGTACTTCATTTGACTCCTGGTGCCAGTGCGCGTCAAATTTGTCTGCAGGAGAATGGAAGGTGTTACAATGAGGAGGGAATCTGATATTCCTATGGGCAGTGGTTGCCATAAAATAAGATCTAGCATGAAAAGAATTGGCAAAAACTCTCCTCTCAATAGAACTCAAGTTGAACCCTCTTTCGGCCATCTCGGTCACACCGGATGATCTGCGCTAAGTCAATTACACTCTGCTGGCAGCTTTACAGGTGATTCTAAGCCTGTCAAGGCGCTACAGAGTCTAGAAATATGGATTAACATGTCATTATCCTCAAAGGAAAATTCTTTGTTCTGCAGAACAAGGTTGTCCTGTATCAAGGGAGGGAGTGAAAAGATAGGCTTGGAAATATTTTTCCTGAAATCTACTCATAAAATGGAGCACAATGGCATAAAAGATCAAGGGATTTGACGCAGTGGTTGTTGAGATACATAAAGAGTGGACAGAAATGTTTTGTCGAGCGGACAAGAACAGATTGCCGAGCGAACCGCTGGCTATATCTTCTGCCAATCATAGGCTCTTCCTCAGTTCTGTCTTGAGGGAGCTGCCTTCCTGCAGTCATGCACATTTTTTATAATTACGTCTGTCTGAAGCTATTGTTTGCGATTAGCCCATTGATTTTGCTGCTCAGTTGGAACGGTGTTATGAAGCGTAGGGTGTGGGGCGCGAGGCATAGTACTGTCGGAGCCGGAATGTGGGTGTTGAGGGCAGGAATTCGTGTCAAGGAGTATATAAAGGGAGCGGTTCACTGCCAAAATCCGGACAAATGGTGGTTCTCTCCAGCTTCCGACGCCGGTAATCAGATGCGGAGAGGGGTTGTGCCGGGGCCGAAGGGTGAGTTCTCACCGGTTTCCCATGGTTCAACCCGCAATGACTCAAGTGGTTACCTGGCCAATATTCTACAGCGTGAGAGTGCCCACGGCGGTATAAAGCTTTCGGGTTTCCTCATCGTAGCGGACACTCTTATAGGATGACCCTATCCCGAGCGACTTACCACACAGGAAAACCAGAGCGCCTGGAGAAGGACATCCCGCGGCGCAGCCTTCATTGGCATTGGGTGTCGCTGATTCTGAGTATTGAACTGGTAGTTATCAGGACCAGGCGGAGAATCCGCAATGTGGTCTCAATGACCTGTGAGTTTCACAGTGACTGTCCGACCTGATTTGACCCAGACATAATCATCAGAGCACACCTGAAGGAAGAAAGAATGCATTGTGGCTTGTGGGAAGCGTTCATTTGAGAACCAACTGCGGAGAGTGACCGGTGGGAGGAACTGTGGAGAGAAACACTACTATGTCGGAAGATTTCAGAGCCATAGGCACAAAATATCCTTGCGCAGACCTTTCAAACTTTGTCTGGCACTTGATTGAGTAAACCTGCAGGCACCCAGCCCCCATCGTCTACATTAGACCACAGTCCGCTTTACGGCACGCTAGAGACGTACGACAGAGCTTCACGACGATGCTTGTGAGGATCTTGTAATGCCGGTCTCGCTTCCTGGGTTCCTTAGGGTTGGTTCCCGCAGGGTTTCGGTTACATAATTCATACATAAATGATTGTTTGTGTGTACAAAGTTCAAAATCCTGTCCATCTCCCACTATGTCCTCTCAACGCGGCCGCAAGCGTGACACCAGCCTGTCCCCGAGCAGAGGCCTAGTCGCACAGCGCCGATTCAGAGCTCGTAGAGCGGCCCACCTCCTGGTCTGCGCGTTTAAAATAGCCTTCTTCACCCTTGATTTTCTCATTATGTACTCCGGCAGGCCTTGGAGCAGCGTATGACGGAGCTCGAGGAGGAGAATCGCCTCATGCGTCAACAGTTCAATCTGCCTCCGGCAAATCGCCCGCAGCTGGGTCGGGGGCAAACGGGGAGGGAGAAAGCCAAGTCGACATCCCGCCACTCGCCGCCAAAATATGAGACGATCCTCATCGGCCCTGGGATGAGGATTAGCCCACTCACTGTACTGCTCCAGCCCACTAGTAAATTTGCGAGCTACGTCACCGCCATTGGTACGTACTTACATCTTATCGTGCGCTGAAAATGAGCCTCAAGGGAAGCAGGACGGAATCAGCCCATCCGCCAGCGCCGCGGCTGTGGACCCCGAAAATGAGGAAGTGACGGAATACCCTGAGTGGCTGGACCCGAGTCTGCATGCCAGCGGCGGAGATCGAAGACCTAAAGTCCTGAGAGAAAAATCGTACGTGGTGGCACTCATGGGTGCTGGGACACAATTCAATACACCAGGGATGACTGCCAACTCTCATGCTTTCAGGAACCATTGAAATCAGGTAAATCGAATTAAAACTGACGGAGAAATGAACATCAGCTGTTCTGGTTCGAAACAGAAGGCCCACATTTTAGTATGCCTGAATATTTAGTGTCCCACATTGAATAGAGTATTGATGAAGAGCGCTATCGAAACGGTGTACATCACCATTAAAATGAGCTCAATCCATTCTGAACTGCGAGTTCAACTTCTGAAGAAGATCCAACGCCGACAGGAATGGGGTCCATCAGCGTGTTCAACTTCCTGGGAAGGTCCACGAGTGACAGAAATATAACCTGTCGTTGTGTTCAACTTCCGATCATACTAAGCAAGCCGACGCGCTGATGCGCCTTCGGTTCGGATCATCGGTCAGCGCGCCTGCGGCCCGCGGTAGCTGGGTCGGTGTCCAGAAGTATCCGCTTAGGGGGCCACCGAACTCCCGTGGTGCTCTTGAGGAAGTTTGGAGGATTCGTGGTAACAGCGAACACAGTGAACGAAAGATTTCGAGTTCAGATTGGGCGGCTACACCTAGATGCAATCAAAGTGGTTGGAATCTCGATGGTGGGAAAATTGAAGCTTAAAAGGGGCATCCTGATACCTACATGAAAATGAACAAACCTTTCGCCCTGGCTACATTTGCAGCGAGATGGGTACAATAATTTAGTTAGCGACTCGCTTGGATGCGTAGCATACCAGTGACTCACAGCCGCAGCATTTCGGAACGAAAACAAATAAGTTCCGAGCAGAACGGTGGACGCGGAAGCGAAGAAATTGGCAGGACTCGGTCTTTGCACGAAAATTTGTCTAGGTGGTAGGAAGAGAGGTGATATGTTCCCACATGTGGAGCGTCGCCCGTGATGGATATTTCTGCTTCCCGGACCTCAACATCTGCCGTTCGGAGCACCCGGTACCTAACAAAACAAGGTGGAAGCAATAATATAGTCCAGCTCTTCCTGAACTGCGAGCAACTGCACGCTGTTGAACATAAAGCCAATCGGGATCCTCCAGCAGTACAAGCAATCTCGCGAATTTCACCTGCGACTGGCAGCCACTTCTTCCATGCTATCAAAAGGGGTTTTCATTCAGGTCTGAACCCGTGGCACCGGTATCACCGGGGATCAAAGACCCGTGGCTGTGTGATTAGACTGTAACTTACCTAACTTAGGGCCTGATCGGGTGCATAGAGAAATTCTTAGAATTTTTTCTAGAATCTTATCTACATACCAATGTCGTCCCTAAGCTATCCCAGAATCATCAATACACCCATTCTATGTACACTTGAGCACCGGGGGTGGCAGAAAAAATGTGCTGCAAAGTTTCAACAAGATTCTAAGATTTTACAACAGAATCTTGGCTCAACTCCAGAATGCGTTGAATATTTTGAACCTAGGTCACCTCCTCCACTTTGTCTCATTAATAATCGAGGAAATGGGGGGGGGGGGGGGGGGGGAGGAGGGGGGATATATTATACTCGCATGGTCCACAGCCTGAACGACGAGTTTACCGAAGACAAACAAGCAGTAGTGTATGGGTGGTTAGCCGTACATTATATACTGCTAGATGTCAATGGAGCACACACCCATTCCAGGGGTTCGAGCACACAAAGACGCTGGTAATCTGTGAACTGGCCGGCCGTTGAACTGGCGGGACCTCCGGTTAAAACCCTGTGGGACCTGGTGGGAGTTCTCCCCATCCAGGTGTAAATCACCGGTGTCCACCAGTACACAAGATGCTGTCGTATGTCTTCCCTTTGCAGAGTGCATGCATGAGACCACCACACTACGGAGAAAAACAAGCAGATAAAGCATCACATCGTGTCGAGATTCCTTGATTTGAGCCGACAATTAGAATACGATTTTGAGCGCATGATTCCGCAAGTATGTTCCAAAATTGAAATTCAACCTGTACTTGTAGTTACGGAGCTGGAGACGGGCAACATTAGCTAACGACCTCTGCCTCGTCACGCGCGTTTAGGGAAGAGTACTCGCTTCGCTCGCAATCATTGAATCAGCACCAGCTTATCCAGAGCCGTCGTCGCTGTCGCCCGCATCGGCAGCCTTCCCAGCATATCGGAGTGACCCACTCACTCCATATCGGAGTGGCCCACTCCAATAGGTTACGCACATCTCAGTATCACGGGCGCAGGACTGAGATGTGTTTGTTAACGACGTTGATAATATCAGTGGCAGCGTACAAATGGATGATGATGACTAGGGATCCGCTGAAAGCGCAAAGTGCTCGCGAAGAGACAGCCGCGTAATCATGCTTATGCCTCCCCTTTTCTGCATCCAAATTTTTCCCTTCATTTTGGGCCTGATTCCGGTATCAATCGAACCACACAATCGAGGCGCATCGTTTGGTGCTACTGGAGTTTTTCATTCAAATTGACAGGGGGTGTGACGACAGTGAACCGTCAGCTGCTGGAAAGTAACAAACTAAATAACATACGACTTGGATATTTCCCCGAGCCTTGGGCCGTCCAGGCGCGTGGAGCTGAGGCGGTTCTTGAGTCGACAGCGAGTATAGGGAAGCAACGAGCGGTGGCTGCATCTGATCATCATGGGATCAACGGAGACTTGCGAACCGACGTCGGATTTCAGCTTCCAGCAACCCAATTTAGGCTTGGGAGTGCTAGGAAGGAAGTTGATAAAAATGCTTAGAAGTACCCTTGAATTGACTGCCTTCAAGCCAATTGCCTCGAGCGCAGTCGATTCAAATGTGCTGAAATGCATTTATTTTGAACGCAGTCCGATCAAATGCCGATAAAACCAAATAATTGCTTGGACATTTGATCCGACTGCCAACTCTCTCTACAGTGATATTGATCTGATGGATTATACTCAGCACCACATAAGCCCTTGCGGCCCAGGCTAGAAGATGACATAACCAAAAGATATGTAATATCCTCTGCAGGCGATGAGATCTTGTGGGAATGGTTTGACCACCCGTGGCGCGTGTTCTAGTCAAAACTGTTGAAAACAGAAAAAAAGCATCTGCGCCTTATGTTCCGCAAAGTGCTGTAATACTCATTTGGTGGAACTCAATGAAGGATCACTTGTTTGCTGCACCTATATTCCTCTCCAGAGCATGTCCATTTCCTTTGCAACGGTTGCTCAGTGTACGCAGATTTGGGGCAATATTGAACACTTGCTTAAGTTCCGCCGCATCAGTGACACCTCAATCGGGAAGTTTGATCGCGGCGGTTTTCGGCACATTTGATTGCGGCCGCTCGGCAGGGGACTTGGCCCCCCCCCCAAAAAAAAATGGTCACAAACGCTGCAGCTCAAGAGCCCTCATAGGCTCGATGCGAAGGGGCTATTTCTCCAGCCCTAGGTGCCGACCGAGAACATCGAGATCGGAGTCACGGTCAAAAAAGCTCAAAAACAAGAGACAACAGAAACGCTGTCTATGTGGGGCAAGGGATTGCCGGGAATGGATCGCGGTTGTGGCATGATGTGTCCCAACCTGCATTCATTTGGCGGGCGTCGGTTTGCGGCGTCCGGGACCGTTAATGGCCTAGTATAAGGATGGATTCTGGGTTTAAATCTTTACACTTATTTCATCCTCTTTATGGGTGGGCAAAGCCAATTGATCTTTTGTCCGTTATTGTCGGTGTAGGAATAAAAACAAAACCCCAGAGAAACTGATGCCAATGAGAGGTCATAGCACCTTTAATTTTCTCAGCATAATCCTTCAAGTTTCCGTTGGTTTGTGCTTCGGTTTGGATTTTACTTCGGCACTCACATGATCGGCGCAGGCAATGGCCGATGTTCAACAGAACAGTTTCTACGCCGTTTTTAAAATTTCTGAGGAGACAAAGAGTTAGAGAGGTAGCAATAAATGTCATTTGCTGCAAAACTTCATAGAATTTGAAAGCCTCTGTGCTGGATGAAGAGAATCGGAGAAAGCTGACATAAGATTACATAATAAGAGCGCACTCCAATCAGACCCCCGCGGTAAACACAAGACTAACCAAGACCCCAAATCAAATTCTGGATCCCGAAGCTGAGATTTAGCCAGCGAGGCTTCGAAACAAAGTGCGTTGTCTTGAATGACAACGATGTCGTTCGAGCCATCTCTGACCTCGAACCTGGTGAAATCCCATGGATAAAGCTCAGACAGTTGAATAGCTGCGCCTTGAAGCAACGCGTCACCCAAAGCTTGAAGGTAGCGCTCTTCTCGAGGTACATTGCAGGGGTCCATACCCATTAATTCAAGTCGTTTGCATGCGTACCAGAGCCCAGGTTTGAACTCGGGGAACTCCACCAAGAAGACGGGAATCAGCACATCTTCATCAGTTTCGTGATCAAAGATAATGTATTCCTCTGGACTCAGACGGCATACACCGAACCGTTCTGAATTCCAGACGTCGTCAGCCAATGGATCTTCGCACGGATACGGGCGCGCGGTGTAAAGTGCAAGCATCAAGTTCTTCGCAAAGAGGTCTCCAATGGCGCGTTTGGGCGGCGTGTATGTTGAAGGGTTTGAGAGGTCGACTGAATTTTGTGTTTCAGATGTACCCCCGCCCTCCCTCGGCCTCCAAACCGCCGAGAAGGACCGCTCCAACATGGAAGGTTTCGAGTACCTCTGTGCTGTCATACAAAGCTTGATTTGTGCTCGAAGCAGATGCTACTTGAATAGTCGCGCTGTTTGCAGAAATGCCTGGTGGCTTTCCCTTTTTATTCGACACAACAGTCGAAGTTTTAGGACAGTTACGGGCCAGATGTCCCGGTTCTTCGCAAGTGAAGCAAACTCCTTTGGCAAGCAACTCGTTGCGTTTCTGCGGCGACATTTTCTTCTCGCCCGAGGAGCCCGAAGGACCCGATTTATTGGGGACATCCACCGCAGAAGTGCGGAGAACATCCCCTCGAGAGGTAGAACCACCTCTACCACCTCTACCGCGACCGCGCCCGCGGCCACGGAACCCACCGCGACTAGAAGAATCACGGTGATGGTTGGAATTCTGCGATTGAGACCCGCCCTCCTTGTTGACGGGTGGCGATCCTTTGCCTTTTGTACTAAGCTTTAGCAGAATTTCTGCGCGTTCCGCGCCTCGAATAACCTCGTCACAAGTTGAAGACTCAGGATCAAGATCTTTTCGGTACATTTCTTGCTGAATTTCATTTCGGAAGCTATTCCACAATTTAACAACGCGTTCTTGATCGTGCTTGAGGCCAATTGTGCTGTGCGACTCGCTGAACCTCAATGTCAAGAAATTTCGGGAACACCAGCGAGAGATATATCCGCGTCTCAAGCTCAGCGCATTGGACATCGACGAACCGGAAATAACAGCGATACAACTCCCATCGTATCGCATGAAACACGGGCAACGACTTGCAACGGGTGTTGATGCCAACGACCAAGATTTGGAGCTGCGGGAGGGCGAGATCAAGCTACGGTGTATCCAGGCCGACAGCGGTATCCTCGCGGTGCGGAGCGCCTCTCATGCGTTGTCCGCCGTGAAGAGGACGAGGGAGCTGGATTACCGGGGGCAGGCGGGGAAGTCCCGCGGGTTTCAATTCAACTGAAGTCCGAAAATTCCAAAGACAACGTGAGATTAAGTGCTTCTGAACTTGAATTCTGTCTCCTCAGAATTTTAATCAAGTTCCTGAGAAACGTGTATTGGGTAGTTGAATTTACTCGAGAATTGAAGGAAATGCACAGCCACTATGATCCCGCACCCAAAATCTTCAAACTCCGCCCCAGCCCTTTGGCACAGCCCGGTCTGTTCCGCGCAGAATGCCCTGGACCTCTCCTTCCGCAACCTGCCCCTCTCCTAGTGCTGTCCACATATGATATTAATATGAAATTTAGCGTATCATATTATATCGATATCATATTACAGGGTCTGAGGCCGTATCATATCTGTATTATATTATCTGCATATGTATTAATATGTATTATAATATATCATGAATCTATTAATAATATGGTTGAACCACCCTTGTCTAGGTGATTTTCGGTCAGATCAAGTGTATTGGAGAGCCTATGTGACTTTCCCAGCCGTTTCCATGTCCTTTGAGGGAAAATCAGTCAACACAATGTGTTTTCAACATTTCAACACGCCACTTGATCTATCCTGTGGCATATGAGCTCCAGATGTCCCACCCGCTGGTGGTGGAGAAGGAAACAAGGGATATTTCACTGGGGTGAGCTGCTTATGTGATCGCAGGTGCATCAAAGTTTTGTCCCTCACAGTGTTTGCAAGTTCATTCTGGCCCGTTTTTCGATGCTGATGTGTTCTCCCGATGCTCCTGCCCCTCCCAGCCGATTTGGACTAGGAAATTTGGCAAACTGAATATTTCTTTTTTTTTTATCTTTAAATGGCCAGTGATGGTCACGCACTTTGGTCAGGTGGTTTTTAACCTGCACACATTCTTCAACTCACAGTGTGTGTCCAAACTTGTGTGCAGCCCAAACGGGTGTCAATACAACTAAAAATTTCGACTATCTATTTCTTTTTTTTTATCTTTAAATGGCCAGTGATGGTCACGCACTTTGGTCAGGTGGTTTTTAACCTGCACACATTCTTCAACTCACAGTGTGTGTCCAAACTTGTGTGCAGCCCAAACGGGTGTCAATACAACTAAAAATTTCGACTATCTTAATTTTTTGATTTTTGAGTCTGACTATTTGGGAGACTAAAACGGGTGTAGATTTTTTGCCTTTGGCAAGTCTTTTTTGGTTTGTTATTGTGGTTTTCCTTTTCGGCCTCAAATCCCTGAGAATGCTCCCACCCTAAGGGGTAGATTCTGTGTATGAACATGTAAATACTTTTGCAGGTTATGTGTGCCATATGAATCTGAACTTGCAAAACCTTTTTGCAGGCTATGTTTGCGATATTGGAACCTTTGAATGCGGTAATGATTCGATAAAAAAAAATAACAACTTCAGATCCCCAACATAACTTGGGAGGGAAGTCACGTTGGAGACGCAACTTGAATTGACTCAACCTCATATATTGCCAAGCGAGGTAAATTTCGGGTAGTGTTACTCGAAACCCCGTTGCCCTGATCCCTTTGCTCTCGTGATATACTCTACTTGGCGGGCTCGTTAAGGCAACCAGCAATATAAATAAGGATACCGCTTAAAAGTCGGCCCAGCTCAATGCCGGGCGAGTATATATTTGGTAGAGTACTCCAGCAAACATCAGCTTCCCAGCATGGACGAGTCCCAAGTTCAGAAGATAATAACTATGTTCAAACAATGCAAGGTTTTCATGAAGTCTCTTCGAAATCTCATATACTGACAACGCACAATTAGCCCAAGGGCAACTGCAACCGTTGTGAAGCCAGTGGAAACGGTGCCACATGCACCTTCCGGGGATGGGCTCTTGCCTGCGGAGAATGCGAGGCTCTGGTCGACGATCGGTGCAGGACCGTAATGCGGAAGCCATTCATAGGAGAGGTACTTTTATAACAACCTGGGTATGCGACTACTTCTTTCTGTAATGGTCTATTGTCTGCCCCGCTTCAGAGTGGGGGCAAAGGCGGGTGAGATCTAGAATTATTTCAGCCCCGGATGCGCTCAAAGAAAAACGGCTCAGATGGGTCATAAACAATCCAAAATTCGCAGAATGCATAGGGAAACGATTCGTACCTTTCTTCTTCGTCAAAGAGACTCATTTCGTAACATGGATCGAGGGCCAGTCCCTTATTATTTTGACAAACCACTCCCACCAATACCTGACGTTATGGAACGACCGCCGAAAGGTCTTGTTCCCAGTGACATAGATTCCGATTTCGAATCCCAATGGCCCGCATTCGAAGCGAACTGGAACAATAACGCCATGGTTATTAACACTACCGCTGAAGCCATATCGAGGAGCCGTGGGAATGTTTCTGTAAATGTTTGACTTCCATCGGGATTTCCCTAGTAGATGGTAGGCAGCGCAATTCTGAGAAAAACTGTCTCTTCAGATTTCCTGTCGAAGTTTTGCCCAATATATTGTTGAACCAGCAGCACTCAAAACAATAGTCTGAACCCATCATCATCATCATCAACTACTTCTCTCTGCCTGTCAACACGGCCCAAACAATTTATATGGCCCGGCCCCGAGTCAGGGCTGCATAAATTGAATGCATTGCTCGTGGTGTAAAATCTAAATCCTCTTCGGTTAGATGACTGCCGAAAAAAAGATAGCTATACACACATCTCGAATAGCTTGTCCACATCTTCCGGGACTAGTATTCCATGAATTAGGATCTCAGGCGGGCTGTGATGAGGTGCGTGCGCATTCCCAGGTCTGTGGATGGCCCCGGCTCGAAGTACGTCGGATTCGCCACGCCCTATATTCCGTCAGTCCGACGGGCCGACTGGAACGAAAGGGCACGCACGATGTTATCTTTGTCCAGATCATCCGGCCCCCCTTCCCCAACGCCACCGTGGCCGTGACGAGAGGCACGCTTGCGGCAGATTGCACGCTCGCAGCACCGTCATTCTTCTCCCTCTCATCCTCCTCCCCGTGACCCAAGCTCAAAACCTATTGGATTTGGCTGAACCAACATATGTATAAGGTGTATTTTGGGAGTACTTTTAGGCTGTATTCACCATTTTTCCATATGATACAAATTCACAAACTCGATTTTTCATTGGTATGGTATAGATTAAACGACCCGAAAAACTCCTGAAATCTATGAAAGTTCATGCCAATATTTTATTTGAAGTCATTTGGCCAAGAAATGAGCTCGAACCAGCGCGCTCATTACTTTTTCCCGCCACCGTATGTGAACGGGTATGTGTTAAATGCTCAATATGAACAAATGAGTCAGCATTTCTCGAGCCGGGGATTTCCACAGGGCAATACACAAACCGTTACGGTCACCTGTTGGTTGGCGAGATTTAAAGCGAAAAAGACAAAGCTCACACAGATACATGTAAGCCAATAGCTCACAGACAGCTGCATGACAAGCCGAGCTTGTCATCGCTGGCTTCAGAATGGCCGAGCCAAACAGTGGTAAATGAACCCTTGGTCCCTGGGTAATCCGTCTGTATATATTGTAGAGAATTTGAACATAGAGATCTTTTTCAATGGCAAAATACCCACGTCGGGCATCCTGGAACTCTCCAGGCAAGGACACATGCAAGGGTTATACCATTTTTTTCCTTGTATATTGCAGACCGTGCATCCTCGGGCTGAGTTTCCATGCTTCTGATACTATGGGCGGCAGATGATTTGAGATCTTCCGTATATTTTGGTCTAGCTTTCAGGTCGTTTATATCGACAGAAAGAAGAAATAGGGAGTTTGTGCAAAAGCCGCATGAGCCGCATGCGGCTTTTGCGCATTGTGCAAAGCCGCATGATAAACCAGGGGTTTTATGAGCGTATATATATTCATTTTGATGAAATACTAGTAAATTAGGTGCTATACCGTATATTGAACCACTCACCAATCATGATGTGCATCATTTTGACGTCATTATGTGGCTTCTCTGCAACTGCTGTGCGGCTATGGCCGTAATGCTGTCAAAAAAAAGGCCACTTGCTCCACGCACCTGATGCCGGATCAATACCAACGGCTTCCAAAGCACTCTACGCTACTCTACGGCATCTACATAAGGATCAAATACATCATTGATAGGGAAACAAAAGCCGCATGGTGCCGCATGCGGCTTTGCACAATGCACAAAAGCCGCATGCGGCCCATGCGGCTTTTGCACAAACTCCCTAATGTGTCTGCATTTGTGACCCAAGTGTGTGCCTTGGCCCGGCAATATTCCAAGAAAGCTTCTTTGTCGGGCAGTGAAGTCAAGGGGCTCAGTTGAGGTTTTGGAACCTTTGCTGCCCTGTGGTTCAATAGGTTATTATTAGTGGGATTCCAACCCCGATTAAATCGACGAACTCGGGCGCTACCCAATGGGTTGTGGGGTCCGCCAAAAGGCTTGAAAAGGCTGTTCAAGGCAGTTCAAGGCAGTCCTTTCCCTCGAATAACCGAGTTTCCCTTACTAACATCCTCCTGAAGCTCGGTTAGCTCCTAGCTAAGGACTGTTAGTAAACAAAGGATTCTTTATCTCAGCTGGATATATTTGGCTAACGACTCTCATTCAACGTTGACACCAAACCCGTGACGGCCGTGGTTTTTTTTTTTTTTGAATCAGATTTATTTCCCCCTCACCGTCTCAGAGAGGAACACAAAAATTAACCACCGGCAAACCGAATTGTGCACTATTTTTATATTTGGGTGTATTTTGTTTTCCCTGTTTGTTCAGAAGTGGAATAGGTATTGTCGCGCATGCTCGCGCGCCAAGCACGTAGACGAGCAACGCCGAGATCACCGGGTCGTTCCCACGGTTCCACCTTCCAGTGTTCCACTTTCGCAATGTCTCGCTCGCCCCGTATTGCCCCGTTTCACTCGCATATTCAGTGTTCCGTTCCTCGCATCGCCTCGTTTCCCTTCTAACTATTTATTTATGCACTGGTTCCGTCTCCTGGTTCAGTTATATCTATTTCTACTCCCTTTTCCACCAGCTTCCTGCACAGAAATTGCCATTTTGGGTGAAAACGTGACCCTGGACAGCCAGACTTATTGTCTAGCGTTAGATTTCACGGCTGGCGCCCCGCTGCGCCGTTACACCGGAACGATTGATACTTTGATGGGGGAGGATCTTGGTAAAGGGGTCTATGATGGCCCTTCCTCACCATCACTCTGCTCTGTGGAGACTTGGCGTGACGTGAGCAAGCTTGGCGAGCTAACGGATCAATTGTGGGGCTGTGCATATATTACGTAGTGTATGCGCATCCTCGGATCTTGCTCGGATCCTTATTTCTTTTTGTGCCACCACCATCTGTGTACTTACCAGGCCAAATGTTCCCTTGCTGTGATGTTCTTGCTACCCGGGTCCCCTGCCGCTTAGTAAATTCTCTACATACTCGCCAATTGCGAGTAGTTTTCACATAGTATATCGCCCAGCGAAAGTTTCTTCATTCCTGCCTCAAGTTTTTCTGGGTTAAGTCTCCTGTAAATTAGCAACAGGCTTCGTTGGAAGCATATACGGCATTTGAGCACCTTCTAGAATTTGTGGAATTTGTGGAAGCGATGGAAAGGGTTGGACTCGAGAAATGGATTCGGATGAGTCCATGATGCAAAGTTTCGCAAAACGGCGAACAGGCCGGCTTGAATATACCCTTGTTGGGCCGCAGCACTGGCCCTACGAATGAAGGACTCGGGCGTATTATTTGCACATTTCGGCCGGCGCATGTGGATTCTCCTGCCACTTATTGACACTGAATACTTCCATGTCATCTTTTGCTATGTAAAATGAGGCGACAATCAGTTGTTCCGTGCGGAGCACGGGTTCATGCTAGTGTACTGTAAAATAATAAATCGAACTAATGGCACCGAATCGGCCGAAGATCCCTGAGATTGAACAGATCTGGAATAGAATTTCCAAACATATTTCAAGCAATTGTGTTATCCTGCCTTTACAACCCACCAGCACGATGCCCCCGAAAGCAACACAATTGTCGTCATACGCTTTGCGCAATCGCGCCCTTTCCAGTGGAGTCACATCATCCCCAGCTGCTGCATGAGTAAATGAACCACTTTTTTAGGGGAAACGAGGATGATTACGCACAGAAAAGCGAGCCTTCAGCTTCAAAGGGAGAATCGCCTTTGCCGCTATCATCCACAATCTCGCCATGCAAGTGCGCGAAAGCTTCCTGACCGACCTGCACGCCAAGATTTCAGAATTCAAGGAGACTTACACGGATGACATGGAATTTTTTCGAGTCGTCCTCGCAAAAAGGGAGATTACATCCATACTGGCGAAGCTTGCGTAATTTTTTTTTTTTTTTTGAATCCATGCAATTTGCCCCTCACCACGAAAATGGTGCCGGATGACGGTTGCGGCAACACCGTTCCTCTCTTTGGAATGGCCGAGTCGCTGCGTTTCAAACTCAATTCGCACAGGGATGGATTATCTCTGCAGCTGTGAACAAATTCTGCAGTCGAATTCGGGAGTTGGTAGTTTCTTTGTCATCCCTCTGGCCGTAGACCCGTCAAAGTCTCTGGGGCAATCGATACAAACCGACTGGCTCACCGCCGAAGGATTATTCCTTTCCTTTCCCTTTCATTTCAACGGTCATCGAGAACCATTTGAATTTTCGATTGTCGCTTTGAAAATTCACAATCCAGGAGAACCTTTCACTTTAGAACCTTTGGCTCCTTGTTATCATTATTCCCACCGACGCACTACCTTCTCGAGCCTGATTCCGAGGTCATAGCGAGCGGGATTCTAAGTAAAACTGTCTCCTCAGATTTCCCATTGCTGCCCTCATCATTGAGCCTGGGCCTTTGAAGCTCTTCATTCTGGAAGGAGGCGGTGCTGTGAGGACCATATTCATTCTGGTCCACCGGTCCATGCCTCACAACGTGACTTCATATAGAGACCCAATTTTTCCAAGCTTGATTCTAAGGTGATAGCAAGCAAAATTCTAAGCAAAACTGTCTCTTCAGATTTCCCATTGCTGCCCTCATCATTGAGCCTGGGTTGTTGAAGCTCTTCATTTTGGAGGGAGGCGGTGCTGTGAGGACGTATTCATTCCGGTCTGTCGGTCCACACCTCACAACGTGACTTCGTATGGAGACCCAAATTTTCGAGCTTGATTCTGAGGTGATAGCAAGCAAAATTCTAAGCAATACTGTCCCTTCAGATTTCCCATTGCTGCCTTTGTCATCGAGCGCTGAGCCGGGTTCAAAATGGCATTACAAAGCATGTGATTCAAAATGTCATTCTGTGGCATGGGGTTCAAAATGCGAATTAAATCATTCAATAGTGAGGCACAGGGTTTAAAATGGTATTACAAAGCATGTGATTCAAAATGCCATTCTGTGGCATGGGGTTCAAAATGCGATTTAAATCGTTCAATAGTGAGGCACAGGGTTTAAAATGGCATTACAAAGCATGTGATTCAAGATGCCATTCTGTGGCATGGGGTTCAAAATGGGAATTAAATCGTTCAATAGTGAGGCACAGGGTTCAGAATGGCATTACAAAGCATGTGATTCAAGATGCCATTCTGTGGCATAGGGTTCAAAATGGGAATTAAATCGTTCAATAGTGAGGCACAGGGTTCAAAATGGCATTACAAACATGTGATTCAAAATACCATTCTGTGGCATGGGGTTCAAAATGTGAATTAAATCATTCAATAGTGAGACACAGGGTTCAAAATGGCATAACAAAGCATGTGATTCAAAATACCATTAGTAACGCACCTTGGAATCTGCCAGAATGACAAAGTGTAGGGATATCTGAGCTCGGTCGGCTCTAGATCCAGGAGCTCGATGACATGGAAAATGACTTACAGCACCGGGCTTACCAGTGAGATATTCGATGGGAAAGATCCAGGGGCACATGCAAATGGTCATGATGACTGATGCGATGTGTGAGGCGTGATCTGTAAGGATAATGAATGAACGTCCTAACCATCAGAGCTTGTTAAGGAACAAAGAATGAAACAAACTCAACTGGGATGCGCGCATAGAGGCGACGACTTGGACGAGGTGAAGGATCAGCTAGGAATTAGTATACGCACCGACCCCAATGGTCAGCTCAGAAGACGTGGTTAGCATGGATTATGTTGCCTGTGCGAACCGCGCAGTTCAGGGCGTAGCTGTGTCGGAAGCCAGGAGAGAAGCTTTGCAGGCCGATTCTGGCAACGATGGAGGAACACGGCGTGAGCCGCACTTGCAGCATGGAGTTGCAGTAAAAGCCATGGTCAAGAGGGCGAGATCAAGCGTGCATTTGATTCTTGAGGGGAAAATCTTGAATGCTTGAACGGAAATTGCGTTGGTGTTCTTCAGGCTTGCGAATCAGGTGCTTATTCACACTTGATGATGATTGAGGTATGTAGATCGGAGGGATTTAGGACGATTGGGAGCAGAGAGATGGGGGCAGAAAGCAAGACGCGCCGAGGGGACGCGATGCCGCGCAGTAGATATATGTTGACTTGGCTCCACATGCACCGCAGTGGAAGGATGGTGGAGGAGCGGAGAACTCTGGAAATGGCATAGCTCGAGGCTGTGAAATTATTTGACAGCCACTGCCTTGCAAAATGGAAGGTCCTCGCTTCCATTGGGTGTGAAAATAGGCTGCAAGACGGCTGCAAGGCGGGACGCAGAATGCAAGGAACGCAAATGAAGCTCAAGAAGGTGATTGTAGAACGATTGGGAGCAGAGAGATGGGGGCAGAAAGCAAGACGCGCCGAGGGGACGCGACGCCGCGCAGTAGATATATGTTGACTTGGCTCCACATGCACCGCAGTGGAAGGATGGTGGAGGAGCGGAGAACTCTGGAAATGGCATAGCTCGAGGCTGTAAAATTATTTGACAGCCACTGCCTTGCAAAATGGAAGGTCCTCGCTTCCATTGGGTGTGAAAATAGGCTGCAAGACGGCTGCAGCGGGACGCAGAATGCAAGGAACGCAAATGGAGCTCAAGAAGGTGATTGTAGAACGTTCCACCAATGAGTTTTGGCAAAAGATTAAAGATAAGAAATCAGCTGCGTGAGCTGCGTGCTGCGGAGAAAAGAACTGCGCACGGGTCACTTGTCCTATCGCAAATGGAATGGCTGTGCTGCACACATGCCCTGCAATGCCATTCTGAATCACATGCCTCGCAATGCCATTTTGAACACTATTGAATAGTTTAATTCGCATTTTGAACCACATGCCCCGAAATGGCATTTTGAATCACATGCTTTGTAATGCCATTTCGAACCCTGTGCCTCACTATTGAATGGTTTAATTCAGCTGAGAGCAGGAGGGATCAGGGAGTACTTGACACATTTAAGGTTTGAATGGATCCCACAAGATATTCACATTTTGAATCTCATGCCCCGGAATGGCATTCTGAATCACACACCTTGTAATGCCATTTTGAACACTATTGAATGGTTTAATTCACATTTTGAACCACATGCCCTGCAATGCCATTTTGAATCACATGCCTCGCAATGCCATTTTGAACACTATTGAATGGTTTAATTCGCATTTTTAACCACATGCCCCAAAATGGTATTTTGAATCACATGCCTCATAATGCCATTTTGAACCCTGTGCCTCACTATTGAATGGTTTAATAGTTTGAGGTGTGGGTTTAAACATCAATTTTTTCGGAGGAATTCGTCTGGAACAGCCTTTTTGTCAAGTACTACAGAATCGTTTGCAGACTGTCAGCCTCCCACTTACGGGTTTGTTCCTGTTTCCCGCATATCTCAGCCCTCTGCCTCCTATTATTCAGAGGGAGTAGGGTGAGGTGGTCCACCCAAGGACCTTCCATATCGAGAAGACAGCTTCTCTCGTCTCTTACTCGACACATCAGTGGAAGCGGGTGATGACAAAGAAGTGGTAGTAAGCCGATCAACTGTTCGGTTCCCAGAATAAAACTGCCAGACCAGGTGGTATTCGCTTAATCGCATCACTTTGGTGCGACCCGGTGATTTTATTTCTCCCAACGAGATGTAATATTTACATAATGTTGATTCATACCAGAAAATAGGAATTTTCACCCCAGCTGACAACATTGCTGCATTGCGAGCAAGTGCTGCAAGCTTGAAAACCGCCGGCTCTGGGAAAAGTATTTTGTGATTTGCAGGGGAAAATCAATTCAATCAGTTCAAAATGGCTTCAGACGGACAACACTTCAGGCTATCCCCCCCCCCCATAGGGGCTAACTTTTCATGTGAGAGTAATGGCCCTAAGGGGTGCCCCCTGGCCTGGATGCCCCATTGGATGGGACGTCCCAGCGTTATGTAGGATTTTGGTGTGGGCTGTCCCACAGAGTTTTCTGAGACGTGTGGGACATCCCACCAAACCACAAAAAAAAAACCGTCCGCACCTGTTGTACCGCAAACGGCTGTAACGATCGGATTCAAAAACCCACTGAAGTCAACTCATTAGAATCGGTTGGAGCTGTTGGAATTAATTCTCCAGGTCACATGCACTTCAGACTTTCTCGAGTTGGATCCTGCTGATATTATCATTAGCAACCACATACCGTCCAGACAATCATGTCTTCAGAAAATACACCTATCCTTGCTGCCACAATCCCTGTGTTTGAATTATTCATGAAATCCTGGAATTCCATGCTGACAGATCCACTCTTGGCAAACGAGAATATTCAACAATTCATTGCCCCAGGTCTTGCTATGGCAAAAAAATATTACAACAGGTTTGGCGACATCGATGCATATGTAATTGCAATGTGTGAGTCATGTAATCGGCAGAAGGGATTGATATTGACTGATAAAATTGGACTGGTCATTGATCCTACGATTCGTTTTGAGTGGATTGCGGCCAATTGGTCTGAGCCGGACCGGACGAAGGCAAGGGCAAATCTTCTTGAACGGGTAGGTCATTCACCGCTCCTGGACAAGGTGTACTTAATATATTTGAATAATTCACAGCTCAAGGCTTACCGGAATGCAAACACTGAATCTGCAGGGGACCGCTCCAGTTCCCCCGCAGGATCAGGCTCCCACCCATCATCGCAGCTCGGTTCTCGCCAGCCTTGTGGAACACGAGGCCCTGGTGCCGCCGCTGTTGCTCTTGCCCTTGCTACTGAGCAATATCGGAATGCACAACAATCTCTCCATTCTCCATTTTTCAAATGAAATGGGCGGCTCACGAGGCAGAGCCTGGTCTGAAGAGGAGGAGCTGGACAATTACATCCGCAGTGTTATTCCTCCGAGGGCTTCCACCGATATGATTGGTTATTGGATAAGAGGTTTTTTTTGCTCTATTCCTTTTCAAAATCATTTAAACAGCTCCTGTTATTCTACAGAATCACGGACACACGTTATGGCCAACAATCTATCGCCTTTTCCTTGGCTTCGGCCCGATCCAGGCAACCTCTGTTCCATCAGAACGAGTTTTCTCATCATCAGCTGAGACTGACACCAAACGACGGAACCGTATCAACCCCATGTTGATGGAAGCGTTGCAGATGCTCAAATTCATGTACAAGAAATCTCGGCTCAATTTCATGGCCGATTGGGTTTCCTGAAATGCCGGAGGAGATGTGATGCATACTTACTTATATGACTACTTCGCTTCAAGTTGTGTGTGTAATTGTGTGTAATCGAGCGGTGTTTATCTTCTTGTGATTGGTTGATTGCGGATGATCAGAGTGCAAGCATTGATGTTTTGGTAAGTGAGATTCGGAGAATGGATGGGAATGTGAAGTAGGTGCTGAGGATTCCGGTGATGAAATCGAAGTGAGGCGGAGGACATTCGACGCCGAGATGCGGCAGGCCCGGGCCAGATGGGCGTCGAAAGCTGAAGCGTCTTGGAGGATAATCATGTCGTATAAGTATCTGTGATTCGGTCCGGGAGCAGTGGGAGTCCCATTGACTGTGCGGGATCGTGGCAGAGCATCCCGTGTTTTGCGAAGGACACCCGGTGTCACGACGTTAGGATGATGCAAGGAGGAGAATCGAGATGGTGAGAGCGTGTAGGCCATTCCTTACCGTACAATATTAGATTACCATAAAACAAGTTCTATGTAAACTCGCTTAAATTGTATGTGCTGCACATTTTGCCGAAGTAATTCAAACTCCGAAGATCAGTAATAAGGGCGTACCATGGGCGGACCCCGCGGTAACCAACAAACTTCAACACGCCCAGGTACGAGGTTACCATTGTTGAAGCGTCTGTCTAGGAGAGACTAGGAAGTGACACTACATATGCAGGAGCCGTACGGGCTCGTTCTGAGGGTAATCAGCCTCGACGGTGGGCTAGAGTCCTTTATATTCCTTACTGGGACCGCGCTCCATACCGTATTCATTCTTGTATCGGGATGCGGAAGTGTGGATTCAGAAAATAACTCTCGCAGGTGGCATATGGCGCAACGATCCTTCGGCCCTAAGACGAAGACGTCGTGTCAGACAGCCTCGAAGTTGTAACCCATAAAAATGAGTAAAGCCGTCACCACTGCACCTTGTTGTCCGATGCTCACGCCTGAACGTTGAACGCTCCGCATACTATGGGTGCACCCAGCATTGATGTGGGAATCGTCTATTGCTTTGAGGAGATGATTGAGAAAAGCAAACGACCACCAGCCATCACTTGAAGACATTCCGCGATGCGAAGTCAAGTACGTAGTTGCAACGACAGAGCAAGAAGATCGGTGACGTGGCAGTGGTCCCGCCGGACTCTCAGTGATGCATCAAAAGTTTCGTTCCCACGCATGAGCACAGCCTCAATCGCCAGCCCACGTGATCTTAGACCCTACTCAAGGGGCTTCGGGCCTGTCAAACCGGATCTAGGGCAGGGAGGTATGGTCGGCCGCCAGGCCGGGAAAAAAAAAAATGACCTCGGACAAATTTGGTCGGAAGAGGTTCCATTCTGGCGTCTAAATCAAGTCCAAATTCACTCACTTCAGTCTTCACGCATACAAGTGATACGAAGTCTGAGGCTTTCGATTCCAGCGCGGTCCCAGAGCCAATCTTGCGGTCATTTCCAGCTATTCAGATTCTCCTCAGAGCCATTATTGACCTCTCTGGTGGCCAATCAGTGCTTTATATCTTGAAACGTGTGACCCTGTTGCACTCACCACAATCCTTTACATTTTGAAACACATGACCCTTTTGCTCTCACATATTGCCCTTACCGCAATCCTTTACATTTTGAAACACATGATCAGATTGCCCTCACCACAATCCTTTACATTTTGAAACACATGACCCTATTGCCCTAACCACAATCCTTTACAATTTGAAACGCATGACTCACCGCAATCCTTTACATTTTGAAATACATGACCCTATTGCCCTAACCACAATCCCTTACATTTTGAAATGCATGACCCTGTTGCCCTCACCGCAATCTTTTGCATTTTGAAGCACCTTCAATTCCAGCGCCAGTCCCAGAGCCATTTCTGAGGTGTGTAAACCATCTCATTTCTTATAGATCCAAGTCGCCGCCCTCTCATCCTTCATTGTCGGTCGAGATCGCTACGCAACCGGGTACATGGCCATGTTGCTCGGCATCTGGCATTTCGTCTGCAAGTCTCATGTCGACGTGAAGCATGTATATTGTCGCTTCGGCAATGCTGTTGCCGACCCAACGGCTCGAACCGCGCTGAAATCCATGACAGCTGCCAGCATCGAGGAGATGCAGGCGGACACTCGTGATGCGAATGACCGCGGCGAAACCGAGCACTGTCTTCTTCTCGACAACGTCCAGGAGTACGATCAGGTTTATGAACCCGGACTGGGCCGCCAGAGTCGACTCAAGGTGGGAACCGCCGGTACAAAGGTAAAGCTTCAGGGCTGTGCCCCCGGCGCTTTCAGCGCACAGGATTATTACACCCGTGTCGCACGCAAGGAGCGCAAAACCATGACCGTCAGATCCCTCATTGACGACATTGATTGGGACCACGAGGCCCGTGTCAAACGCCTCCACTGGAGACGTGGACGCAACACATTCTGCATCAGAAACGCCGTTCAAGGGGAGGGATGCTGCGGACTCGAATGGGAAGTAACCGTCACAGGGATTGTCGTTCGAAAAAGTGGAAGCTCGTGGATCTGTCATGAATTGAACATTGTTGAACCACGACAAGTCACTGCTATTGTAGACCTACGTAGGCAAACCGGTCGGTGTACCCTTGGTCTACTGCGTAGACAGACCCTTGGTCTACCCATGGGCGGAATGCAGTGACTAATCGGTCTCAGATAATAAGCAAAAATCGAGCACGCCTAGATGAATAATACCTGCATTATTTTGCTGTGCTGAAATATCCTCCCCGACCGTTTCGAGCCGGGCAAAGCGAGAAATTTCTAGCCGCCGAAGTAGGTTATTTTTACAGTAACGGACTCTGGAGCCGGATACTATATGGGTACAAAAGAAACTATCTTGAAATTTGTATGTCGGTGACCCACTGGATATGTAGAGCTTTCCAAATCTCACAAAAGGTTATTCTGATGGACCGAGCCTGCGGTTCAGATCAAACTGTGCCTCCTCCGTATCCACGCCCAAAAATTCTCTGAGCCCCGATGTGTGCGCATTCGCAATCTCGAGGAACCCCTCAACTTCCTCCATCACAAGATCATAGTAGGAAGGCAAAGTGGGCGGGATGGCCTCCGAGCCCTTGCCCAGCTATTTTCGTCGCATGTTGGGGCGCATCATCCGGCAAATACGTTGCGAGCCCTTCGAATTCGGACTCCCACGCTGACTCGATTTTTTGTCATGTATTGATTCTGTGTCATCGTCCACCGTCAAATTCGGGGGACAAGGGGGAAGAAACACTACCTGCGTTAACGAGGATTTGTGGCTTGTTAGTCTTTCTTTCCCTGGCAAGGTTCTCTGCTTTTTTACGATCCCGGTACTCCCGGTTCCGGCGCCGCCATCGGGGAGGTAACTTTCGAGAATGCTTTTATTGTATGGCTGCCCTATGTATTTGTTGCGACCGTCCACACTCATACGGAAAGGGCTGTCACCAGATACGACGATCCCAACTACGTGACGCCGAGGGGTCTCGTGACCAGTTACCACCACCATGTCCTCTGGCGTGGGGGCGGTTTCTGGGCGCGGGGCAGCCTCCGCTGCTGCAAGCAGCGTAGGGGAGCTGCAAGCACCCCACCCGCCGCCCCGCGGGCCCCCTGCAAGGGGAGGTGGTCGATACAACCAAGTTCCCAGAGCGCATGCCTGCCTGTGGAACCACCCATCGCGAACTAGAGCGCTGCAAGTGCTAGCCCAAGCTGCCGCCCAAGGCACTGCGGGACGCCCCTCCCGACCCGCACGCCCCCCCAGCGTAATAGGAGACAACCATCCCCCCCACGAACAGAAGCCCGTTCGCGGCGCCAATGGAGCCACACACACGCAGTCACAGTCCATGTACACCAAGACGCGGACCTCCCGTCAACCAGTCCGACGGTCTATCAATGTATGTCCCCCGCCTCCCCCCAACCCTCTCCTTCCGCTCCAGACTGTCCGCATACGTGGCGACAGCCCTCACGCGCCCGAATGTCCGAGCATCGGACTCGAGGTCCGACGTCGCGTAAGCGTTCGGACGCCACGAGAATTGAGCGCAACGGATGTCTCCACACAAAAAACAAAAGCCAAGATCGTTAACATCTATCCGCCTTAGCCCGAACGACCGCCATGCGCCAACGACGATCAGGCACACCTCCACTGGGCAAGTTATAAAGAACTATCCAGGATGCCGCCGCCGACGCTGCTAAACTAACCCCGGAAAAGAGAAATACAGTCGAACCCCTCTTAACCCATACCTCCCGGTTACACCCTCGAGGTATGGGTTATGAGGGTGGCCCATGAAATTAGCCAAAATTTTTTAATGTAATTTTTTTCTACGGTGTACATAGATATTTTGGGTATTCTACACCTTTTAGAAGCACGCAGTGTGAAGTAATTAGTGATTGGAGCATCAACGAGTGAGTTGGTCTCCTCCAGCTGAGTTTGACGCCCAAATGACACCAAAAGGGAGTCCAAACGACGTGCAAAGTTGTCGTCCATAGCTGCAGTATACTTCTGGAGAGTTAGAACAGCATTGAGTGCATGCTGACGACTCGGGGGCGGCTCGTACTCCATGTCATCGTCGACATCGTCATCACCTCCTCGGATCTCTGACACTTCCTGCGCATTCCTCGATGCATTGACAGCATCATAGATCTCAGTGTCGGTGGCCTTCTCGACGAGCACCTGCTATGAGTCACAAGTAACCAAGCAATGCATGTGGAAGAATCAGATGGATGAGATGGTTGCACAGCAGTAAGACTGATACCATGTGGGTGTAGAACAGTAGAAGTGATAAAATGAAAATAGATATACCGTATGCGTATGTGAACAGAACGGATCAAACTCCAACATTTATGGCACAGTTACGAGACTTCCGAGACTTCCGAACTGTCATTTCTCGGCCAAAATGTATGGGATTTTTGCCTCAAAGGGGTATGGGTATGGGCTATGGCGGACCTATGGGTTATGCCTGCAAACGGGGCTGGTTTTTCGAAAATCCCATGGGGTATGAGGGGTTATGGGTTGATAGAGGCATGGGTTAAGAGGGGTTCGACTGTAACGCCATTCGCACCCCGGTACGTTCGGCTAAAGCCTCAAGGTAGGAACGCGACGATAGTGAGCTGACGAAGATACACTTAAAGCACGAACGACTGATGGATGCACTGTGCCACATGTGCAGGCTTGGAAACCACCCGACCGCAGACTGCCCGTACCCGCAGATCCCAGCGTGGCGAAGCCTGCGCAACAAGAGACCGAGCGATGATCGCAAACGCGCACCGCCAAAGCGACGCACGAAACCGAATGTAGTGACCAAAGGGGCGGAACAGGGAGTAACACCGGGCGCATAATATGCAGAATAATGTACAACCTATCGCATCTAATAACCGGCAAAGGCGAGCCCGATCCCGCGACCAAAGCCTCGGCGCCGTAATTTCATGCGAGATTGGTGGTTCGAGGGAAGCCTAAAATTGACCAGACTCTACCAGTACACCACCCACCCACCCTCCTTCTAAGTCAGCCCTGGAGGTCGACAACCCCCAAAACACCACCCCCGCGAAGACTCGCAAAGTCGAGCACACGGACGACAGCTCCTCTGCACGCAACCAACGTATCCTCCGGTCGCCCGAAGATCGGATCGCCACCCGCAAAAGCTCTCTCCCCAGCGGCTCCTCCCTCAACGCCACCGACGACCCCTTCAGCCTCGGGTACCAGCTCGCACACAGGACCCAGGGCGGCCTCGTCACCCACTCCATGACCCCCTTGGCATTCACCGAGGAGGAAGAGCTCGAGGAGGGAGAACTCTCCCAGGACACAGAACAAGTACAAAACCATATACCTCTGCATAACGCGAGACTAACGGTGCACGTCCTCAGCCAGCTACCCCACGGGCTCGGGCAACGTATCTGCCCAACCACACCGGATCCGTCTCACCAGTGCCCTCTCTACCCGCATCACTCCCCCCTGTGAGCCGCTCCGTATCCCCCCGCAGCCTCTGAACACTCCGATGTCCCGATGGAGGACGACACCGACTATGGGGCGCTCGTACGCGACCCAGGCTGGATTTTGGGAATCACATGCTTCATAATGCCATTTTAAACACTATTGAATGGTTTAATTTGCATTTTGAACCATATGCCCAAAAATGGCATTTTGAATCACATGCTTTGTAATGCCATTTTGAACCCTGTGCCTCACTATCAAATGGTTTTAATTCAGCCAAGAGCAGGAGGGATAAGGGAGCACTTGACATATTTAAATAGATCCCGTGAGATATTCGCATTTTGAACCCAATGTCCCAAAATGGCATTCTGAATCACATGCTTCGTAATGCTATTTTAAACACTATTGAATGGTTTAATTCGCATTTTGAACCACATGCCCCGAAATGGCATTCTGAATCACATGCTTTGTAATGCCATTTTAAACACTATTGAATGGTTTAATTTGCATTTTGAACCATATGCCCCAAAATGGCATTTTGAATCACATGCTTTGTAATGCCATTTTGAACCCTGTGCCTCACTATCAAATGGTTTAATTCAGCTGAGAGCAGGAGGGATAAGGGATCACTTGACATATTTAAGGTTTGAATAGATCCCGCAAGATATTTGCATTTTGAACCCAATGCCCCAAAATGGCATTCTGAATCACATGCTTCGTAATGCCATTTTAAACACTATTGAATGGTAGATTTCCCAAATACGGCAATAATGTTTCGTCTTGTAACTCAACAACCACTTCATTCTGGGTGAGGTGAGCATGTATTCTTGCTCAAAACCTTGAGCAGTTTTGATATTTGAGGCCATTTAAAAATTCTAGAATTCAAAGCCCCTTGCTATTCGACGCAAAGTTTAAAAATGCACCACCGACTTTGAGGCGTATCCTTAATGCATCAACGTCGTACATAGGGAACGACGTCACTGTGCTCGATTCATATTATTTTACCAAATTCTTCAAGGCTAAAAGTCTGAAGGCCACCAAAGTTATAAACTCTATATCCACTGACTTCAACTTGAATGCCGAACCAGATAGGGCGTTCAGGTTGGCCGCTAATCATTCTGCCGATGGTGCTGCTCCGCCTCTGGGGCTCGATAGTTTCTTCATGTATTGCCTTGCGCAAGCGGGCAAAACCATAGCCCCATTGATAATCTAAAAGATTTACCAACTAAACCCATAGCTGTGAGCCCGAATCAAGGCGCCAAAGGGCCATCGGCAACCCCCACGGTTTTCTCCGGCACCTCGCGGCTTCGTCAGAACGGGGCTTGGAACGAACCTAAAGATTGGGAGGAAAAAACTGTTGCTTGTCAAGAGCTTCCGAGGCAAACAGTTGCAATCCAAGAAGCTCGGCGAGGACAGATGTGGAGTTTAGACTCGTCAAGGCGGTGCCGCACCTAGCTCTGCAGCGGAAAATTTAAGAAATGAACTTACAAAGACTTGGAGTTGATTTCTGAGCAGTACTTGAAAATTCAATTGAAGGGTACTGCACAATGAGAGGCTCGAAGGAAATTATATTAAAATTTCAATGTATCAAGCAAGTCATCTGAAAGGCAGTCAGCCATCTGAACCGTGCCAAAAGTTTGACCAAATGAACCTTTACATGAGATTCTATGAGAAGCGAGCCAGTTTGAGTATTGTATACCTCCGGTACATCGTGGGGCGGGATAAAGTAAGAGACATTGTGTTGTAGAATTGGCCCGTGGATATATCCGTTTTTCGTGGTAGGTTGAGTGTGCAGCGAGTGAACAAGCTAACGCGCGTCACGGGCAGCTAGAGTGGCGTTGGGCCTGTTGTGATCCGTGACTGGTCCTTTCAGCTTACTGTTTCTAGTATCCATTCGAGATAGACTGACGTCGTATACCGGCTAGTGCCCATGAAATCGCTGGGAAGTGGTCCGGAGGGTTTGCGGAGGGTGGGAGGAGACAAAAGAGCGCAGCTGATGGAGATTGATTGGCGCGAGCGCTCGAGCCAAATACGGCCAAATCCGGCATTCTTTTGACGTCCGGTACTTCAATTGAGGCTAGAGGAGCTGCGGGGAGTAAAATCGCAAAACCCTCTCGGGATGACTGAGTTGTGCTCAACTGAGTTCTGCACAATCGGCCTGAGTGGGTCAGAATACAATCAAGTCCGGCACACTCGGCCTGATTGATCAAATCGCATCTTGATTGAGTTGTTAATCAGGCTGATTGTAAGTTCTTCCCACAGTGTTTTACTTAGGGCGGTATATGTGCTCGATTTGACCTGGTGCGTGATCTCCCTTGCTATCTGTTCTGATATTCATAGATATTCAGCTTTCTCACACAGTATCGGGGCTCTGTACTATAGTTCACTCCGCCGAGGCCCTAATGCAATGCAGCAAAAACTGAGACTTGCTTTGCATGGTTGACCCACTCATGTACCATATAAATCTCATCGATCACTTTTTGGGATTTTCAGAGTGTGATCTGAACCATGTCCATCCGAATTTTGCTGCTCGGTAGCGGAGGCAGGGAGCGTTAAATCTGTTTTGTTAATCCACTCTCACCTGATTGTTCGTTGCCGGGTGGACTGAGAAGAACCGATAACTCGATGGTGCGTGATCGTGCTGGATAAAGTATTTCCAGCTTTCACTCGGGCTACTAGTATCGTTTCGGCACACCGCACTCTAACGAGTGCACAACTGCAAATATTCCGCACATCAGAGTCAGAAAGAGTTCATCGTTTAAATTGAATGGAGTACATAACAAGGTTAATTCGGCCTGTCAATCTCTTCGAAGTTCATCGAATGCACGCTCTGGTCGGCTCACAAGTCCTGTTATCGAGCTAGTCGAGTCGTAGTCACCTTCGTCACTTCGTTACTTCGCGTAGGAACAAGAAACTTTGTGACTTTGATCGGAATGTGTGAAAGCTCGTCACTTTGCTTTGATTTCTGTGAAAGTTCGTCACTTTAAGTTGGCGTGTTCAAGAACTCGGAATCCCGGCCATCATTGCTCCTTCAACAAGGCCGGGTCGTGTTTTATATATATATATAGATCCCTCATCCTAACACTAACCACTAACCCTAACCACTAACCACTAACCACTAAGCTTAACCAGCTAACCCAAACCTCTAATCACTAACCTGCTAACCCAACCCAAACCTAACCGGCCATTTCGGCAACATGTTGATTCCCATCACTCCGTGGTGTGCCGGAGAGTTGCCACTCGACAAGCCGGAATACAAACTCACGAGCTTTCGCAGGATACAATCAAACTCACGAAGTTCCACGAATTCCCATCAAAGTTATGAAGATTCACAACGCTACGCGAAGTAACGAAGTGACGAAAATAGCGTGGACTGGAGCTAGTCCTATCGATCGCGGTTCGACTCGGGTTCAGGTCCTAAGCCTCTCGGCTATTTGTAAGGTAGGCGTCAGTCACTCACTACGGGGGTCACGTGATGATGTCACGTCACGCGTAACGCGGCAAAAATGTTTGGGACAAAACCCAACATGCTCGAATTCGGCTGTTTTTCTTTGAAGGCAAAGGCATAGAATATACCTGAAAACTCATTTCCCAGTGTGGAACAACTCAACAACAATCAATGGACACCCTTGAGGCCCGATGCCGTCATATGCAACCTTGTTTGTTCCTACAGCTCTTACCATATTAGGTGCGCGGGATAGTTATGTAAGCGGCAAATTTCGGGGCCATGAAAACTCAAACCGTGCCCAAATGCAAAGAAATGCATTTCTACACTCAAAAAAAAATCGGATTATGAAATGGTATACTGCTTCATCAATAAGAGATATTTCAAGATTCTGAAACCAGGGATGTCTTCTAGTAGCTCAAATACACCGTTTCCTGGCTTTAGTTTGTGACCTAATGTTTTGTGACCAGAGCCTTGCCGATGTCACACTTTGATCACGTGACCCTCGTAATGAGTGACTGGCGCCTACCTTAGCAACAGAAGAAATCAAATCACATCAGGTTTAATCGACTCGATGATTAGTCTGTTGTTAAGCGCGGGGCCCCGATCAGGGTAAGCGCTTGTTACATAATCTGCACCGCCACGGTGGCAGTGCCTGTCGTCGCGTCCCCGTCGCGTCGTTTACTCTCGCTCTTTTCTTCCGTTTTCCGCACTGTCTATACGCGTTTTCTTGTTTGTTCTATCAACTATCAACCCTAGCCTATGCCACGACACTTCTATGGCGCCCAGAATCCGCTGGAAGGATGAACTCGGTCGCAAAACAATTCGCATCATCGTCAAGAAGGTGATTCCTGAATGGACGAAGGGACTTCGCCCCGTACAAGAAGATCTCGTAACGGCAATTCTCGACGGAGATGATGTTCTTTGCTGTACGGCAACTGGCGACGGGAAATCAGCGGTGTTCTCGGTCCCATTACTGGTTCTCAGGGAGTACAACACGAGCCCAGCTCTCTACCCTCGTGGACTACGTACACGCTTAAGCCCTGTGGGAGTTGTCGTTACGCCGACGAAAGGACTGGCCAACAATATTGTGCGATGCCTTATCTTTGTGGCATTTACATCGTAATCAACTCATTTTAGGTGTCGGAACTCGCAAAACTGAACATTTCAGCCTTCGCCTACTGCCGCGAGTCAATCGCCGATGCACGCCGGAGCGGCGTCAACCTAGTAGACGAGATCAAGGCCTGTTCCAGGTGGGAGGTCATCTGTGTAGACCCGGAGCATCTACAAGAGGGAGAATGGTGGACAATAGCAGATGGGCCAGTCTTCCGCACTAGACTCCTCTACTCCGCAATCGACGAGGCTCATTTGATCAACATTTGGGGTGCCGAGTTTCGTGAGGCGTTTAAGCACGTTGGGCGCTTCTTCCGCAGCTGTTTCCCTAGCACAACGTCGGTCGTCGCCTTGACTGCAACCCTTGCTCCAGGAGCAGCGACGTCATCTGTCTGCACCTCTCTCGGGCTTTTCGAGGGCGCCTTTCACCTCATTCGCTACAGTAACGAACGTCCCAACGTCCAGTTCATCATGCAGACACTCACCCACGGCCTCACGGGCTACGAATTCCCCGACTTACTGCCATTTTTGAATACTGGGCGCAAAATATGCATTCACTGTGCGAATCTCAACCTCGTCTTTCGAGTTTACGTCTATATCTGGCGTCTCCAACCCTCTACTGCCAACAAATTCCGCCGCGTCCGCATGTATCATAGTCTCTGCCCCCCAGCTTACAACGAAGAAACCATCTCCCTCATTGATAACGATCCTCAATGCCAGATCATCATCTCCACCGTTGCATTTACGAACGGAATCAACGCAAGGAAGCTTCTCGACAGTATATCACTGGGATTTGCGAAGACGTTGGATACTATGTGGGAGGAAAAAGGACGCGTGGGACGGGAGCCTGGGACGGTTGCGCGCGGAGTTGTTCTTGTTCAACCAAGCTCGATCTCAGCGGCAGTAAAGCAGCTCGAGGGTTTGTCTCAATTTTTTTTGGCTTCACATGTGTACTCACTTTCATTAGGCACCACCAATCCTCCGAAAGCGCCAGCCAAACGCCGCATAGCCGTAATGCTCAAGAAGCCTCGTGCCCCGATGGAGACAGTCAAGGCGCAGTTTCTTGTCGAGAAACGGTGCTATTATGCATTTCTCAACCGACACTAAGCGAATCCACCCCTGGAACTCACGACCTTGGATTGTCCTCTACCCTGCTCACTCTGCATAACCCGTTCCAACAAAACTATCACTTACACTGCCCCAGTTTCCGCTCTCGCACTACCTCACTTAATCCCACAATCTTCCGGCTCACGCAACGATTTATCCCAACCTAAAAAGCTTAAGCTAAAGGCAAAGGAGCGTAAGCCAGCCCATTCCTCTCTTAAAAAATTCCGAAAACTATTACGTGTCGATGAACAACTCGCTGGACGCTTCCGCCACCACCCACCTTCGCTTTTTCTGCCTTCTTCACTCCAAGACGCTATCCTCGACCAATTATTATCTTTTGCATCATCCTCGGATCTTCTCCCACTGCTGGACGAATGGTATCACCGAGATACGCACACGGAATCGCTCTTCCAGTTAATTCGTCAACTTCAGGCCGACATACACCAGAAACGCGACGAGGCTCGGAAAGAGACGAATAGGAAAGCGAGAGCGACGCGGAACGCAAAAAAAACGGAAAGCAGCCGCTGCCGTATCCGATTCCGAGGAGGCTGATGAACCCGATTCCGAACACGACGAGCAAGATGACGACTCACACCATGAACACGAACCCTCACGCTCCACATCCCCATCCAATGACCCCTTCCCCGCCGCATTGTTCCTCGAGCCCAAGTCCCGCGGACGCAGAAAGAAGAGGCAGGCTTTGGAAGAAGTACCAACTAATGCATCCACCCATCGCCCCCGAGAACCATTGCAGAAGGCGGAAGAGGTTAGCAAGGATTATGGACCCCAGTATCGACCAAGAGTACGGCGGTAATTCCATTGCAATTTTAATTAGACACGCATAAGTACTGAAAAGCCTGTAATAAAGTAGTAACTAAAGCTCATCTTCTACGCAATCATTATCTGAAGTCGACTCTTCCTCCTCCTCATCTTCAAGTTCAGCATCGTTCGACTCCTCCTCTTCTTCTTCTTCCTCATCGTGCCGCAAATTACCCTCCTCGTCAATGTACAGGGCAGAAAAGGAGCCACTAGATCGAGGAACATCCGACATATCCACACCATCGTTTTCGGGCTCGTTCGGGTCTATTGGGGAGCTAAGAACGGACTCGAGGGAAGCGATGCTGGCCATGCTGTTTGTGGATGCAGCGTCGGATCGATCTGAGTCTTCACTACTCGATGAACTCGGGGTGGGCGAATCAGAACGTGGGGAGGTTACACCCGCGTCGTCCGAGTCGGCTGAGGAAGGGGCGGGGGAAGCGATACGCTCGGGGGATTCGTCTGGATTTGTTTCCGGCGCAGCCATCCCATTGCGATGGATTTCTGCAAAGAAATCACCAAGGCATGTCGTGCTTTCTATGAAGTCCTGCAGCTTTCCCTCGTCCAACTGCCGCACCCCTCAGGCAAACTGGTTAACCGTCGCGTGTCCCATGGATCGACCTGCTCGGAATGTGTGGACCTCCTCGTCCTTGAACATGGTGAGTAGAAGGCGGAGTTCTGGGCGTTGGTGGGGAGAAGTGTGAGCCTTTCCACGGCGTTTCAGGTTGAATGCCGTCTCAATGTCCTCCTTGAAGCGGAGGAAATGTTCGACATTTGGAGAGACGGTTTGGCGGAAGAAAGGCTCATCAAATTCACCGCCGTGCCTTCTAGACATTGCCTGCAACCATTTGTTATAGTGTTCCTGCAGAAGATCACCTGGAACGCATTTCCCGAGTTCAGCCTTGATCCTCAGAAGGAGATTATCGAGGATCGCGTCGCTTAAACCCTCGGATGCCTCGTAGCGCAAGAGGCAGTAGAACTCGAGCAGATACTTCATATAGTTCTGGTGCGAGGATCCGGCAAATTTGAATATCCATATCTAAGCCAACATTGAGTATTTGTTCAAAACATCGGTCCGGAGCTTAACCTTGATAATTTCCCAGACACGGCCAATGTCGCCCTCGGAAACAGACCACGCCATTTCGATCCACCAACCAAATTCAAGGAGAAATATTTCGCTGTTCCTCAGAACGCGATCTCCTGTGAATCCGGGGTTCTCTTTGTGCGATGTTGGTGGAGTATCTGCGATGTTAGTATCTGCCGCTGGGTCCGAGCTACCTCGCGCAGTCCATGGACTTCCCACAGGTACTCGATTGGGGTTCTTGGGACTGGTCGCTTCCGCAGTGCGCATCGAATTCTGGATTGCGGCCTGCGACGTGTAGCGATCCGCTAGCACTGTTGCGTCGTCTAGAATCGTATCTAAATCGGGAAGCTGTCCAGCAGTTTCCAAGCCTGCGAAATGTTTCTCAAGGTCGTCGGTTTCATAGAACAATCTGTGTGATAATGAATTGAGTTTCCGTTAACCTCTTTATAAAAGAGCAGAGACTTACCTCCAACAGTCGAGAATATGGGCTGTCCATATCACAGTGAGGCTGCGGACGGTAGGATAATAATCACAACTCTTCAAATTTGAAGGGCGCTTCAATCCCGCGCAGTTAGAAGCTTTTGACAGAGAGGAAGGGTCGGACGACGTCGCTGGACCATAATGGTTCTCGGCAATGGAATTCAGATCCGTTGCGCCGGTATGCCAGATCTCCGGTGTGGTGATCTTGTTTTTGAAGTTCCCAATCGGAGCGGTGTATCTCGAGAGACGTAAAACCTGTGCGTATGAAGCACCGTCACCGCGGATCCATGAGAGGGAATGGGAATTGGTTTCTATATCAACACCTATCTGCTTATCGAAGTCCTCGACCGCACGTAGCATGCCTTGGGACTCGGTCTCGCGCTCGGAGTTTAGCATGAGCGGCTGACACTCTGTGGGTGGCTGATCGTCGGGCATCGGCCGTCTGGCGATGGGAGCAGTTCGGAAGAGGGTGGTGATCTCTTGTCGGAGCGGATGAAGCTGAGGAATAAAGTCGGCAAGGATGCGAGCCCAGTGAAGACGCCGGACACGCTGTTCGTGGTTCCAATCAATGTCGGCAAAGATTGATGTAACTGTCATGGTCTTGCGCTCTTTTCGTGCGACACGGGCATAATAGTCCCGCGTGTCAAACGCCCCGGGGGCGCATGGCTGGAGTTTCACCTTGGTGCCTGCTGTGCCGACCTTGAGTCTGTTCTGGAGACCCAGACCCGGTTCGTACACCTGATCGTACTCTTGAACATTGTCAAGAAGGAGACAATGCTCTGTCTCGCCGCGGGTATTGGCGTCTTCGGTGTCGGCACGCATCTTCTCCATGCTGTCAGCTGTCATCGACCTGAGCGCGGCTCGAGCAGTGGTGTCGGAGACCGTGTTGCCGAAGCGACAATATACTCGCTTGACGTCAACGTGGGACTTGCAAACGAAATGCCAGATGCCGAGGAGCATGGCCATGTGCCCTGTTGCATACCGGTTGCGGGTAATGATGAAGGAAGATACAGCTGCCACCTGAATCTACGAGCTCAGTGAGCGATAAATATATCCAAGTCCAAAGAAATTTACCATTGGATATGGCCGCTGTTTGCGCTCTACAAAAACTCCTTTCTCAATTGGGGCGGACATGTACTGGGATAAAAACATTGGCAGGCTCAGTTTTAGCCGGAAGGTCTCTGCAAGACGCTGGACACTGAAATTTTTGAAGTCGTCCCAAGTAACGACATGACCAGCCTTCCTGCGACCGTTCGTGGTGGCGCGTAGCTGAACTCGGGGATCAGAGTCCTCAGGATCATCGCGGGTAGCGCGACCGATCTGTTTCCGAGCTTCGACTGCGACCAGCTTCACGGCCCAAGTCGAAATGAAGGGACGAGCATGGTGGATAGTGCTGTGATCACGCGTGGTGCAAAACATCATCTCACGCTCATGTAGGCGACTCGAATCTTTGGCGGGATAGCTACAGCGGTGATGGTAGATGAGCGGCATGATATCCGACATTTTGATATTGGTCCGTCCGCGAAGAAAGTGCGCAACGGCGACAGCGTGGGTCGGGCCACGGGGATCGGATACTCCATGCAGACGATTGTAAAACAGAATGGAGAGCAAGTCACCGATAGAATCAAAGGGATAGCTCTGAAGAAACTCGTCCATAGCCGCAAATTTCCTCTCGAGGATATCTGCTGCAGTTTGCGCGGTAGCACGCAAACGTGGCTGAACATGAAGAAATTCGGGGGCCGGAGAGACAAAATTAGAGGGCTCTGGAACCCAGATCGACTGCTCGGGTCTGTACGAGTCATAGATTGCTGGTGGGGCCGCAGGAATAGTCGGATTAGGATCAAGGGGTGCCTTTCGGGTGTACGAGCGGACAATTTTGCCTGGCATAGGGGTCGGATTTGGAGGCGGATTCATTTAGAAGAGATTTTGACACGTGGACTGGGTGGTTTGGGAGCAATAACACCAGCGGTGAAGGAGAAAACGCGTCGACTTCAATAAAACGAGGTACGAGTTTAAATTATATTGAAGTGTCTGGCTGCGAGAGACTACTCGATGATCGACTGTCATCAAACGCTGGTCTCAAGCCTATGCTTTTACTCATCATTGCGATGTTGTTCTTCAATGCACTTCTCCCATTCGGCTCCATGTATGAAACTGGAGAGATCCAAGAGGTTCACTCCCCGCGGGGGAAATAACGAAGTGGCACCTGGGCATCCAGAAGTCGTCTCGGAGCGACGGAGGAATCCACACGAGTCTAGAAGATGATGAGAAAATCCATCCGTCTTCAAAGCTGCCGGGAGGTGTGGTGGCAATGAACTTGGAGGGAGAGTTTGAGTGTGCTTGCCGATCACAGCGTCTGTGGTGGCATCCCAGATGCGCACCGTTTTGTCGCCGGATCCCGAGACAATGCGCCGGCCGTCTGGCGAGATCGCAACGGAGAGGACAGGGTTGCTGTGCCCCTGCAGCGGCTGGCCGATCGCAGCGCCCGTGGCAGCGTCCCAGATGCGCACTGTCTCGTCACCTGATCCCGAGACGATGTGCTGGCCGTCTGGCGAGAACGCGACAGAGAGGACTGAGTTGTCGTGCCCCTGCAGCGGCTGGCCAATCGCAGCGCCCGTGGCGGCGTCCCAGATGCGCACCGTGTCGTCTCCGGATCCAGAGACAATGCGCTGGCCGTCTGGCGAGAACACGACAGACCAGACGCAGTCCTTGTGCCCCTGCAGCGGCTGGCCGATAGCAGCACCCGTGGCAGCGTCCCAGATGCGCACCGTGTCGTCCTCGGATCCCGAGACGATGTGCTGGCCATCTGGCGAGAACGCGACAGAGAAGACTGAGTTGTCGTGCCCCTGCAGCGGCTGGCCGATCGCAGCGCCCGTGGCAGCGTCCCAGATGCGCACCGTGTTGTCCTCGGATCCCGAGACGATGCGCTGGCCATCTGGCGAGAACGCGACAGAGCGGACTGAGTCGTCGTGCCCCTGCAGCGGCTGGCCAATCGCAGCGCCCGTGGCAGCGTCCCAGATGCGCAGCGTATTGTCGCGGGATCCAGAGACGATGCGCTGGCCGTCTGGCGAGAACGCTACGGACCAGACTGGGTCCTTGTGCCCTCGTAATGTTTTTTCAAGGCTCATCCACGAATCAGGCACACTGTACCGAAGCAGACGAGGGAACCACGATATATAATGTGCTCGTACTGCTGACTGCTTCGGTGCCAAGGGTACCGCCGAGATGTAGATGTGTGGTGCACTTTGAGCGATGGCAGGTGCAAACACTGTGGCCCAAACCGGCTGGCCTTCCAGCCAAAACCAGGATGCAGCCTTCTGTCCGACTAGATTATTCGGTCCAGCAGCAATAGGTGGTAACGAGGAATACTTTCGGTCAATTGCAGCACAAACGAGTTAAATAGTGAGAAAAGTACCCCGGACTCACTCATAGCCTCCTAGATATCGACATCCAGCCAAAATTCGAGAAATGATGCTCAGGTGGAACTAATTGATGGTTCTTGAGTCGAGGGGGTCATGGCACATTTTCGTTGTTCAGGGAGGTGTATTACATTTAGAGGAATAGGTGTACCAAGTTTCGAAGAAATTGGTTGAGAAACGAGTGAGTGAGAACGAGATCAATGCTGAATCGGGCTGTTACCTACAACTCGGACACCGGACCGCGCCAGGAAAAACAGTCCCGTTTGTCCGATTCTGGCCCATTTTTGACAAAGTAAAGCATGAAACCCGGGTGAAAGACGATTTTCTGACGATCTGGCTATTGGTCCTGACTCTAGGATCTGTGGATAAAATCCTATTCATGGATTTTCCCTAAGTGTCCGAGTTCTAGGGGGGGGATAGTATCCCTCGGGTCGCAAGTGGTATTATCTTCCCGGATAAGTCTCACTATTGTCTCGACAACATTGCTTTGACGTCGGCCCCCGGGGCCGGAAGCGAGGTCAACCCGAGCGGCCCAACCTCATTGTGCAGCACTCCGAACACCAGTTTGTTCTCCGGAACACGATGAGCCGTATGAAAAACCATATTCCTTTGCATGATTCATTTCCGCTGATTATCTCTCGAGCTGGATTTGCGCGCCCGTATATGATCGAGTCGGCGGGGGTCCGCGCATCGTCGGCCCACATTCCGCTGTGAACCGATCCTGATTTCCGCACTATCCTAGCTCCCATCGTAGCTCCTCATTGGTATTCAAGCTGCTTATGCTCATTCTCACGGCCTCTCGACCGCCTGAACATTCTTCATGGGAACGCGACGCGCTACGTTGCCAGTTGCGTCCTAGCGTTCTACGGCTTGACAGATCTGGAGCCCGAGAATCTCAAGGCCCGCATCGAAGAATTGTTGAAGGACCACCGCTATATATTTCCCACAGACCCTAGGAGGGTGAGTGATTCCTGGCGCACATTTCGTCTATTGATTAGGTTCCGTCATGGTTCCTTCTGGTGTGTGCTGAAGGAGGAGCTCTTTTCGAGCGCACCTTTTGTTTCCCAAAACATTGATTTGTTTCCTGTGACGTCCGAGAAGACCCCGGAGCAGAGGGAACTTCCGGAGGCGATGGTGGCTCTCGTGGCAGTTGCGGTTCGTCCTTGTCCATTCTTTCTATGCTATACTGACACTCTTCTGGCTGTACAGATTTATGCTGTTCTCGAATACCAGATGACCGGGCGGCGTCAGACCATCCCGTTCACCGAGGATGCTTACGAGGATACGTATCTAATAACGCTTCAGCAAACTCACAGAAACGCTCCAAACGCAGTGCACACCCTGATGCACGAACTCTTTACTGAAGTCACGCAAGTTTTACTATTTTCTGCTATTTCTTTTTTGCTGACTACATGTAGTGCGAGCACCAGCACTATCCACGCTTCCGCCGGGGGAAAGTGACGAACTTTTGCCGGAAATTGTTGAACTCACGGACTTTCACAGAATGCCATCAAAATGACGAAATTTCCCGCATTTAAGCGAAGTAACGAAGTGACGATGGTGGCGCGGACTCGTTTTGTCTCACCACCTCAAGCAGTCAACCCCTGCTACACTCTGTCGGAGATCATCACCGCTTCTATTGGAGTATGTACTAATTCACGTGCGGCGTGCCCGCCGCCTCCAGGGCGCAGCTCTTTTGTACATGTGAGCACAGCCACTCCTAAGACCCCTCATTTCAAACTCGATTTTCCCTTCCCCCCTGGCCCAGAATGCGATATTATCCGAATCCCTGGACAAAATGCAATCTTTTGAGATACTTCCCAGGGCGACAGGTGAAGATCTGAGTGTTTTTGAGGCCGGTCTTTGATCGTGTTAGAGGCCTTAGGCGACAGCCAAAAGCCTCTAGCTGGTAGGACCCCACACTATTCTGCCTACCATTGAAATACAATACAGTCAACATGGTCATAATGCATAGGGTAGCAATGCATAATTCTCGTAACACATAGCTTTTGCCGATCCACCGACTTGGTAGGCGGGGATTTATGCAAAAAATGCATAATGCATAATGCATAGGGTTCATGAGGAGTTTATGCAGTATGAGATTTCGAAAACTCAGATTTATATATAATTTGCGTGGATACATGGAGAACTGAGTGAGATATGGGCCAAGGATCGAAAACATCCAAAATCAGAAAAAATTGATCCGCACCTTCGGTACTGTTGGTGGCTGTAAAGCTTGATTGAGTTCACTTGCGATCAACGAGAACAGGGACCGCTTACCCAAAGACACCCGCAGCCAGTGGTGTGACCGAGCAGCCGGTAGCAAGGATCCCTGGGCCCAGATAGTAAAACTTTCCATCTTTTGCCCGTTTACTTTGTGCGCGATGACCAGCCTGAAAAATAGTATAAAAGTGTTCATCTCCTCCAACCCTTGACCTACTGCAAATTAAGCGCCATGCAAAAGAACATGCCCGCGGAGAACAGCTGGGTTAACTGGTCGGTGATAATAAGCTGAAAAAAGTCACCCATCGTTGGAATTAGCACTTACGTTCGCGAAAAATGTAAGAAATGCGCAAGGCATGGTTTCCTTGGCAAGCACAGTTGCAAATGAGAAGGAGAGTCCAAATCCCAGACTAACGTCGCCGGCGGTCAGATCAAATTCGAGTAAATGAATGCCTTGTTCGAAGAACAACTCACTTGAATATCAGAGCCACTACAAGCAAACGTAAACTGACTCGGTCCATGCAAGGCCTCGAGACTGTCGTCCAATTGTCTCGAGCAGAGCTGCGACTTGTGGGAAGTGAACGCGAGCGGTTTAGCCAAATCAACCGCTCCCCAGGCAGCTGCAACCTCTCCATACTAAATCAGGTGATTCATTTGAATTTTGCATTCGTTCCGGACAGCCACAACCTCTCCATACGGAATCAGGTGATTCGCCTCAATTTTGAATTCAGAGCGCAGGAAAAACAGCGCATTGAGTCGCACTATCCCAGATTGTAGCCAGCTCAATTCTAAGACTTTCTGTCTCTCCAGAATTCCGTTCTGGGCAGCGGCAACCTCTGATGCACCAGATGGACTGGGCCTCAGTGAAAGACTGGGGTTATTTATGGCGGTGGAGAATTGAGGTGGGGATGACGCGGCACTGAGGCGCACTGAGGCGGCACTGCCACGAACCCCCCTCAGAAAGAAAACGCGAGAACGAATACCCGTGTCGATACGGACGTCACAACAAACTCGAGAATATTAATCCGGGAACCCCGCCGACCTCAAGAGTCACCCCGGCGGCCAACATTACACCATAATGAACTGAACATGGCCCAGACGACATCTGAATGTCACAGAGATCTCAGCGCTCAGGTTTCGTCTAGTTTGCTAATGCTCTGCACTGCCAAGGAAACACTCAATTAAGCACACTGGTGGGAATTCGAACTGACACCGGAAAGTTGTCACGTGTGTGATCTGTAACGCCCCCCTCCCACCCTACGACATGCAACGTCATCAAGCACCTGCACGCAGTGGTGCTCCGCATTCAGTCGACGGTCCAATTGCTATGCGGTTTGGCGTGCAACCATGAAAAAAAGAATGGAATTAAATTAAATTAAACAAGACATGCCTTTGCTTCGCTCCGGCGCAGGTGTACACCTCTTAGTAGGCAGTCAACTATCCTGTAAAACAACCATTGAACAGATTGCGCGAACCGAAGTACTTCAAGATACTCGTTCGATTTTCAAGTGCTTCGAGGCCCTACATTCCCTACTATGATATATGTCTATCTACATTGGGAGACACTGTTCTCCGGACACTATTCTCCTGTCGGGATATTTGACCCAGCAAAAAAATAAGTACGAGGGCCTGTTGCCCAAACGGGTAACCACCCCCATTCTGATCCTCCCTTAAATTCCACAATTCTGTGCAGGTTCTGAAATCATACATATGCATCTAAGACCACATCTCGTCAATTTACAGGATATTTGACCGAGAAAAAACTGAGTACGAGGGTCAGTTGTCCAAAACGGGTAACCACCATTTATAACCCTTATCCTTACTGCCTCCGACCAGCATGCTGGACACATGGAGCAGGCAATGGGCCAACTGTTAAACTAGTTGTAGTTTGATTAGTCTACTTAGATCCTATCAACTCCATAAATCTCCAGCAGTTCTTAGCGGTAGCAAACTCCAATAGCTGATTGCAACACCAAAGACTTCAGAGGGAGTATGAAGCAGTGAAAAGGCATCTTGAAACAGCCCTGGAATGTGGAATGTGCCAGTGCCAGGTTTTAAATGCAAGTCAGCACCAACATCAGGTTTAGATTCAACTCATGCTCTCAGAGATGCTCTCTCTCAATGGAGACAGTGTTCAAGAAGATATGACAGAGGTGCTTCTTGGTCACATGTCCCAAGAAGGAGCATTGCAAAATGCGAATAGTTATTATAGCGGGTTTTGAGCACAGTGGAAGGTAATTGCTCTGATATATACGGTAATATCATGTCTGTCATTGGGTTGCTTCCTACCTAAGTACTTCTAAAGTTGCACAGGCAATATCCAACACCTGATAGAGGGCTATATGAGGAGCCAATATAAAAATGTACAATCAAACTCACTACTGTGTATCTCTTTCATTTTTCTGAAACTGGAGACCTAGCACCCCTTGCCAACAGCATGTTGACAATGTCTGTGTGGCCTCTATCAACAGCAATCTGCAATGTGCTCCCATAGAATCCCCCTGCTGCATTGACATCGGCACCCTTGTTGAGAAGGGCACTGACGATCTCTGTGTGGCCTCTAGCAGCAGCAGCCTGCAATGCGCTCCCATAGAATCCCCCTGCTGCATTGACGTCGGCACCCTTGTCGAGAAGGGCACCGACGATCTCTGTGTGGCCTTTATGAACAGCCATCTGCAATGGGCTCCTATAGAATCCCCCTGCTGCATTTGCATCGATGTCGGCACCCTTCTTGAGAAGGGCGCCGACGATCTCTGTGTGGCCTTTATCAACAGCAATCTGCAATGCACTCCCATATCTTCCCCCTGCTGCATTGACGTTGGCGCCCTTCTTGAGAAGGGTGACGACGATCTCTGTGTGGCCTCCAGCAGCAGCAGCCTGCAATGCGCTCCCATCTTCTCCCCCTGCTGCATTGACGTTGGCACCCTTCTCGAGAAGGGCACCGACAATCTCTGTGTGGCCTTTATCAACAGCAATCTGCAATGCGCTCCTATAGAATCCCCCTGCTGCATTTGCATTGACGTCGGCACCCTTCTCGAGAAGGGCGCTGACGATCTCTGTGTGGCCTTTATCAACAGCAATCTGCAATGCGCCCCTATAGAATCCCCCTGCTGCATTTGCATTGACGTCGGCACCCTTCTCGAGAAGGGCGCCGACGATCTCTGTGTGGCCTTTATCAACAGCCATCTGCAATGGGCTCCTATAGAATCCCCCTGCTGCATTTGCATTGACGTCGGCACCCTTCTCGAGAAGGGCGCCGACGATCTCTGTGTGGCCTTTATCAATGGCAATCTGCAATGCGCTCTCATATCTTCCCCCTGCTGCATTTGCATTGATGGCGGCACCCTTCTTGAGAAGGGTGCCGACGATCTCTGTGTGGCCTCCAGCAGTAGCAGCCTGCAATGCGCTCCCATATCTTCCCCGTCCTGCATTGACGTTGGCGCCCTTCTTGAGAAGGGTGACGACGATCTCTGTGTGGCCTCCAGCAGCAGCAGCCTGCAATGCGCTCCCATCTTCTCCCCCTGCTGCATTGATGTTGGCACCCTTCTCGAGAAGGGCGCCGACGATCTCTGTGTGGCCTTTATCAATGGCAATCTGCAATGCGCTCTCATATCTTCCCCCTGCTGCATTTGCATTGATGGCGGCACCCTTCTTGAGAAGGGTGCCGACGATCTCTGTGTGGCCTCCAGCAGTAGCAGCCTGCAATGCGCTCCCATATCTTCCCCGTGCTGCATTGACGTTGGCGCCCTTCTTGAGAAGGGTGACGACGATCTCTGTGTGGCCTCCAGCAGCAGCAGCCTGCAATGCGCTCCCATCTTCTCCCCCTGCTGCATTGACGTTGGCACCCTTGTCGAGAAGGGCACCAAGGATCTCTGTGTGGCCTCTAGCAGCAGCAGCCTGCAATGCGCTCCCATAGAATCCCCCTGCTGCATTGACGTCGGCACCCTTGTCGAGAAGGGCGCCGACGATCTCTGTGTGGCCTCCAGCAGCAGCAGCCTGCAATGCGCTCCTATAGAATCCCCCTGCTGCTTTGACATTGGCACCCTTCTCGAGAAGGGCGCCGACGATCTCTGTGCGGCCTTTATCAACAGCAATCTGCAATGTGCTCCTATATCTTCCCCCTGCTGCATTGATGTCAGCACCCTTCTTGAGAAGGGCGCCGACGATCTCTGTGTGGCCTTTATCAACAGCAATCTGCAATGCGCTCCCATATCTTCCCCCTGCTGCATTTGCATTGATGTCAGCACCCTTCTCAAGAAGGGCGCCGACGATCTCTGTGTGGCCTTTATCAACAGCAATCTGCAATGCGCTCCCATATCCTCCCCCTGCTGCATTTGCATTGACATCGGCACCCTTCTTGAGAAGGGCGCCGACGATCTCTGTGTGGCCTTTATCAACAGCAATCTGCAATGCGCTCCCATATCCTCCCCCTGCTGCATTTGCATTGACGTCAGCACCCTTCTCGAGAAGGGTGCCGACGATCTCTGTGTGGCCTTTATCAACAGCAATCTGCAATGCGCTCCCATATCCTCCCCCTGCTGCATTTGCATTGACGTCGGCACCCTTCTCAAGAAGGGCGCCGATGATCTCTGTGTGGCCTTTATCAACAGCAATCTGCAATGCGGTCCCATATCTTCCCCCTGCTGCATTGACATTGGCACCCTTCTCGAGAAGGGCACCGACGATTTCTGTGTGGCCTCGAGCAGCAGCAGCCTGCAATGCGCTCCCATATCTTCCCCCTGCTGCATTGACGTCAGCACCCTTTTCAAGAAGGAGGCAGACAATTTCCCTGTGGCCATAGTATGATGCCCCAATGATCTCTTCATTCGTTGAATGCTGTTGCAAAGGTGCCCCCTCCAGCAGAAACTTTGTGATTTCCACAAGGTTTGCAGCTGCTGCAATCCACAATGCACAGGACCATGATGGCCAATCTGGATAATTCCATGGCAGGGACTGCCAGCTATTGTCCCAGGACCATCGTTCCCCAGCTAATGTTTGCTTCCAATGCAGGGCCTGCTCAAGAAACTTCAGAAGAATTTCTCTGAGTTGAACTTCAGGCTGTCCAGCAGCATGTGCAAGGCAATACTGTGCATACTCGACCAGAGGGGGTAGATTCCAGTACCCCCAGGATGAATCTGGATATCTATCAAAGGCAAGGACTGTGAGCAGAGTGCGTGTAATCTCTATTTGTGCATCTGGGAATTTCTCAGCCTGAATGCTGTCCAGATATTCCTGTGTGGTGTAGTGAACCAGTCGCACCACCTTGAGGTTTTCATCCACAATGACAAGCCCAGCGCAGACAGCAAGAATCCTCTCAATGTCCAAAAAATTCTCTTCATTCAGCTGTTGTGTTCCAGGTTCAACAGCAAGAGCGACTTGTAATTCTTCAACTGTCAATGGCCTCTTTGCATTTGCAACCCAAGTAATGGTTGAGTGAGCAGTGGTCCTGTCTTCCTCACTCTGGTCTTCAATTCGCTGCATTGCAGTATTGTAGCTGTCATGAAGATTCTTTGGTAGAACATTCAGAGCCTCTTTAACAGCTTTGATTGTATTCTTTTTGCTGAGAGATTCAATGTGAAGCTTGGCAAGAAGAAACCTGGTTCAATGTTGTTTCAGTTGCTTTCCAACAGCAAATTGTCACCACTTACATTCCATCCACAGTACTAGTGATCTTTGCACGTATGTCCTCTTGTAACATTGGTTGCCTTTGAATGTGACTACGCAGGTTTGGAGACAACTTGATCTGAGCATCAATGTATCCTTGAATATCCTCTGGTGCTGCCTGAATATCCAGTTTTTCAAGATTGGGAAAAGAGGAGGGCTCTGGAGAGATATTTGGCCGTGAAGTGATCAGTAAGTTCACATTGCTGCCCATTTCTGCTAGATGTTGGAGTAGAATTTCCCTTTGAAACTTGGGATAGTCATTGGGATATTCGTCCATGGCATCAATGACAACAAAGACGTTGGAAAATTCTTTGAGGCTAGACCTGAGTACGTTGACAACTTCTTCCAGAGATGGTGCAGTGCCCTTCTCTTGGTGCTGCTGATATAACTCCTTTGCTACAGAGCCGACATTCCTGCCATGTACAAGCTGTCTCCAGAGACCTGCGAGGAGCCTAGATGGTGTTTGGTTGTCGACTTCCTTGTGGTTCAAATAAATGCAAGCTACACCAATATCCTTGTTGTTTTTGCATGCAGCACTGAAATGATCTACAACCATTGATCTATAATTCACATAATTAGTAGCAGTAACTCAATGTATTAAATGACACACATAAGGACAGTCTTCCCAGCACCAGCTATAATTTTCATCTTGGTTAGTCTGGGAGCATATTAGGACATGAATCACATACGAATTCCACGGCACCAAAGGGTGTTTCCAGAACCAGATTCCCATTGCTTGAATAGAGGATGTTCAAGCAGCCATCCACCAGTTCCCTTTGCCCGCATCTGTGCAATATCTGCCTGTCGTAGAAAGAAATTGATAGGTGAAAGCCAGTTGAGGAAGTCTCGGCGCAGAATATTTTTTATTTCCTCTTTCTCAGTGCCTTGGTTTATCACGATCTGTATGGTGCCACCTTCAAAAATCAGTGTGGGACCTTCACCAATCCCTCCGTCACCGCCACTTTTGCCTCCCTGTCCACCATCGCCGCCTGTGCCCCCTGGGTAAAATAAAGATTGATATTGCTATCCTAATTGGTTTTTCTCGCACCTCCCACATAAAAATTCTTGACTTCACTGGGTTGGGGAGCCATCGCTGTTCTGTGTAAGTGTAGATCAACAACAGCACAATTTGAGCCAGTGTCAAGGTTCACATGGGAGACAGAACTGACCAAAGAGGATGTAGTACTGCAATAGACTTGGGGGTGGTAGCACGAAGAGTGTCAGAAGCATGCACAGGCCACGTTGCGCTTTAAATCAGACAGGAGGCTTTGACGGCAGATCCGGGGAAGTGGTTGGCCGCATTGTTCGCGTGCTGTACGTACATGAACGTCCAAACTTAGATCGATGTGGCGCTTCAGCAACGACAGCCAGCTGACAGCGACGCTTCCATATTGCTCCCGAATGAACTGCAGTAGCCCTGTTCGAAATGCAGATTAGTCGATTTTTCAGCTCAATGGCGATGAGCTGGAGGGTAGTAGCTACAGTGCTCAGCATGAGGACTTGCGGGTGTTGCGTGGTCGCCATATTGTTCGGGTACAGTACTTACGTGGGTGTCAAAAACCTGGATTGACAGTGGTGCTTCTGCAATGACAGCCAGCTTTCATTTTGCACTGACAGGGAAGATTCAAAATTGAGCTCCGATTCACAGATAGAAAAGAAAAATCGAGGAATGCAGGAGATAAACTAAGGTACTCTTGTTGGAAATGGAGTACAACCTATGAGACGAGGAGGTGCCAACAACTCCATTTTCAACCGGATCGGCGGCCGTTCCGTTAATAACGCCGTCTTAATCACCGACATTGATCGGAGTCCGATCAAATTTAGCTCCACATGTACTACCCAGCTCCCCGCCACAGGTATTCCCGTCTCAGTCCCTGCGGCCGCTGCGCTCACCCCCGGCTCTCTTCCACGGCCATTGAGGACACGACGGCGATGTGTACCGGCCATTCGTTTCTGGCTTCGACAATGATCCACCCTTCCTTTATCGCCGATGTGCTTATTCCCGGACAGCGCTTTTTGTCGCCACAGCCCGTACAGCGCCCCCACCGTCCCCATCTCTGCGTATCACGTCTACACGGGCCCTTCCTCGCCTTCGGTCGCTTCTTCGCTCGAGCGACGCATCTGACTCCCTCGCGACTACTCAGGCGACTCGGCACCGCCCTTACGCTCTCTGCGACATAGCCGTGCCGCATCCTGCATACTGCGCGTCCCCGCTCCATGTGCCCACACCTATCGACGACGCCGTACTAGCCCACCCGCTCGACTCCACGCTGTCGCGCATCGGGTACAATTCGCATCTCCATCTCCATGCACAGTGCACGCTACGCCCACGCCCATTCCCCGTCCCGCCTTTCTCCCTCTCTATGACGCGTGCGACTGCGGCCATCACTGGACACTGCGCTCACCATCCTCCCGTTCGCTTCGGCGTCATGTTGATATCTGCATGGCTCGGCTGCCGTATTTTCCACATGTCCCTCACCACCTTCCTCTTTCCCTCGTCCCCCTCGATCATCTCGACGCCTATGCAGCCGCACTCGCCTGGAGACAGTGCAGCGTCCGCAGCGCCGCAGGACACATTTGCTGCATCCGATGGCTATGCGCTCCACACCGCGCCGGACGCGTTGTCTGTTCATCGCATAACCCATCACTTTTTTCTTCAAGTTTTGCACGCACCCACCGTTGGCTATCACCACTACTCTCGCCGCCGCTACCGACTCTGCTGTCGAGCGCATCTCTCCCACATCCTCGGCTTCCCCTTCCACCGCGCACGCCAACGCGGAAGTGAGATCCGACTCCACCACCGTAGTGCCGACGAATGGCCAGCCCAAACGGCGCGCCGCACGCCCGCCCCAGCACTGCCGAGCGCCGCGCAACACAACGCACAACGCCATGGACAGGATGAGAAGGGAGACGCTTAATGGCTGGTTTTTGGTGTGTTTGCGTCCTTTCCCCCCTCCTTCCCCCCTTCCTCTTACCTCTCCTCTCCTGTCCTCCCTCCCTCCTATGCTCTTCTTATTCTGCTCTTTTGTTTTGTAACTGACGCGTCTTTCTTTTTCCCCAGACCCTCGCCTTGAAGCTCCCGCCTCCCGCGGCGCTCTGCAAACCCAGCAAGTCCGCCATTGCTAGCTCAAGTTGCGTCTGGATTTTCTTTACCTCCTTCCTCCTTTTCCTTTTGGTTCGCTTGTCCCGCCTCATCTCGCCTTGCGTTTTCTGAAAGAGGCTTAAGGCGTAGCGTCTTGTCTTTGGGTGCTCGACGTGCTGTCCTCCTTCTCTTTTCCCTGTTTTCACGCGAGCTAACATGTTGCGTTTTCCCTCTAGTTCAGCAACGGTGCACGCCGCGCGCTGGCACCGCGCCCTTACCGCGCAAATGCTAGGAACCTTCCCGACGCAGGCGGAGGGCTTGCGAAGGGTGAGTGCGCGCCCTTTCTTCGTCCTCGTGTTGCGGCTTTGGGGCTTCCGCGGGAATGGCGAATGGCGGGCGCAGAACATTTGTGGTATTTCGTGGTGGGATTCGGCGTTGGCATGCGCCTGCCGTGCGCTCCCAGTCTCTCGTCTCTTTCAGCGCTAGCGGGGAACGCTTTCCTTTTTCGGTTTTACTGCGATGACGTCACCCATTTCGCCTTCCGGTCGCTTCGTGTTTTGCGAGGCAGGCGTTGAGGTTGAGGGTGGGGTTAGTTGGGGGCGCATGGATGTGCCGCGCACGTCGTCCTCGCGTTGTTGGGCGCCTTGATTGTGTTTGGGGGTAGTGCGGTCGGTGATGCGCGGATCGTCCTACCCTTACTACTCCATCCATCATCCTCTCCTCCCCTCGTCCCGGACGATCTGGGCTTCATTCGGTGTTTGTTACCGCTCATTCCTCCCGTCCGCCTTCTTCTCCTCCTCCCCCTTTGTTGTATTTTTCCTCTTTTGTTCTCTTGGTCGCGCTTCGACATCATGTACTGACATCCTGTCTTATGCAGGAAGTAAATGAATGGCACGCCCGACCGCGCGCCCCACAGCTGGATGCGCCCGTCCGCTCCCACGCGCATACCGCTGTTTGTCGCGCCGAGGTCGAGGACTTTGACCTCACGCTTGAGGAAGGGCTCGAGCTCGAGGAGGACGAGGGGGAGGGGCAAGGCGAGCATAGTAACGACGACGACGCCAGATACACTAGCGTGTCCCCTCAAGTAGCGAGCACGAGCACCCGCGCGAGCACGGTCAGCACGCCTGGCTCCACACACGGGTACATCGCGTTCTACACCCCCGCATCGACGCCGTGCACGTTCAAGGCCCCATCATCGCCGTCGCCGTCCCCTGCGAGCTCTGCTCTCTGGCGCCCGATTCCACTCGAGCGGCGGGCTGCCGCCGCCCGCGGAGAACAAGGGCAAGGGCACAGTCGGGACGTGTACGCCGAGCTCGCGTGAGGGGAGGTGGAGATCGAGAACGAGAACGAGGACGAGGACGAGGACGGCTTGATCGACCCCGTCACGCCGTCGCCTGCACCTGCAACGAAGAGGGGTCTAAGGGAAGGACTGCCTCCCTATGCCTCCTGTCCTTCTTCTTCCGACCAGCTGACCGCCCTTCTCCTCGATCTCAGCACCCTCAGAATGCATTCCCCACAGGTGCATGCGCGGTCCTCGTCTCTTTCTGTCCTCGCCTCTTTCTCCTCCACCTCCGCCTCCGCCGCCTTCGTCTGGCCCTCTAGGAAGGAGAAGAGCAAGAGCAAGAAGGCGGTGCCGGTGCCGCGCGTGCAATATTCGTTCTCTGTCGGCAAAGGATTGCGGCGCGGGGACGGGTGTGCTGACGTCGCCGCGGGAGCACGAGAGCGAAAGGGAGCGGAATGTGACGCTGTCCCCGCACGGGGTGCTTACTGAGGACCCGTGAACGCGCCCTTCCGACCTCGGCTTTTTTGTTATTCGATTCGATTCTCTTTCTCTCCCTCCACCCATACTTCTTATCTCTCGTTCTCGTCACTTACCCACACTACGTTACTCGATCTCCACTACTTTTACATTTTATCCCATCGTCTACATATCCGTTGGCGTTGGCGCCTTCATATATGACTGTATCTACCGGTTCCACCTGCAGTGCACATTACATATTTGATACCTCCCAATTATCTATTCGATATCATGTCTTGTCTATCTCATTTCTGTGTCTGTCCCGTCGCGTGAACCTCGACATCAGACCATATTTTCGATTGGGTGAAGCATCTGGACGTCGCCGCCATTTTCTTCCGATTCCGTTTCCGCCAATTCTTGGTCTTAAAATTCAGGGTGCGGGGACACACTTGCTCATCGCTCCTCGACTTGATATTTTAACCGAGACATCTGGCGGTGCTTTTGAATGGCAGACTTCAATTCGGTCGGTTTTACCTGCACCACTTCCAAAGACGATTGGCCAGGAAGGACTGCATGTCCTACACTGATTATAGTATCCCTGCCGACCTGCATGCACCATCGGCGAGTTGCTGGAACTGATGAGGTTACCGCTGACGCTGTTCCGGTTAGTCGGTCTCCGACGAGTGTTGGCGTGGAAAAGAACTCACATAGGCCATGGGGGCGGGTGTTATGTGTTGAGGTACAAGCTTACGGTCGTACTCTACTTTCATTATTTCCTAAACGGACTTACTTTCATTCCATACGTAATCACTACACTGATCCCCAACTTTTCTACTTTACGTACATCTCAGTCGGTTGTCCTTGAACGCCTACTGAGATGTAAGCACACTCATTATATTTCTACATATCCTATTTACTGACTGTACCTAGCGCTACTCTAATTATCTAGGTACATAATATATTCAGTCGGTTGTCCTTGAACGCCTACTGAGATCGCTACTCTAATTATCTAGCTCCTCGTGTCCATACCTTCAAGATTATGTATCTTATATATATCTTCAACTTACCGCCGTCTCAATGAACTCGAACGCGCTTACGCGCTGAGTCACGTGACCATGTCTCGCACTGCTTGAACATCGCCCTTCAAGCATGGCCTCGTTGACTCAGAAGGAATTAGAAGTACTATGCTACGGGAGGGGATTTTCAGCAGTCGTCTCGACTCATGGTGAGCGGAAGCTCCAGTGTCGTCGAGGGCTGACCAACGATTTCGGCCCGGCATGCTAGAGTGGACCGTGCGCATCATTTCTGGTATCGTGCGATTCGTGACTGTTTGATGGATGTTGTTGATCGCCCCTCTCTCTTTTGTCCCACCATCTCCTCTTTGTGCCACCGTCTCCCGCCTGTCTCCACCGCCGCTATCCTCCTTCTCATTCCTTTGCATATCTCCCTGACCTTATTACACCTCGCCATGCACCCGAGTACGGTTCCTCGATGTCGCCGCCGTGATTCAAGCTGTCCGGTCAACCGCTGTCCATCCCCTTTGTCGACCTACCCGATACCTGACTCGTCTCTCAGCTCCTGGTATCTTCCCTAAGAAACAAGTACCCGTCCTCAAGTCCTCTGGTGACCAAGCCCCCCTTCCTCGTCCACCCTACGCACGGTGGCACACGCAACGGAATGTTGCCGGGCGATGCTCAGTCACCTTAAACCGCCGTTTATCAAAGATCCCTCTGGTCGGTGAAACTTCGAGAAATCGCAAATGAATCAGGAATACAGCTTCCACCCTCGAAACTATCCGCCGTCACAGACTACTCCATTGCCAAAGAACCATCATTCCCCAACGTCACTGTTACTCAACTGGAAACCATTCATGCAGCTGTTGATTTTATTCCCGCCTTTACTCTTTTCATTAAGGAATACTTTCCCCGCTGCGGCATCACCCCCAATCGTCATGATCGTTTTGCTGTCTGCAAGCAGCTTTCTATTCGGATGCCCCGAAATCGGTACATAGCTGACAAGCTCTGCACCTGTCGCATCCGCGCTACCCCACCCGCTCTGGCCAAAGCTCGCTCTCCCGGGACTCCTGTACACTTTGATATGGCACTTGTCGTCAAAGATCCTGCTCACTACAGCCCATCATCCGGTGTTCAATGTCCACCCCCCTTTTTTGTCTTTCATGCATCTCACTGAAGATTTATTGTAGGTCTTCGTGTCGCCCAAATCCGTGCTATATTCATGCTACAACCCCAGTATGGCGAATATCCCCATCCATTGGCGTACGTGGAGTGGTTTACCTCCCTTCAAACCGGCCAGAGAAAACCACTCTTGCCGCTTTATGAGCGCTTATCGGCTTGGTAATGACCGAATTCGACCAAAAAAAATGAGGGCAGGTATCAAGCCATTTGAGCCACCAGCCATTCATTTGCACACGCCAAAACAGCCATTGAGTGGCTCGAATAGCTATTGCGCAACTCATCTATTGCCAAGCACATGACGTCGCCAAAACTGGCCGAATTTCATTCGGGCCAAGTGTGTAGGATAGCCAGGAAAAGTATTCAACCTCAATCCGATCTGATTTCTTTTTTCTTCATTCTCCGAACGAGGTAACAGTCAAGAAACAAACATCTCGACATCGCAGTGGCTCCAGGATGCAGGAGGATTATGTCTGTGGACGCGGAGGAAAAAATGCGTTATTTCAAGTTGCAACAAGAGAGGAAAAGAGGGAGAGATTTGAGTACATATCAGGATTTGTGTTGACGAGAATTCAGAGCTAAAAACTCGCCGTAGCGCACACAATAGAGTTTTCTATGCTTGATTGGATTATTTATGAAATGCCTATGGCACATTCTGAACTTATCGCACAAGTACTACCTTGGAGCCAGAGAAACAACACATCCCAAGGTGTCTGGTGTGATTGGTAGTTTTGAACAGACTGACATAATTTTCCGAGTATTGATAAACCAGGTGCGAGAACTCTCGAAATTCAATGGGCCCTCACGCCATTCAGCACCCGCTACATCTTATTGCAACACAGTGATGCCATTGTTGCTGCTAACCTTCGATCAGCGTTGGTCCGGTTGCGAGAGAGAAGTAATTTGTTGGTGAAGACAACCATCCCGCGGAGTCTAAGTCTGGACTTGAGCTTCGCGCGCCATACTCGCCATACGCAAAAGTAACCGGAATGGTTTGCGTCCCCGTAGAATCAGGTGACTCTTGTCAATTTTTGTCTAAGATTCATGGAACTGCCTCATTCCGAATGCCTGACCCCAAAATATCACTCACCATGCCGGCATTGAGGCGAAAATGGCTGTTTGGAATTTTTTTTGGACAGGAGACAGATTTCAGTATCTCTAAATTTATTCCCCCAGGCATGTAGAATGTCCATCGACTCCCGATCTCTTGTGGAAGTATTCTAACATACCTATACCTATCTATGAGGTCTTAAAAGCTTAGGAACTACCGTCAAAACCGGCCTTAAGACGGAAATATGAGTATTTTTCATATTTATTCATGTGCTGTGCAGGTGGTCGGGAATGTGGAGATCAAGTGCCCTGAGAGACGTCAAATTCATAGTAGATTGTGATTTCGCCGAGATTACAGCCATTTGCGGAACTTAGGGCACGGGCCATTTTTTTCTCATTTCACGGATTTTCAGCAAGTCGCCTGCCCCGAGCTCAATTCTGATCGGATCTCCTTGTAAGTGGGCGCATTAGAATCACATTGAGAATCCGCAGTCAACGCAATGCTGGTATTTTTGATGCCATCAGACAATCAAATTTCTGCCGAAAAGTCTGTGTTTTCAGCAAGTCATCTGTAGCATTTGAAGTACTGCTCAGATGAACCTTGTTTTTGGATATGTTGAGTGTATACATACACTCTGGTCAACCATAATGATTTTATATGTGGTCATAGCCAAATCCACTTTAAGTGCTCTATTCTTTAAAGGAGGAGAATGTCCATTTCAACAAACTGTACAATGGATTACAGTTACTTTGAATTCTATCGAACCAAAGTTGCCATTGACTAGGATGTATGTATGCACACAACATATCCAAAAACTAGGTCAATCCAAGCAGTACTTTGAGTGCTACAGGTGACTCGCTGAAAACACAGATTTTTCAACACAAATTTCATTGTCTGATGGCGTAAGAAATACCGGCATTGCGTTGACTACGGATTTTCAATGTCATTCTAACGCGCCTACTTTCAAGGCGATCCGATCAGAATTGAGCTCAGGGTGGGCGACTTCCTGAAAATCCGTGAAATGAGAAAAAAACGGCCCACACCCTAAGTTCCGCAAACAGCTGTAATGTGCAATACCTCGATTATTGGCCTGTACGGCCAAAATTCCAGTTACTTTTGCGCATAGCGAGTAGCAACTGAAATTTATCCCATTGTACAACGTCTGACTTCAACTTGGACCTCTTTTTCTTCCTCCCTTTATTTCCTCTTCTTGATACCGTGTTCTTCTCCCTCCGTATGAGAGGCAAGTAAAGTTAGGAGCCTTACCAAGGTTGTAGAAGGACGGTCTTCCTTGATTGTATACAAACCCAATGGAAACGGAAGTTCCAGGTTCAGCACCATGATGGTCATTTCGTCTTCCGATAATTTTAGCAATTTGAGGACATGTTCTGGAACCTCGGACGAGTGAGCCCAAAAGCCGGTTCGCTGTGGATAATTCACGAGAAAAAAATGGTCCCGGCTGTGGGATAGAAGGTTACATCCTGTAAAGTAGTCGACAGATTAGATCCATGAATACCTTGGCAGGATCTCTATTGCATGCGCATTGTGCGAAATCGCTGAGGTTTCTTTCCTGCACCAGTTTAAAGTTCTTGAACTTATTTAGACATCCTGATGTCCGGGCGAGGCTTGTGAGTTCCTCTTCGACCTTGCAAAATGGACGATGCATTTTGCGGTGCTTCTTCTGACATGTTTCATCCTGAAGAAGATGAATGGTGTGATATTCGGGACATTTTCACTTACACAGTACAGGGTTAAATTGCACCCGGCGCAGCGTAGCAATGTAGGGGCACATAGTGGACATTTAGATCCGCTGTGGTGGAGCGCTTTGGAATGCCTCCCGCAGTTCTGGCACTGCTCATGTGGAAGAAGAGGCATGCATCAGACTTTTGACATTTGATTTGTTGAACAAGGCCAAACAAGGCCTAAAAAGGTCCATAAAGCCGGCAAGCTGACAAAGTGACAAACCTATGTCCGAATTTCACAAGCTCGGCTATGTGGTCTAAAAATATTTTGTTTTTGGGTTCTCCTGCCGCTTTTCGGCACTCTTGCGTGTGAGCGGGCATGTGCCGACCATTGTGGAGGTTTTTCCTCATGATGCGGGTCAATGACTGCTCTCAGGAAGAGAATTTTTTCCTTGCTTGCGGGCTTGTTTGACCTTGTCAGCTTGCCCCCAAGCTGCCAAGGCCGAACAAGCCGTAACAAGCCGCAAATCAAATGTCAAAACTCTGATGTGCAGGGAGAAATGGACGGGGGTTGGGGCAGAATTCTGAGCTATTTTTGCTGTGTTGTGTTGGTTGGAAGCAAATAAGATGGAACTACAAATGTAAACTTACAGGCGGTTCTGAGGTACAGTGACAGAGGAAAAGTAGTGTGATCAGACTGTGGTAGTGGGAAGAACAAGCAACGTGGCAGTTGCACTTGTTTGGTCCTGTGTTGCAGTGCAGCAGAGGTTGATTTGTCCCCACAGATCAAACTCAACATGGTCAATGACAACAAAGTGAATAACTGCCTGCGGAAGAAACATGGGGTTGAAACAGTTGATGATGCAGAAACCGTGGCAAGGAAATGAGGCACTATGAGACATACTGCGCGCCGTGACTGACATTTTCTCCGGTCTCATATCTCTTTCCCTGACTGTTTCAATTTACTTCGCATTTGCTTGGCCCAATATCCACGCGTTCCTGGCCATTTCTCTCCTTTTTCAACACAGTTTCAACCACCACACTCCATTTTTTCAAATTCTATTTGTTTATTCGTACCTGTGTACCAATTGCTGCAACCTATTGGGTGACATGTGTATCTATGTAAGGGCCTGATCGTGTGCACTAGAATCACGTTAGAATTGCCTTTGATTCTAAGAATAGAATCGGCGGGGTAAGATCCGAGCGGAGGCCCCCGATCACCCGTGCTGGGCTATGTATATAAGTATGGAATAATAGAATGTACCGGCGCGGCATTTCATGCGGGATCGCGGCGCGAATGTCGCCCGAGTACCATTGCAGCATTGATCAATGATGGGGATTGCGATCCGATTTGCGGCATCGGCATCCACCGGCAATCATCCGGCTGCTGGGGCTGATCCGATAGAATGGCCCATTCTATAATTGGATTCTAATGCAATTCCAGTGGGATGGGGGCCGATGCAAACCCTCTAGGCCCGCTAGAATACCTCCTCGTAACTAGCAGAATGAGTGAATGAATGATCAAGATACAACCAATTTTGGTGCTTGCGGCGGGACGGGCCACACATATTCCACTCAGATGATGATGAAATGGGGCGGGACCTAGTCCACACCGTCAACCGGGTGCCGTTGCAGTGAGCTCTTCCGCCGCGGGCACGGAAATTGGTTGTGTCTTGATCATTCATTCACTCATTCTGCTAATTACGAGGAGGTATTCAAGCAGAGCTTGCCTCAGCCCGCATCCCACTAGCAATTATAGAATGGGCTACATTCTATCGGATCAGGCCCGGCAGCAGGATGACTGCCGGAGGATGCCAATGCCGCAAGTCGGATCGCAAACCCCATCATCGATCAATGCTGCGATGGTACTCGGGCGACATTCGCGCCGCGATCCCGCATGAAATGCCGCGCCGGTACACTCTATTATTCCATACTTATATAGCCCAGCACGGGTGATCGGGGGCCTCCGCTCGGATCTTACTTGGCCGATTCTATTCTTAGAATCTAACGCAATTCTAACACGAATCTAGTGCACACGATCAGGCCCTAAGCTCAGATAAGTCTGTTTTCATCCAGTTTTATACATATTCGGAGCGTGCAGAAACCGACTCCGAGAGCGGAAAGAAGGCCGACAGACGACCCGCAGATTGCGAAATAAATGCGCCCAAAGGGATAAAACTGCTGATGCGCACTGACGCGGCAGGTTTAACCCATCAGTTATCAACTTTTGTTCAATTCCCTACCCCCTACACCCCCAACATCAGCTATTTGTTTGGTCTTCGTGTGAAAGGTTTCAAATGATTTTCATGAGCCATATTTAGGCATTATTTCGATTGAGGATGAATTTTTGCAGTGCTTTGTTGGTCCTAGATAAGTACAAAAGGCCCAGAGAATGCGAGACCTTGAGGATCTAGGGAATCGTTCAAGTCCAGAATTCGACAAGCCAAAAACAGTACATACCTCGAGCAAAATGTCGAGAGGAAGATCTAGCAAACTCGCCTTTCCGTCCAGCAACGTACTGTTTCCTTGTAGACGAACCATAGAGTATGATAGACCTTGATCATAGGCAGACACAAGACAGCTCCCCTCCACGTCATCATAAAATGCCCTCCCAACAAACGCACGGATCTTGTGGTGGTAGGCGTGATGCTGCTATCGACTTCGACGCGTTGGTTGCATCGGACGGGGCTCAGATGTATTTGTAGTACACCTTGGTTGAGTGTACTTGTATGTAGCGTCCGTCAATATTATGTAGGAACAAACCTTTGGGTGTATTGCAGGGCGTCACGCCAAAATTCGACCGGTATCAAATTGTCGAATATGTAAAACCAGTCACGCGTCACCCCCATGAGTTCGGCGCTATACTATTGTTCACCTCCTTTTGCAAAAGTTTTTTGATGCGAACACTGTGGAAGCATTTGAGTTCAGATTCCTCTAGAATTTGAACTGGAGCCAGCCTTAGGTATAGTCTGCATGGTTGAATATTTTCAGACTTTATCGGGCACTGTGGAGGAAGCCTTGACGATGCCGGCGTGGACCTCAAAATACCCACTTTTGCAAAAGAAATTTGGCGGGTGATTGGCGGGCCATCAAAACCATCAAAAATTTGACCAAAACCGACTTTTGATTTTCTTACGGGCTCAGACGCAAGCCAAGGGCTCTGTAAACATGGGGGTACATTTCAGTATATAGTTATCATATGCTGAATTTATCTCGAGGGAGTCGGACCCCAATTGCAACAGCTAGATCAAAATTTTGCAAAAGTGGGTCGTTTTGCAAAAGGGGGTGAACAATAGTAGCGATCTATTTTGACCATGTCTCGCCAGGTGAATGAATCCACAACCGTCGTTGCCAACATCTATGGTGTGTACGGAGACTTAACGGGACGTCAACATCATGATTTCTTGTCCCCAGGAGGCACAGGAGGCGAGGGTGGACCCTTGCACTCCCCTTGCACTCCCTTGCACTAGCTTTCTCCCTCCTTTGTACGCCACGCCCTCCCACGGCAGCTATACTACCCTGCGCCGCCTCTCCGTCCCCCACGCCCCCTTCCACGTCACCGCGTTGTCGCCGTCAAGCCCGATCCCTCTCCCGCGTCCGCTCGCACTCATCAGGAAAAGCCCCCCTGATGAAATCATGCTAGATAATTCGGGTTAATTCATGCGGAATTAATGATAGAATGGGGTGCCATCGGAGAGCAGCTATGCGGCATGGTAGACCCATACACCATACATGATCAGCGAGGGCCAAGAGTAGAGCAAAGTAAAGTCGAAAGATGATGGTGGCAGGAAGAAAGAACCATTGAGGCAGCGGGACTTTGACGGTGGCCTACGCGACCGATGTCGAACGACCCGAGATCGCCCAGCTCCAATAGTGCACTCATAGCGCACAGGGCGGACTATGCAGCGCTGTCCAAGCACTAGCAAGCGCTATGGTTGCTATACACAATATGGCAAAATAGGGCCAACTGGGGCCCGGCAACGGTTTTCCTGATGAAGTGGTCCGTAATGTCTGCGGCAACGTACATAGTCGCGGAAATCCATCAACTGACGAGCTGTCGAGATACTGCTGGTCTGCTGGTGATCGTGTGTCGGCATCGGGAGACATGGGGCGTGCTTTCGGCGCGTCGGGGAGTGGGCGGGGGCAGTGGTCAGTGAGAGGATAGAAAAAATCCGAGTGAGGCACGTGAACGAGCCTTTGCTGAAGCACGCGATGTGCCCACAGCCGAATGTACTCACGCCGCCAAGATTACAAATCAATTCCCACGGCCAAACAACCTTGTCAACGACTCCAAATTGACTCACTGACTGCCGCACTGGGGGAACTGCGCTCCCCCAGACCCCCTCCTGTTTCGCTGCCGCTGGCCGTTTGCGCTAGCGCGCGGCTTTTTCGCTGCCGCTGGCCTTTTGCGCTGGCGCGCGGCCTTTCCGCTGCCGCTGGCTTTTTGCGCTGGCGCGCAGCTTTTTCGCTGCCGCTGGCATTTGCCCTGACGCGCCGCCTTTCCGTTCTTCACAGCATCCGGGATTTTTTTTTTAGAAAATGGATTTTTGTTTGATATTGTGTTTTGTCTTACGGCGGCTGGGGGCTGC
>JARKIC010000618.1:0-227358 GCA_029378375.1 Mycena olivaceomarginata | reverse complement strand
TCCGAAGTATTGGAGCCGGTCCGGCTGGAAAAGCGTCCGAGCGCCCGAAGCATCGGATCGGGTCCGGATGGAAAACCGTCCGAAACGGCCGAAGCCAGGGTTCCCCTGACAACGTCCCTGGAAATCTCCCACCACGCTTTGAACCCGACGTATCAAGCAGGGAATCCCCATTATTCGTGTTCAAATTTCTAGTAGAAATTTGGCATAGAAAGGGGGATCACATAGGAAAGGACACGTACTCGTCATCATCAAAAGTGACCGTTACTTGGCGCGCTGCGTCATAACCCGTGATTCAATTCCAACCACCTCTTACCACCAGATACCTACAGATATTAGCTGAAGACTACACGACTTTGTTTGGGAGAATTAACCCAGTATTGCCCCCCAGAGACCAGGAAGATCAGCAACCCATGTTTAAATTATGATGTTTTATCCAACAGTTGAAAGAAACTTCACATAAAAATAATTGGAGCCGAATTCAAATTGGGGTATCCTGGAATAGATGATCAGAACATCTTTGGTGGATTTTGAACAGTGAAGTTCCTGTTTATCTAACAGATTCTTGCCGCAAATTGCGTCGCAGCATTGTCTGCAGGATTTGAAGATCAATTGTTGAATGAGCGATTTCGATGGTAAATCGCCATGTAGAGCACCATGGACGGATGAAATAATGACTGAGCAGTGCTCCAATCATCTTTCAAGCAAAGTTGAGCTGTCAAGTCAGCTTAACTGGAGAACAGCTTGGCACGATCCATGCGGGCATGACTCGCTGCAGAAAATGCTTTGTATATGGATATCCATTCACTTTCCTCGAGTTCCAAGTCATGGGCTATGCTCAACATATCTTAAGTAATAGCCCCGACAACAGAAAGCTCTATCTATGCGCACAGACTGAGCCATACACCTCAATTTTTGGACACATGTAGCAAAATCAAGTGGACTCAAAACAATCGATCACAGAAGGCATACACATGATTTTTTGATGCCAAATTCGATATGAAGGGCGAGAATATATCCAGATAAACATTTCTAGGTGGTCAGACCCAGAATATTGCACGAGTTTCTGCTGTAGTAAGCGAATTAACGGTCGCTTTTGTCAGTACCGAGTATACGATATTTGGAATTACAGCTATTTGCGGAACATAGGCGGGCCCGTTTTTGTGAGTTTTCACGAGATCGGCTCCTGTGAGCTCAATTCTACACCGTTTTCCTTGAGAGTTAGCTCATTCTATTCGGACGGAGAATACGGAGGCCGTGACGTTGCCCGATTTTTGCTAACAGGCTCAAAATGATTTGGGGGTCACATTGGGCTGTTTGGACCTCTGGGCACAGAACGAGCACCAGAAGACCATTGTGATTCGATTACCCTAGATTCTATGATGTACTTTAGTGTATTGGGAGGGCTTCATTTACCGGTATTTTTAATGTGAGCTGTACTTCAAATCCACAGCTCACATTCTTAGTCATGGGAAAATTGGTCCAGCTGCAACTCACCATGTATTTTAAGTACAGGTGACATTGGAAATCACGGTATTTGTAGCCCTCTGGAATAGTTTCATGTACACCATAATAAAAATCTAGCTCAATCGGAGCACTACTAGCACTCTGGCACACATTCTGCTCTCACATGTGCAAAAACACCCCAATCTGACCCACCAAATCATTTTGAGCGTGTTAGTAAAAATCGGGCAACGTCACGGCCTCCGTATCTCCGTCCGAATAGAATGAGATAACTTCCAAGGGAAACGGTGTAGAATTGAGCTCACAGGAGCCGATCTCGTGAAACTCACAAAAAGAAAGAAAAGAAAAAAAACGGGCCGCACCCTATGTTCCGCAAATAGCTGTAATGTGAGATATAGATTAGATTTCAGAACCACTGGTGGATTATTTACCAAAACACGCCATGCGGTCTGCCGCCAACTCGTCTACCTTCGAGAATAGATCAAGGCCCGCATCGTGCCGTTGGCGTGGCACACCATTCAGTACACCTTTCAGCGTGGTGACTGCCGTGCGCGAGGAGCTCCTTCGCCGTCTTGAAACCACACTTCACGTAACGGAATAGGGCCGCTGGCTGCGTATTGGGTCATAGAACGACGCGTCTGGTTCGGAGCCAAAGGCGTATTGCCGTGGTGGATGACGGCCGAAGGTATGAGGGCGGTCGCAGTGGAGGGGGATTCCACAACAAGCTTGAGCTCCTTCAGGTACAGATACGCGCTCTTGGCGTGATCAAAGTCGCCTTCGTTCGTGATGGCGCACCAGCCAAGGGCCCTGTTTGAGCTCGTCGGCATGCTCGAAGGTGACGGACTGGGGCCCGAGATTGAACGTGACCGAGGGAAGACGGAATTGGTGAAGTTATGCTGCAGCCCTGGTATGTGGTTGAAAAGATCGGTGGTGTAGTATTGAGCGAGTTTCGGCGCGAAAGTCTGAAGCGCACCTCTCACAAGATGAGACGCAGAAACGGGAGGGTGACTGTGACTTACTGGATTAAGGCTGGCTAAATTATGATTATATTATATTATATTCCATTATAATCTCAAAAATTATGATTAAATATGCCATGGCCATAATTTTAAGCTGTAAGATTACTGAGGATTATATTAGATTACAGTGTGATGATACCTCAGGCAATACTTCAAAGAAATGGAACAAGCACAACTCATTTCTTTTCACTGCTGCAGGTCTTCCACGAAAATTTGTCCACCGGGAATCCAATATCCACTTTCTCTCGACATCCAACATTGCACCTCCATTGGAAATGCTTGATGGTATTGTTGATCAGCTTGAGTGTGTGCCTTTCTCCTATCTATGTTAATTGATATAATTTGATTCACCTTGTAGAGACTGCCAAAAGCGTGGAATCTGGGCTTGGGATGCTGAATACAACGACCTAGTGCTTGTGATCCCGTCTGTCCTTGCAATGCTTGGGGACAATCCCATGCAAAGCGAATTTGCTTGTCACATTGGATTCAGGGGCAAATATTTTTGCCGAGTTTGCTGGGTCAAGGGAGAACCCGAAGATGAAAATGAAGGCAATGCGAGTGATGCATCCTCTGTATCTAGCCAGCAACCCAGCAAAAAGAAGAAGAGGAAAAATGAATCTGGTTAGGGTTAGTGGTCATCCCTTCAAACCTTAAGTATAACAAGTGCTCCCCTTATTCCCCCTGATCCCAGCTGAAATACATTATAATGCACCGGATGGTCGGTTCGAACCTCAAATATGGCAAGTGCTTCCCTTATTCCCCCGGATCTTGGCTGAAATACATTATAATGCACCGGATGGTCGGTTCCACAGTGAGGCACAGCGTTTAAGATGACATTGTGAGGCACGGGGTTTAAAAGGTTCAAAATGGCATTGTGAGGCGCGGGATTCAGAATTGTATACATTTTTCGCCCTTGCTTGCGTGGCGTCTCTTCAAACATTAAATATGGCAAGTACTCCTCTTATCCTCCCTGATCTCGGCTGAAATATATTATAATGTACCGGATGGTCGATTCCAGAGTGAGGCATAGTTTGTGTCAAGTGGCGGAACGCGTAACTTAGGCCCTGACCGGCAACCGTGAATTCACGCGTGAATGGAGATTTCAAGATTTGTCCCCACCCATCAATCCCAATATGGTAACATCAACACGTGATCACGGCCTCGCCGCAAGCGACGGCGAGGACAACAATAAATCTATTCTAAGATATTCTAAGTGTGACAGGCGTGTTTTGGACACGTTTTCTGAGTGGCAATGTCATCATTTTCATTTCATTTGAATTCCATTGTGTCCACAGTGCGGCACTTGTCTTTGAATAGTGAAGCGGTGTGGAGGTGAATATTCTTCAAAAATGATTATTGCCTGAGTGGTAATGCCACTCTGATGCAATTGTATAGTATGCATAAGTGAGTAAAGGGAAAGTAACAGAGCAAGATGCCAAGAGGGGAAGTAATATACAGTGAATGAGTCAAAGGGCGCCGAGGCTGGTACCACGGGGAGGTGACCCATCGGTGAGCCAGCTGTTCGCCAACTCGCATTGCGAGCGGAGATTGCTCCCTTGATGCCTATCTGTCGACAGCCTCATTGCCCGCGATGCCAACATGCGAGGAGGACCCCGTTGGGGAGGGGGGGCGTGAGAAAGAAATGGCTGGGAAAGAAGTAGACTGCGTGGAGGAGGTGTTGTCTGGGCTAGGGGTTGGACATCAGGGCGGCGGTGGCATGTTGGCAGTCCATGAAGACATCCACACCTGCTGCCACTGATATTGATATCCAGCTGCAGCATTGCATCAGTAACCACTGACTCAAATATGGTTGTGCTCACTGGTGGTGCCCAAATGTTGCATTCTCTCCTTCCCTGTCACTGTGACCGCTGCCGCTCCAACACCTCCCTTGAAACTAGAGTCTGGTTCCCCACACCCACAGGGAAGGGGTGTGCGGCGGGTAGCAGAGATGCCAGAATTGGGTCGAGGACACATCTGTACAGCAGAGGGGCATATTATGGGGATGGTTCCGAACAAGTGAGAGAAAGAAAGTAATATCAACAAGATCCCGTGATGTTGTGTTCACGCGGTGTGACAGACATATGCGAGTAACGTTGTTATTCACGGCGAAGCAAAAACAGTTTTCGGAGGACACGGACATCACGTGCAACGATTACTATATCGGGAAATTGATCGTGGGGACCAATCTCAAAAGCCGTGAATAGTCACAATCAGTCACATCTGTCACTTTCGGTCACACACACGTCTTTCGACGCTACCTGACCCACCAATTGCGGCTCACGATAATAATCATATCTCTGGTAACAGTAACTAGTATATACTGTACAAAGTCCAATGAAACAACGGTCGACCACTGGCAAAGAGAAAGATGGCAAGCCACTCCCCGGCATCGGGGAATCCGCCCGTATGGAATGCGCTGTCTGCAGCGCACTGTGCGCGGGATGCAAGCAAGTGATGTGGGCAGGGACGATGGTGCAGCAGGCAGGTGGGCAAGGGTGTGCTGTCTGCACTCATTTGTTAGGTTTGGGGGCTAAAAATCCAACAATTTTGTCAACCACAGAGTGCGTCGTGGGCTGTAAGAACAGACAGGGAAATTGGTGATAGGATATTTTGCCAGGGAGCAGATCTCGTGTCATGGCTTCGATTCAGCAACAGAGATTTTCGCACAATAGAACAAGGTCATTGAGGAAAGAAGCATATGTAGCTACATAGCGCACCGCAGGATTAAGTAAGAACGGCAGTCATCCACGCCTTGGCGTTGTTGGAATAGAGAAAGCCGAGCTCGGAGCCGTATTTCCCTTTGAAAGCCCGAGGACGCAGGGCTTTCCCAATGATAAATGGGGGAAGCATCTCCGAGCTGTCAGCGTTGGTTGTGAGGGTGTATGTGAGGCGCTTTTTGACTCCCTTCACCCCCGACATTTTCCTATCCATAAGGCCCCGATCAGGCGGCATTCTGAAGTGCAGGTCAGCAGTTTGAAATCACTTGAGGAGTGGAAAAAGAATCTTACGCCCAAAAGAGACCAGTTTCATCCATATTAAAAATATCTTCCAGTTCGTACACACCGGAGAAAGCAAACATTTGACCTAGGTCAAAAGGGTAACCAATATTAGTTGTTTCGGTGGATGAAAAAAATAAGGATATACTTGATGTCTTGATGTAGTACAAAACCAACCCCGAAAGAGCAAGTGGCAAACACCCTATTGGGGATGACTTTACTCTTAGTTTTAACAAAGTACAAAAGGACTGCCAAGAGGTGAATTCTCAGGAGCCCAGTCAGACAGAGAGAAAGAGACATTTTGTATTTGAAACTGCTGAAAGATGCGCCAAAACATCTTGTTTCAGCGATGCTTTCAGCTGTCTTGAAACAAAGAGTTTCATCTTAAATACAAAGGAAAATGCATGAAACTCTTTGTTTCAAGACAGCTGAAAGCATTGCTGAAACAAGATGTTTTGGCGCGTCTTTCAGCAGTTTCAAATAAGGTGGAGGTCGTGGGAACCCAGCACCTTTAGTCAGCCGTTACTGTAACGCGTGACGTCACGCATCACGGTTTCAAATTTCGGATGTTTGAAAAAAAATTCCATTACTGCTATTTGCGGAACTTAGGGCGCACATCAAAATTTTCTGATTTTGGTCACTTTCAGTATAACAGCCGTAACTCATTCAATTCTCACTTGATTCCAATATTTTTATATCATTGAAACCGCATTGGAAATGCGCAGGCGCATGTGTTCTCAGAATCGCAACACATTGCCAAAATTACCAAATTGGGAAATTCATACCAACTTGCGTATAACACTCGCTGTTGGTGCAGATGAGCCGGGACAGTTCTTATATTTTGTGAGGAGGATCTCCACTTAAATCCTAAGGCGCAAGAATAGTCTAAACTACCACATATGGACCTTACATGCTCAATAGATGCGAAGGAAACTGGTTAATATCTAACAGCCCAGGGGGGTTGAGGATCTTTGGGAAACCCACATACAATGACTCCTGCATCTTAATATATATATAGAGATGTTCTGAAAAAGATGTTATGGGCTGAAGTGCCCTTGTCCACTTAAAGGAAGTGTTATATGCAAGATGATGCAAATATCCCAATTGGGGAATTTTCCGAGTGTGTTATGATTCTGAGAGCATACGCGCCTGCGCATTCCCAATGCGGTTTCAATGATATAAAAAAATATTGGAATCAAGTGAGAATTGAATGAGTTACGGCTGTTATACTGAAAGTGACCAAAATCAGAAAAATTTGATGCACGCCCCTAAGTTCCGCAAATAGCAGTAAAATCAAGCCAAAATGACAGAAGAAAAATTTATATATTGAGTTCAGTCTTAATTTCTGTAACTACGTCTGGTGGCAACATCCTATGGCTTTTGTATTCTGTCTCTTCAGATCTTTTAAAAACCTATGAGGACATCCATAAATCGGCATCAAAATTTGTTTGTCTCATTGACCCATGAAAAACTGTACTTGAAGTCCTTACAGTTGCAAGATCACCAGCAGTACTAGCGGTGTTTCCAGTAATGGTCCGTGCTCTCAAGATTTATATACTCGTGCGGCTCCCCCACCCGATACTGTATAAACCACTGATGTATGGTGCGGTTCACTTAGTCACCACTACTTTGTGACAACTGATATTTCTCACGCAGAAAAAAATCCAATTTATTTTTCCTCTTGCCAAAGTGCTCAGTTTAACGAGGGGAAACTTTTCTTGGGACGGATTTTTATTTGGGTCAAAATAGAGTGAGTAATAAAATTTCAGTCCGCCCAAATTGGGACTCCCCACCGAAACAGCCATCCTACTGGTCAAAACGCCTGCGCATCGCGATCGAAAATACGTCTGTGAGACTTGTACTGCCAGCAACCGAATTTACGGACATGCAATTGTGCATCTTCAGTCCCTAGCGATGCTCCCATTGCCAAATGCTTGTAAGCGGAACTGATGCAAGAGCCTTCAGCAAATTTTCTTTGAGAGTGTAATAGGCATATCCTAGGGCTCACAAAGATATTTCTTCATCCTGCCTCAAAAGAACTCAATAAAATTGAGCTCACAGTGGAACTTGGGAAGAAAGATGCGCAGATGACTGGCGGCGTCGATAATTTCCTGGACCGGTCATCTTTGCTCATTGAAGTCGGGCTCGTTACTTATGGTGGTAGAGAATGTAGCCACCCGGTGGGCCAGAGAGGTACACATAATTTTTTTTTTCGGTCTTCGGCCAATTTGGGACTAGTCCCGATGAAGTGGTGACTAAGTGAACTGCACCATAGTACGTCGTCGATGAGTGTACTGTAGTGTGACAGCCTGTGACAAAGAGTTCCATTCCCTGAGTCCAAAGTCTGACATCCACAGAGGATTTCACACTCAAGAGCAAGTTGAGTAGTTCTCGAGAACGCGACAAGTCTTTCCGCAACCTCAAATATGAGTAAACAACGTAGAAGCGCAACACTTCAACGGGATTGATTATTGGTGGTTACATATTCGTAATGAGGGATGCCAAAAACCCCCAATGCAAAAAAGAATTGGCAACCGCAGACACCGGTAACATCGCAAGTGGGAAAGCCTCGATTGTTGGCATCAAAGGCTGTGAAATGCCCCAATAAAGTACTGCTCAGAATAGTGCTGGCTATCATCTGGCAGCTTTCCGGACCAAATATGCTCTCCATATCAGGCGACCGTGTGAAAACGGCTGTTGTGGGTCTAGGTAAAAGAACCCTATTTTGGGTCATCTCCTAGACTCGTGAACCAGTCGACGTTAACGAAGAATCTCAGTGAGACAGGGACGTAAGCCTGAATTACTAAAATCACACAAACAAAGCCAACAATCAGACAAAGAGTGCACAACAGGGAGATCATCGTTAACAGGACTGTCGTCCGAGCGTTAGCGAGTGATGGATTTGGCTCTATTTACCTGGATACCGGATGGGGACGAGCCTAGTCATCTCCAGCCAAATTTTCTACCAAACAACATTAAACACCTGTTCAGATTTCGGGGTGTCTAGTTTGATCTTGATTACACAGAAGGCGTACCAAATCCTGATTCGAGGGGTGGATCCGGCGCAATCTAGAACAATACGTGAGCCACTATGCAGCTAATATTCCGTCGTCAGAATTAGAGGCTGTGTGCACACCACTGGTAGAGGGGCGGGGCGATTAGATGGATCTAGTTTATATTCGTGCAGAAGTCCGGCGACCAGGCTCCGAATGTCATGGACTAAGTATAGATGGACGAAACCTTTTGTTGTTCAATAGAGTCACTTGCAGCGGCCATCTCCAGCTCAGAAAAATCGAAAGAAGGCTCTGGATCGTTCGGGGTATCCCATGGCTAATGCGAGTGAAATATTAGATCAAATATAAGGAAAATGGCAGCACTCTTACCAGCGCGTCCCCCATCGGCTTATTCGGCGGTGGCATATACAGTCACGGCCAAAATTATGTTCCCAACCCAAAAAGGAAATTGCCATCATTTTAGCTGTAGTAGTGTTACTTAACACGTCTAAGCCTTTGTTTATGTCACACAACACGGTATGCCTGCCAGAGACAACCCCCGTGAGCCTGCATGGCTTTCCACACCGACAACTATGCGTAAATACGCAATTATCACACCCACGAAGTGCGCGATGGTTTCCCTCGTCGTTTGCAGTTATTGAAAGAAAACAACTTCATGTGGATCGACTACTAGCTATTAGAAATGTATCCTCCACTTGAAACATGTAAATATATGGTTTCCTGGCCTTAGAATATGACTTTCTCCAATTTTGATGGCAATTTCCCTTTTGGGTTGGGAACATCTTTGGTCCTATCGTCTGCATTGACCCAGAACACCACTTTTGCACCTTTATTTTAACACTTGTCAACTAATCCAGATGTCTCGTAAGTATTCTACACACGGCCTCGGCACAGTGTCTGGCCCGTTCTCGGTCCATGGGGAGAAGAACTTTATCCAGTATCCACGCGAATTTGTCGGAATGGAACAGTTTAAGATTCTGTTTGGCCAGCCTCCTGGATTCACAGGTGGATGGAATCCCTTGCGTTTCTCCGAATATGAATGATTCCACGGACGGGGTGTTGATCTCGATATTCTTTTCATCCGACCTAAATATGGGCCAAGGAACATGCCGGAACTGGAAGGGGAACAAGAGTTGTTTATTGTGTCTCAAGATTGCCCACTTTTCCTTGTAAATTCGTTGCCGGTTCGGAAGGGGCCCCGACTCCCAGCTCTCCCACTCCTTCTGTCTCAGATGTTGCGAAAAAGCAGAAGGGAGGAGGTTGTTTGATTCGAGGTCGATAAGGGGTTCTTCATCTGATAATCTGATGGTGGGTCCATCATTGGAAAGTAAAGGCCACAGTTTTGAACCACACTTACCGGTAAGCCAAGGGACAGAGTCGAAGTCAAAGCCTACCGACATACCCGGATAGTTGTTCCTGAGACTGTGTTCATCTGAATCCAATATCCGATTAGGGTAACGAAACCCAGAAATCAAAATTCGTGCTTCCCGGAAGTGTTCGGTGCTTGTATATCTCCCATTGGGCTGTCGTAATTATCTTCAGGAAATCGGTTCCAAGTGGTCTCCCCTGAGTAAAAAAATCAGATTATGTTAACCCAGAATGAGGACATAAGTCACAAGTTTCGTCAACATCCATTGGGGTGTACACCCTGGGCTCGTCAACATTGGTGGGATTATAAAATACGGGATCGTCAACATCCATGGGAGTGTACACTTTGGATTCGGTGTACTGAGTATCAATAACATGCACTACTTGAGCAGACAGGTTCAGGGTCAGTCTGATTTTTCGGGGAGGTATCCCGGGCATTTGATGAGGTGGCTTGTAGGAAACATTGTGGTTCCAGCCCACAGTGTCGAAAGTCGACAAGTTGTTCATCATAGCCCGCTGGGAGCAGGTCGCAGACCAGGATCATGAAAGACGAACGGCGGCTCTTTATGGTCTGGGTCGGGCAGCGGACTCCATCTTTAGTGATGTTGTGGGCCAAAGGGGCTGAAAAAACAAAATCCGAAAAAGGAAAGAGGGAGGAAGGAGGAAGGAGAAGAGAGAGAAAGAGAGTGCTTGAGATTGCCAAATAAGGGAAGCCGGGGGCGGCCAAGACCTTGTCGTCCCATCCAGACGTGGTTTCGATGTCCATACACAAGACGTTGCAAGGGAAGGGCAAGCTTGTAAGGCAAGCTGGGAAAAGCGAAGGAATTGTGCGCTCTTCATTCGAGAAGGCGGTCTCAGTTGCAAAGATGATTTCACAGGATGTTGTGGCCAGAAATGACTACAATTCAGATAATTATGTGTTGCAAATCCGACAGAATGATGTCAAACCAGAAATGAATGCTGTTATGTTGTCCTTGGAGAAAAAGTTCGAAGCAGTCAATCTTGAGATTTGATTTTTTGATTTGATTTGATTTGAATTTCTAAGTTACGCTATACCAGGCCAGGAAGGCTATGTAGCAGTACTGCCATGCGGGGTGGGTAAGTGAGGTGGCTAGGCCAGGCGGGGCGTATGGGGAACTATTTTATGGTAACAATGAACAGATCAAGATAATGTAACATAATAGCGAAAAATTGAGCGGGGATGGGACTATGGAAGGATTGGTGAGACACGACAGGATGTTGCTAAGGTTTACAGTGGGGGCGGATGAATCTCGAAGAAAAGGGGGAAAGATCCAACATGCCGTCCAGGCCAGTGCCCGCAACAAACAATTTCACGTAAGACAAGCCGGTCAGGGGCCTTCGGCCCCTTCCCACCTTCCTGGACTTCAAATCTATGACCATGTATCAGTGATTGACTGGATATACTTAAAGCTCGCAGTATCGGCAGATGTTGAGAGTACTGACATGATCCAAACACTGTGGCACAAGCTCCTTCGCACGAGGGAATGTTCCATCAGCGAATTCACGGAAGCCTGCACATTGTTTCCAATCAAATAAACACTCACGGTGCTTCGCCTGACCCCAAACCATTTCGATCGGGTTCAGTTCGCAGTGAAATGTGGGTAAGAACAGGCATTTGTGGCCTGCCTTCTCGATTATGACCTGAAGCAATGGTTTTTCCACCAAGAAATCAGGCTGGAATGATAAAACACGTTGCATGCAGCAAGTTTTGTTGCGCTCCAAATCCTCTGTCTCGTTCTCTGAGACGCCGCGGCTGCCCATGGCCGGCATGCCAGATCCCTCGATTTCTTGGCGGGCTTTTGCTTCCTTTGCAGCCTTGTCTCGTGCTGCCTGGGATTTTTTGCACTCCGCACAAACCCCGAGCACACGACCATTCTTGGTGTCGAGTGTCTTGAGCAGAACACGTTCCTTGAGAACCTGTTCCATCCCTTTCGCTTGGCCGGCCAGTGAATTCTCCTTTTCATCCTTTCCTTCGAAGTCGGCTGGATATACCATCTGCTGAGCCTGCCCAGTGGTCGGATTTATGGTGTCATGCATTTTGGGTTGAGCACCGCTTGGCGCCATCAGGATGCATGACTTGAAAGATGCGAATTGCATCCCGAGCCTGTGGACAACTTAAGCAACCAAATGAGCAGAGAGAGGTAGAAAGAAAAACCTGAAGAATACGTTGAGACCTCTCGAAATGTGAATCGTTTCATCATTATTCTTTTCGGAGGACCGGTGATCGCGCTCTGCATCTTCTGGGAGTGTTGGAAGTTGAGGTCAGTTGATGAGCGCCCACCGATCAAAGTGCGTTTCCCGAAATAGTGAAAGTTTGCTACCAGCCTTCAAGAACCGCTTGAAATTCGTGCGAGAAGCATAGGATAATTTGATCTTGATCCTATCCAAGACTCCGAGTCATAGTGCGTGTTTCAGCGCGCCATTGCTTGCAGTGTTAACGGTATATATTTTACTTCCCCATACATACATTCTTTTTCATCCCGACATCCCTAGATTTGAATAGGCTGGGTGAGTACAATTGTAAATGGCCGTCCAAGTCTTTGTGGGAATCACGGACGAGGTGGTATATATGGCTGAGGTTCTGTCCGAGCCATTTTGAACCCCGTGCTTCAAAATGCAACAGTCCAGCACAATCACTTCAATGTATTACAGCCGGGCTTGGCAGGAATAAGGGAGCACTTGACATATTAAACCTTTCTGCTGACACATGGCCATCAAATTTTGCATTTGAACGTCACGCGGGCCGAGGTACTGTTCGACCAATTTTTAACCCTGTGCTTCAAAATGTAACAGTCCAGTGCAATCAGTTGAATGCTTTTCCATTTTGAAGCCCATGCTTCAAAATGCAGCAGTCCAGCGCAATTACTTGAATGCATTTCAGCCAGGCTCGGCAGGAATAAGGGAGCACTTGACATATTTAGCCATTGAACCCCGAGCTTCAAAATGCAACAGTCCAGCACAATCACTTCAATGCATTTCAGCCGGGCTCGGCAAGAATAAGGGAGCACTGGACATATTTAGCCTTTCTGCCGACGCACGGCCATCGAATTTTGTATTTGAACGTCCCGCGTTGAGGCCGTTATCGATTTTTCCGTGGAGGCGGCAAAAAGAATTGCTGGGGTCGTCTGACCTCATTTCCTCATGAAATCGCTTCAAGTGAATTGTTGCCATGAACCTCCATCAATTTCATGAGTTTTGACATGGTTTAAGGCATACAACTCCGGTGCCCCTGCCTCGTAATGAATAAATCCCTGTTTTCTCAAAAATAGGGTCTCTTCAGTAAGTTAGATTGATTTGATCGTACCGTCTTCATTTCGGACCCAAATATAAGAAAACCGATATACGCGACGTCCGAGACACTTCTCCCAACCCACAACTTAGTTTGACAAAAGACACGCGTGGAATAACTAATTAGAATGTGTCACCAATGACAGTCACTTCGGTGATGTGACTCGCGATCCCCAAAACAGACCTAGATCACCCAAAATGAAATATTTTTATAAGTTTGATTATCACCGATTCCGCATGAAATATTAGCAAATCTAGCTAGGTTTCATTCAAATCACTTAAGAATTGAATTGACGGAGTCATGGGGAATTCTTTGAAAATGTCCCAAACAAGAAAATTTTCGGTACTGTCGTTGGCTGTAAACATGTATTTTAGAGAAATTTATACGTCGCAGAACTCCACTGAAACAAAGGTAATAAAGTTTTTGAGGCGGCGGGACCAGGAGAGACGACGACGAGAGGAGGTTGATGCAACTTTGATGTTTCACAAGCGGTCGACGGCCCGCTCTGCGGGCTGTCTCCCCCTTGGTTGAATGTACCCGCGGTTAAAAGTTTAGAGCAGACCGAGTACTTAATCGTATAAATTGGGTCACAGGAGAAGTTCCTCCCAGACAATGTTAGTTTTCCATGTCGGCACTTTGTTGCACTCGTTAGCGTCGAACACGAAATCTGTGCACATATTCAACTACATAGACACATAAAAGCATTACAATAGCAGTTCCTGCCAAACAATGTTAGTGGTGCATTTTGAGATGTCCCCTTCATATTTCAGAATCACCACATTGTCCGCGTCCGGCACACGTGTCATTGCCGAGTAGAGCTGGTCATGGGAGAATACTGCTCTGCAAAGATCGAGTCCTAATTTTTGAACAGTCAACCCCTGACATCCGTTGAAAGTTGTAGCATAACAGAGAGCTAGTGGAATTTGTTTCCGATGAACAACAAAATTGAATCCCTGTGGTTGAAAGTGGAATCGGATTCGAGGAATATGGAGGCGTATCTTTGAAATATTGTGGTTAGTCTGTGTTTATCATGAACTGTTTTGCACATATGGGATCCACCATTTTACCTGCAATGATAGACGAAATGGTCTCAACTTCAACGGTATACCTGAACAGGTTCCGGATTATCACTCTCGTGTTTTTTGTCAGGCCACGCGAAGCATCGAAATTCCGAGTCAACCTGCATATAGCGCCAATCTTGAGTATTAATTCATGGGGAGGAATCCCAGGCTCTGCCAAAGAGTTTAAGAACTCGGTATCAGCTAGAACAGTTTCACTGGAGTTTTCGGCATCGCCTTGGACCGAATCACTGCTGTGGTATCGGTGAATTGGGCCGGGAACGTTATGAAGAATGGTGGAATTGATATCATTGACGAAGGCATTGAATGGACTGAGGATCGCTCGGGAAATGCAGATGGTAGGATTTGCCACAACAGCCGGCGGAAATATGAAATCAATGAGCTGTTGGATGGATTGTGTGTGGTTCAAACGGCTGAGATCGACTGTATCCTCCCTGTAATTGTCTCCGATGTCATCCAAGAATGCGGAGAACTCGAGATCATTCCGTTGTCGCATTGATCGCTCCAGCTGCAGTATTTCGAATCTGTTGAACACAGGTTGAGTACGGAGAGATGCCCTGCATATTGCAGTTCGACCTCCGAATCGAACAACAGGTGCAACCTGAGCGTTGTGAAGTATGTTGAACATGAATAAGACATTATTCAGGGAAAATGAACAAACCTGGCGAAAGTCTCCAACAGTTATGATCATTCGCCGCCCCAGACCTGATCAAGTTTTCCGGTCAACATTCGCATTAACCGATCAGCCCAGTCTAAGGCTTTGAAATGTAAACCACCAATTTCGTCAATGACATGGCACTTTGCTGCGTGCAATAATCGTGCCCGGTCACTTTTGAGCCCCACGAATGACTTCAAAAAGGGTTTATACTCGTCCACTGGGATACCATAGGGGTAATGAGTTGTTCTACCCCCGGGATAATTTTTGGCAGCAAAAGCTGATGATGCTGAGGGTAGGACAATTTCATTTTGTTTGCGATGCGCACCGATCACTGGATAGAGGAGGTATGTTTTGCCACGGCCTGCACGACCATCGATGTGGATGGGAGGAGGGTAGTTCATGGTTGAAATTTGCATGATGCGGTCATAGACAATGAGCTGCGTTACATTCATCAGTCAGTTTCGGAATTTAAAGCAGAATTTAAAGCAGAATTTAATCAGACCTGCTCAGGTGTAAGGCTGTCTTTGAAAGCGCAGAGATTGGTTGGGTCGCCACCCCACCGTAAACGCTCTGCATCAACTTCTACCTCGCGTTGCTCCGGTTCAGGAAGCCCAATATCTGTCAATGTTCGGCCTAGGCCTTGCAGAATAATTTGGAGGTCACACAAGAGCTCGTTTCTGATGAGTGTTGGATCAGGGGACGAAGTCACTCGCAACATGCGATCAGGAATGTCTGCGGACAGCTTGGCTTCGTGGGTGTCCCAAATAGACATGACTGGATGGCCTTCTGTTGCTAGTAAAGCAAAAATCCATCTGAGTTGTGCAGGAGGCGTGCCGAAATTGAGCAGTTCCTCAAATGCCATAATACCTTCGTCATGATTGTCAAACAGACCCATTGCGCGAGCAGCATCCTGGTGTGTCGGGTACGTTACTCCGTCGACAGTTCGAATGTCGACCCAGTCGCGAGCACTCCGATGCAAAAGCAGAACCCTCAAGTAAAAAACATCGCCATGGCGAGGATAGACCATTTGGATGCGACTGACGGTGATATGCCCCTCCTCATAGAAACAAATGCGCATTCTAGGCCTCGTTGGATATTCATCTTCCAGTGCCTGCAATGGATGCATGTCTTTACCAGGGTCGTGTTTTTCCAGCCTGCATTTTGAGCCGAATTCAAGATAGGTCATGTATCCAGATCGGGGTGACGGGGGCGGGACATGTATCGGACCAGAAGTGTGCCATCAGATTCCGGACCATCTTTCCGTGCCATCTGACCCCGCTGCTTTCCGGGTAAATGAATCGGAAGCCTTTTGACTGCAGGCTTCTTTTCAGTGATATGAAAAGATGCAATGCGAGTCGCTGCTTCGATGCTAGACAGGTATCTCCCACGCTCGTAGTCCTTGATTTCGTCAACCGCTTGCGACCAGAGGCAGAAGGCGTTGTAGGATCACGGGGAGCTCTGTGGGCGCCACGGCTGCCCGATCGTGTTTAGATGCTTAATCTGGTACAGATCAACTCGTGGAAGTCGAAAACCCCGCTGGAGATCCTGGCGAGCGACGACGACTTCGACATAATATGTGTTCAAGAACCCCACCATACCAAAGTTTTCACAGAAAACCTCTATTCCTGTTAATTTATAGCCCATCGAGTACAGGTGTGATCCCTCGAAGTCCTCCCTCCCTCAAACGAATATTGATGTGCACTCCCTGAACCAAGTCGAGAAGGGATGTAAAAAAGGAGGATGCGCGACAGAACTGGGGGAGAATTGGGTCGTGTTGGAAGGGGAAGAAAGAGTGGCGTATCATCGCGAGGAGCAAAATCATCCCTAGTGCGAGCTAAGGAATTGCAGCGGGAGTCGCTGGCGTTGAGAACTGCCTTCCAGCGTGCTTATCATATATACTTCCTCATTTCTCGAAGGGATAAGCGATTGAAGTCAATGCGTTCACGACTCCAAGGACCTTTGATGTGCTTTCCTCATCACCACAAATGCTGAACCACCGCATCTTCTCTTTGTCGACTACAGAACACATACTTGCAGTGGTGTTGCCTGTCTCCGAATCTGAATGGTGTAATTTGGCGGCACGGGCGCCTAAAAATGGTAAGACCACGCCGCTTTATAATCAAAACAAGTGCTCGCCGGCGCTTCGCGCCGGCTCCCACTTGCTTACCTTATTTCCTGCCAGTGAAAAAAAAAATACAAAGATTGACCGGATTCCACTTCTGTTTGAGACTTTTGTAGAGAAGTCTTACATAAAAAGTTGTTTTGAAATGCTCCCACAATCTGCAGACTCAGCAATGCGGTAGAGGTGGAACATACTACGAGTAAGATGTGCCGAAGACAGCAAACCGATGGTTCCAAAAATTGATCCGCAAAACGGCATTTCAAACTGTCGAGCCAGCTATCAAGCAGCTCGGCATTATGCGAGCAGAACTGAATATATTGATTGCTTTCTGCATGCCAGTTGGTGACACGCCTGCCGACCGTCCAAGCGCGAGCTAAAACTCAACAGGTGAGCTCTTGCTGAAGGAAGGAAGGAGGAGTAAAATATGCAAGTGTTTCAACTTGCTAAGGAACCGTAAAAGGGCACCCGGCGGCTGACTGGGACAAAGTGCGTAGGTGAATAAACTGAGGTGAAGCGTGGGCGGAGTTCGGGAGCGAAAGCGAGAGCGAGAGCGGAGGCGAGAGCACGAGTGCGAGCGACTTAAACTGCACGAATTGGGGCAAGGTAAAAGTGATTTTTATTGAGAAATAAAGCGAAGTCTTTTATACACAAGAGATGAGTGAATGGAGTAAGATGAATCGAAATGAGACTCAGCAGGGACAAGGAGCTGAGGGAATGTAACGATAAATTGAGAGTCAGGGAAGAGGGCAAGTGGTTAAAAAACAGGGAAGAGGTTGAGTCGGAAAACAGGGTAGAGAAGAAAGTAGAAATCTAGGGCGGCAAGGAACTGGATGTAGTCACAGAAAAGATACATATCAAGAGTTTTTGGGTATATGAACGCCAAGGGGAACAGCGAGGGAGAATAGTAAATTTGGATATCGGTGGCGCAGTGCAGCCGGCAGATTGATATGTCAGGGAAGTTGGCAGAGTGGATACAGCCGCCGAGATAAATATCTGTTCCAGGGAGATAGTGGCTGGAGGTGATGTAAATTCATAGGGTGAAAGCAGCGTGTGTTTTGGGGGATACGGGATGGGTGAAATGGCGATGGAAGTAAGTGTGCGTGTCGGGTAAATCAACCGTTTGACAGTGATTGACAGGTGACAGATCGTGATCCGCAGATGGATTGGGTGCAGCGCTACGCCTGGTATGGTGTTAAAAAGGATCTGGACGGCGTGAACGAGGTACTCGGTGTAACCACAAGATCATCTTGCAGAACTGATGCCTGCACCTTTACTGTCCCGTCAGAATGAATAATAACTGACAAAATGTATCAAAATAGTATTTTAGAGGATGTTAGTACATGAATTGATTACAGCTCTTTGCTAGGCTTGTAACCAGCCTGCCTACGGCGTTCTAACAAGGCGAGCTTGTTGCCGTAGGCAGGCTGGTACTTCTCGGAGCCGCCAAAAGGGCTGTCGCGGAGTTTGAAATTCAAGTGACCTTTTAAAAATCTTACTCATTTTGTGCTCAATTTTGAAGCTTATTTTTGGTTGAAGCGGGGAAAATGAATGAAAATTGTGTCCCTCCAATTTTGCCTCCTTACATTTTGTATTTGTGGGACAGAACACCGTAAAACTTGAGGGTAGTTTTAGTGGCAATCAACTTCGGACCGTGATCTCCGGAATTGCCGCAGCTCATTGCATCATTGCGTCATCGGCCTCACTAACTTAATTTCAAACTCCGCCCCAGCTCGATTGACACATCCGAGAAGTACCAGTCTGCCTACGGCAACAAGCCCGCCTTGTTGGAATGGCGTAAGCAGACTGGTTACGAGTCTAGCTCTTTGCAGAACTTAGGGCGCAGGCCGTTTTTTTTTTTGATTTCGGTGATTTCCACCAGGTTCGCTGCCCCTGAGCGCAATTTCGACCGGAATGGCTCGGGAGGAGGTGCGTTGGAATCGCGTTGAAATCCGCAGTCAACCTAATACCGGTATTTTTGTTGCCATCAGAAAATGCAATTTCTGCCGAAGAATCTCGGCTACATAGGACAGCTGTTATGTACTGCAAATCGCTGTAAGCCCTGGCTGCAATATTCTCGCTCGCAGGGGAGTCTACAGCAACAATTTGAGCCCTGACTGCCGATATCTAGCTAACAATTAAAGTTTGATCGTAAAAGCTTAAATTCTTCAAGTGTTTCCTATCCCTGCTGGGTTTGCATGGTACTGAGGCGTTGTTGTCGAGATATATGCCGCGCAGTTGGATGGTTGCAGGTGGTGTTTTGTGATCAAAACGTGACCGCCAACTATTTTGCAAGTAGCAATAACTTGGTCGGTTGGATCGAAAAACTCAAGTTCAGTTCCTGTATAATTGAAAATCAGTGCTTCAACGGTTTCCACTTCCTGGACGAGGATAACTACCTCCAATCGATCTTCGAATCGGAATGGCACGAGGATGAAGAGGGACATACTGTTTTGCGTGGGAGCACAGATTCCCCCAAACACGTATAACGGCTTGTCTAGAAGCGCGTCAACGCCGCGTGTCCCCGAGCGACTCGTCGCAAAGCCACTGGTGGTGGTTGTGCTGGTGAATGGGCACCCTGTTTGGGCGCTTATCGACTCGGGGTCCCTTGGGGATCTAATTTCAACCACCGTTGCAAATCAGTTGCAACTCAGATGCGAGGAGCTCTCGGAACCAATCACCTTGCAGCTCGCCGTACAAGGCTCGAGGTCGAAGATTAATTACTCTGTGAACGTCGACTTTCGCTATCAAGAATTCCACGGTCCACGCACCTTTTTTGTCGCGAACTTGAGTGGATACGGCATGATACTCGGGACTTCCTGGCTGTTTCAACATCAGGTAACTATCGGTTTAAATCCTGCGCGAGTCTGTATCGGGAGCGCTGACTCGTTACCTTTGCAAGGGATAGCCACGGCTCGTGTACACACGCACGCGATGGATGTCGGAGCGGATGAGCTGCAAGCAGCGCGATTGGAGCTATTAGAATATGCTAAGCCCATATGTCAGAAGGCTGCTGAGACTTCCTTACCGCCGTTCCGAGCAATTAATCATACAATTCCCTTCGTTGATGAGACGAAAGTGATACCTTGGAGGCCTTCATATTGCCCTGAAGCGTTTGAGACCACTCTGGGACAAGAAACGGAGGGCGCGTACCTCAAATCGGGGCGTTGGGAAGTCACCAACTCAGGCAACACAGTGCTGATGCTGTTGATTCCCAAGGCGAAGTCGAATTCACCGCGTCTGCGAGTCGTCGTGGATCTGCGTGAGCGAAATAAAAATACTCAAAAGCTTTCTTCGCCTCTCCCCGATATGGAGGGAATTTTGCGACGCGTGGCGCGCTGCAAATTTCGATCTCTGATTGACGGACAAGATGCCTATGAGCAAATCAGAATCGTACCTGAGTATGTCGGACGCACCGCCGTAACCACTCCGATGGGAATATGGTTAGTTTAGTCGTTCAGCAAGGCGATTGCAATGCGCCAGCGACTTACCAGTCGCTCTTGAATTACATACCTTTTTTCAGACTTCATTGGGAGGTTCATGGATGTTTATCTTGATGACATTGTGATCTATTCCGAGAGGCTCGAGGAGCATAAGAAGCACGTTAAAGCAGTAATCGATGTGCTGAAACGCGAAACGCTTTACCTCAGCGAGAGCAAGCTCCAGTTTTTGCAAGAGGAACTGAAAGTCCTCGACCGAATCGTCGATGATAAAGGAATTCGCATGGATCCTGATAAGGTCGATTCAGTCGTGAATTGGAAAACCCCCACGAACCGGGATCTCCTTCGCGAGCATACTCAAACTTGCCCTTGTTGGATGAATAAATCGTGGCCTTCAAGCTTCCGTATCGGAAAGTTATGCCATCAGATTTTGCAGGTGTGGCATTAATGAAAGGTTGAACCATTGAGAGAGAGCGCACTAATCCAATACATGTAGGGCGTGGTCCGGACTCTGGGGGTTTTAACATCTGATTCGCAGGACCTACAAAGTGTATTCTTGCACAGGGTGATTTGGGTGATGCCCATTCGGAGAACTTCCACGGCCGCTGATGAGGCGAGAGCAATAAAGAGATCCGATTGATGCATCTGACCGTTCACCATTGCATGGTACTGCCGCATTTCTTGAAGTGTTCTGCGCCGAAAGTTTATACCAACAAAGACTCGGGGGACTGCTTGCGGGCTGCTAGAAAATACCTCACACAATGGCAGTGACCAGGACCCGCCTTCGTATCGATTCCTGATCCTCATTCTCATCACGAAAATTGTCCGGGAAATTCTCGCATTGCAGCGCACTATTCACAACCACAAACGGTGGCTTCATTCGCGATGAGCGCCTTTGTCACGTGAGCCCACCAGGCCCTGAGCCGGAGGGTAAGTCGTTTTGTTTGACAGAAATATGTTAATCCATGGCTGACCGGGAACCAGAACAATACCTGAGCCAATATTGCGGACAGAAAGACTAAAGCCAGCCATGGATAATGCCTAATAGTCTCGAGGAAAGAGTCTGTTGTCCGCGCGACGAGTACTGCGAGGGCTAAGGTGAAGCCGAAACTTATGGCAGCGGCGATTTGGATATCGATGCTGTGCCTGCCATACTGTAGCCTCAGATCCCCGCCACACCTGTGCATGTGAGTGTACTTACCTCATCTTGAGGAAGCGAACTTGGGAAGCAGATTGGAAGCAAAGCAAAAGCAAGGAAGCGACGTGGCAAGTCACGAGACTTGCGGACAAAGACTCCCACGCCGTGCGTTACTGTTGGCATATGTATATGTACATACTGTACTATTTCGATCAATTCGTATGTCACGCGTCACAGGGCCCAAAATTTACGAATTTTTTCGTACATGTCACACCGGGGGCATATACGAAACCCTCAAACAAGTCACAGAAATGCTGGAAAAGGGCTCAAAAAAACCGATTTTTCGCCTCCGTGCATGTGCAGTTAGCCAGCGACGCCGCGGTGTTCGCACCAAATGTCAATTTTGACGTGAGCGCAAGTAAACCGCTGATCGGGTTCTTCCGCCTTTTCCTCTTCCTCTCACGACTCTGACCACAATGATCAGGGCTATCCATTGCCAGTACGCGCGCCTGGCTGATGGGCTCATGTGGACAGCCACCGCAATTCAAGTTATGGTTCAACTGGCCCGCTGCGCGGAGCTTCGCGGGCCCACTGCATGGGGCGCAAAAATAAATGCGAGTGAAGTGGTTCCGAGTCGAACCCGGGACCGTTGCAAATATTGTGCTACATTAAGGGGCATGATACTTAGCAGAAAGTGAGTGGCAGTCCGTACTCAAATCCGATATCCCAGTGCGGTGTAGAGGCAGCTGTCCTCTTTGAACATCCATTCAACCGGCTCGCGAATCTTGCTCATCGCCTCGTTAAATGCCCCGCTGTCCATCCGTTGTACTAACAGCCTCTGGGTGCAAGGCAGTCGCTATGTACCCCTGAATCAAGGTACATACCTGGTTTACATCTCTGAACTCCCTTTGATCTTGACTTGAACGGACCCACTATGATTTATCTCTAGTTCAACTTCTGTCGTTCTTCGACACTCTCTCAGTTTCTCAAGAAGACCATCAAACACACTCACCTTGAGCTGTGTCAGTGTAATTTAGCATCAAAACCGAGCCAATTCGACTGCATTGTTGCATTCAGCCTGTTCAGAGTTCCGGTTCTAGAACAGAGTCGGGAAGTTGCGATGTACAACTGTCTCGGTCAGACTTCCTCAAGGAGACATCAATTTCGTGAGGCAACTGCACAGTGGATTACGGGAGCAGCTTCCCACCGTGTCCTGCCTCTCTTTCTTGCCTTTTTTTATGGCCCGTACCCGACTAACGGAGCGGAAGTGGCCGACTGCTCAGACAGGTACTATGTCATCCGGTCATTCCCCTCAGATGAAGAAGTTGTCTGGCAGCCAAGGGGCTAAGGAACGAGCCAAGATGGCAGAAAAAGGACGCGGTGCGGACAGTCTGGTCACCAAAAACAAGTTAAAAGCAGGAAAAGTGACTGCACAGATGGCTACAGGCGCCCCTGCACCCCGCATCGCTCCGGTTATCTTCCTCATTGACGGTTCTTATCCACACTGAGAGGGAGGCAATGAAGAATGGATGAGCACATGTACAAATAATCACAACTACCGACACAGAAGATCGGAAAATGTGGGGTAATTTGACCTTCGGGTAGCTGCGACAATGTACTGTATATATGCCGATGCCACGGAACCAGATCGTCGTTGCTGCGGAGTGGCGAGCATCCATCTGGATGCGGAACAGAAGAAAGACATACTGCCAACATCAACGAAATTGTGGAATCACTCCTAAACTGGAATGGCGTACGCGGCGTTTCGACCGATTTTGGCGTCAACGAAACATTGTTCGGCCTCGCCCTCGACTTCTTCTGGGTTAGTTTTTGTTTCAAACCCAGCGAGAACGCATGTTGGATGGCAACCTTTGATTCAGCACCTCAACATAGGACAAGGGACCTATTCTGAACCCTGTGCCTCACAATGGCATTTTTAACCCCATGCCCCACAATGGCATTTTGAATCCCGTGCCTCACAATGCCATTTTAAACCCGTGCCTCACTATGAAACCAACCATCCAATGCATTATAATACACTTCGGCCGGGTTCAGCAGGGATAAGGGAGCTCACATATTTAAGGTCTGAATAGATTGGCTGTCCTCGGAGGGACAGTGGACCTATCCTGAACCCCATGCCTCACAATGGCATTTTGAAACCCGTGCCCCACAATGTCCCGAGTTGTACCAGTCTGCCTTAGGCAATAACCTCACCCCACTCAATTGCCGTGTCGCAGACTGGTAACGAGTCTAGTCTTAAACAATTGGCTTGCCAATGGTATTGCCTCATTGACTCCATATTCACGCCCCTGGGCTTCACCCGTCTCCAATCGGACCACAGTATCTATCCATGCCATCGTGGAGATATCATCGTTGTTCGGTGACTTAACACTGCGATCAACAACCGGAAACACTTTAAGCCACTTTGCGTTTTCTCAATGTAAAGTGCGTGCTTCGATGGCCTTGCATTTACAGCTCTTTGCGGAACTTAGGGCGCGGTGTTTTTTTTTTTTTTTCAATGCATTTTACGTCGGATGGTTCTGCTCCGATCAATTCTCAATCGTTTTCCTTGAGAATAGCTGGGAAGGTCTTGAGTTCGAATCTCGCTGGGGGATTTGTTTTTGTTGCCATGACTTGAGTTCTCTATCACTTAAGTCCGCATATGATAGACCTCTACACTACCTCTTAAGTCCTATAAGAACTTGAGATGTCCCGCCGGTAATTTCACCTCGTAACTTACAGCCTTTTGCAGAACTTAGGGCAGGGATGTTTTTTTTCTGTTTTGAACATTTTTCTAGTCTGAATCTGTTGGCAGGTCTGGTCATGGACCTCGGTTTTTGATGGGGAATGTGACCAGTTCTCACATCCAAATCAGGTCGAGACTCAGGATTTGGCCACTTGCAACGGCCTAGAATCCATTCTGACTACATAAAACACTCTATTAAAAGCGATCAGTAGGTCCTAAAAAGTTCTCCGAAATTTTTAGGTTCTTCTCAGTGTACCATCACCATTCAAGTCACATACACAAACAGCGCCTCTCATATGCATTTCGGATCCAATTTATTTCGTTGAAAGGGGAAAATCAATTCGAATTCTGTCCGAATGCATTCAGCAATAATGCAAGTGCCCAACGCTCCGGTGAGACAAAATTGTCCGAATTTGGGCATGGGGAAGTGATCACATGTCCATCAAAAAACCGAGGTCCATGATCAGACCTGCCAACGAAATCAGATTCCGTATAAAAAGATTCATTGACTATCATGAATCTCGTGGAGTTTGACTATAAGTGAGACTAACATTTTCATGAGAAACACTGCCGTGAGCTCAATTCTGATCCGATTCTTTTAAGACTGAGTGCATTAGAATCGTGTTGAAATCTGCAGTCGCCACAATACCGGTATTTTGGATCGCATTATGTAATAAAATTTCGCCAAAAATTTGCGGTTTCCGGCAGGAACCCTGTAGCACTAGGAGTAATGCCCCGATTGGTCTAATTCTTGGATATGTTATACATCAGATGTGGTACTGGTCAACTTCACCATTCTCCAATGTGAACATACCCAAATTGCTGTGCCATTCATTGTAGTGTGTGAATATCTACCTCACAAAAGTTGGCGGACCGAACTTCGTGACAAGTTTAAGTCCCGATTGGGTAAGCCCAACTACACCCTCAGTTCTGGTCATAATAGTCTGTAACTGTGGGAAAAGCATCGAAAGAAGCCAGTCTAGACATCTATCGGAGCAGAATATTGAAAAACTTGAATTAGGTTTTTTGCGACTCGTTTTGATTGCGGATCGGGCGGGCCGGTGGCTGTGCCGCGCCATCAATTGACCTTTTGCGCCTCCCCGACATCCACAAGCCTCACATCCAGGATGCCCAGAAGTAAACAAGTGCATGCTCAGAGGGGCCCTGCAGGCACATTTATATCAAATCAAATTCATCCACCTGCCCAATCCTCTTTGGCCATTCCGAAGAAGATGATCTGGCATGGGAATCTGCCAGCGACGACGAGCCCGAGGAACTCTCCGATTCTGAATGGGAACGACTCCCACGTCCGATGAAGTTTGAAGAGAGACTGGAGAAGCGTGTGGTCCGACGGAAGAAAACCGAGCAGAAGCGTCAAGCCGCCGAGATGCGGAGTGCCGAGCAGCAACTGGCAGGACCAAAAGGCATGTCGGAGCGCACAGCACGGGAAAAGCGCAAGAAACTCAAAGACAACTACGAAAAAGGCTTGCTCGCAATTTCCGAGGTTGAATTTCAACGGCAGATGGCTGCCCTTACCTCACAGAACACTGCCCCATCCAATAAGCAGCCCACAATCACCGACATGTTCCGCAAACGAACTCGGCCCCATCTCAATCTCGTCTGATGATGAGGTGGAAATCTCCTCGGCTTCCGTGTTACTCCCGCTAAGCGCCATAAGGGCGACGACAGCGAAGCTTCTTCCTCATCCAGACCTCCCATGTCCATTCATTCGCGTCAAGAGGAAGAGGAGGAATTGTCTTCGGCATCATCAGCTGGAGACTTGTCGGCAGATGAATCAGAGCTCGAGGACGACATTTCCCCAGAGTTGCTTGAACAGGAAGCTCGTTTGAAGGAGGGGGACACTGCTATTGATTCTATTACTGTCGCCGACGAGATTGCCGGCTGGATTGACACGGTTTTGGACGACGCTGCCCCGCTCGATCCCTCCGAGCCCGGGTGTCTTGTAGCAGATAGTCTGAAAAAGGCCCGCAAGTTGGAGGACTTTCGTAGCATTGTCTTATTTGCTGCACTGGTGGATTTTTATCGCTGGATGCCGCGCATGGGACGTCTCATATGGTTGATCTTGATGCGACAACACCATGCGCCTTTCTCCTCCTCTCCACCCCTTGGGTCTCAAGTGAGAGTCGCAGCAGTGAGCACTCCCATTTCCCTGCACTTATCTCGGGATTTTCTGACGCGCTTTGAAGCGAGGCTGCTTCATTTCACCGGATCCCGAAGCATTACATATAACTGGCTTGCGCGGGGATGCGTCTCTTTGGCGTATCTCACTGCCTCGCCAGGTCTGCGATCCTTGGATTATTTCTGGATTTTCATCTCACTGTCTTACCAAAGTATAGATCGGTCAATATTTTTCTTGTTACCCACCCACAGATCGCTCTATACACGTCGCGCACATGTATTCCCATCCCGAGTTCACGCAGTTACTGCAATCCAGACACGGCATGAAACTGAGCCTCTTCTCCCCCCGGGAGAGCGGTTGATTTGGTTAAACATTCCTCTCCCTCTCCCAAATATCGAAGCGGTGCTCGAGACATTGGCGCAGAATTATGGGCTAAATTCACCTATTAGAGAAGGGTTGCTGACAGGAGCATAGCGGTCGTTACGCGTCCCACCTCTAAATTCCTTGGGGGTGTCGCGCGGGAGCGCCATTGCCATGCCGTGTTGCGCCAGTAGGTCCAATAGGGGTTGTGCAAGATTGAGGTTGCTTGTGGTGAAGAGGCGTTGGTTGCGCAGTTCCTCCCAGAGGGGATGGTGGCGATTAAAGTCACCAGCCCAGATGTAGCGCAGTGTGTCCACTGGGCATCGCGTCGCCTCTGGGGAGCGCATGAATTCGTGCAAGGCATCCAAGGAGGCGTTGTTGTCGCAATTATTGTAGATGTTGATGATCCGTATGGTGCCAAAGGCTTCGCCGAAAAAGTCGATGGCAGCGATGTCAGGCGACGGGATGTGGACGGCTCTCCAGAAGGAGGCGGGAAGCCGGGTGTTGACGAGTATCATCGAACGTGACGCTCGGGGGTCCCTGTTATGGAGCGGGGGATACACAGATACGAAGCCGCGTGTGGCCTCGAAGTCGCAACACGGCTGCTGTAGGAGGGCTAAGTCGACATAGTTGGGGCTGAGATGGTTTAGTAGGTCTATCTGGGCATCAAGAGACTTGTTGAGGTTCTGGCCCCAGATGCGGAACTGATGTCCCGCATGTGAAACTCGCAGGTGCTCAGACATTGCGGTCGTCCACCCGATCGGGGGTCTGGTGTAGTACCGGTGCTATCCCGCCAGTAGTATTAGACCAATACAGGGGCACAGCACTTACTTCAATAATTACAGCAATAAAACTTCAATAAATACCAACAAGATGTGCCTTCGCTTCGCTCCGGCATTTGCAAGCAATTGGTGTCTCTTTGAAGTTTTCACATAAAGAAATTGCTCTCAGACAGTTACGCAAATTTCGATGTCTAATAGAACGCTATTTTCAACCAAGGTGTTCATCAACTCTCAGAAAGTAAATACATAGATCATCGGGATGTAACGGCGGACAATATCAACACGAACGTTTAAAACCTACCCGGAACACTGAATTGGTACGTGGGCGGCCACGATGGAAAATCAATGGCAAACCCACATAATGAAGGTTGAAAGAGGACCCTCCGAGTCGGATTCGCACCGACGAACCTTACCCAGACCATCTCCCCCACCCCGATACGGCTCGCTCTCGCCGCGCACATTCTCCACCGCCTGCCCGAACTGATTCCTGAACGGCACCGCGTCGAGCCTCACGTCCGTCTACATTTCAGCGGCACCATGTAAATAAGCGCGTTGAATTAAATGAGAGTAACAATGACTATCCACACACCTGCACCGAAATCGTCTTCGAGATCTGCTCCTCTGGCGGCGCGTCCGAGGGCTGCCGGGGCCGCTCCCAGTCCGGGCCCTGGACCCCATTCGCGAGGAACGGCACCGTGCTCGTGTACTTGTCGATGTAGGCGTCCAGCGTGTATCAGACAATAGCCAAGCAATAATGAGCATTGTCGACTGAGGACGAGGGAAATAAAAAGAATAAAACGTACGCGACCCAAAAAATGTCGACGCACCGTCATATCTTGAGGCATGTTCAAGTCTGAGAGCCATATTGAACCGCAATGCGGCGACGAAACATTGATTAGTATCCTAACACGATGATAGAGAGCGCAACAGTCCTTTGCCGGTGGTTCATCGGAGAGTTCATGATTGATGTGACATCACTTTCGAACTTGCAAGAGGGCTTTATTGTGATATTGTGTGAACACTGAGACAGGTGGTCGGTTACACAGAATCGAACGACATCCAGCAACATTAAGAGGAATTGAATTTGCGGGCTTGATTTAAAGCCAATACTTGAGGTTGACATTGGTCCTCAAACATATGCAACAGCTTGCGAGGGAGGCTTGGAGGAGACAGAGAACGACGGCGATATCCAGGCTTGAAGTTTTGGTTGATGGGGAGAAATGAAGCGGGAGCGCGCTCGGCCCTGGGGTTGCTGCTATTTAGTAGGATTGATGCGTCATACCAGCGTCATTTCTGCGTCATGGCACACGTCATTCGGAAGCTGCAAAAAGTTAAACTTAGAGCGGCGCGAGTGGGGTGGGAAGATAAACATGTACATACTGATTCGAGGGATCTGCTTAATACATGAGGTATAATCCGAGGACTTGGGAGGTTTCGGTAACTCTGGGCCCATTCGCGCCCCCGACAACCGACTCGTCCCAAAAAGGAAACTCTTCACATTTGGGTCACAAAATCACATAAAATACCAAGAAAATAAGGTAAAAAATAAAAGAGAAACAACTAGCGCCAGTAGTCTACTCGGTACTGACAAAAGTGACCGTTAATTTGCTTACTACAGCAGCACGGCCCAACCATCGTTCGACTAAATCCCATGTCCAGCTTCAGTCGTCCATCCGTCTCCAGAAAAATATCATCCGCTCGGAGGCGGTAGATGCCGCCGGAAAAGCTAGGATCCTCGACGAAATCAAAGAAATGTGCCAGATGGATGAAATAGAGGCATCGCGCTCGCTCTCGCTTTCAACCCATGCTCCCACTTTGGGCGGTTTTGGTCTTCCGCACTTGGCAATCGGCCAAGTATTGAGTGAGATATGGGCCAGGAAATGTTCTCAGCCCGGTGGCAGCGAGAAACTTTTGTGCAGTCACAAACTAGGTCACAAACTGGGTCACAAATTGATTTTCTAAGCACGGCAAACATAGTTCTGGAGCAGTGCAATCGATTGCAGCACTCATTTTGGGCAGTTTTGGTCTTCCGCACTTGGCAATCGGTGGTACGAGCATAGGCCGGGATTGCCCTGATGTCCATCTTCTCTGAATCTGTATCCCACGTGTATGTGATCTCACGTTGGTTCTCAGTAGAGACATCAAGCGTAGGAGAAAGCTCGGGTAAAGCCCCGTGATGTTCTGAATGCTCCGAATACTTCATGAGTGTTTCAGCTTGTTGAATACTGAACGCACCAAGTTCTTGCCTTGGAGGCCGCTGAGCTTTGGACGATTTTGACAGATTCCGTGACCGGTTATTGGCGAAATTCATTCGCTGCTTCCTCAGTAGTCTGTTGGTTACCACGTCGATCTACCCGTTACCTTGCGTTATTATATAAGCTTCCTTTTTGAGAAACCACGTGCATTCACGACAACGCGATGTGGCCTAATTACACGACGCGTAGCTCGCGCTCTGAGGGCCGCAAGTTGGATTATAACGCGTCAAATGACTAAGTTATATTATAGAGCGCATTTTCCGGCCGAAAAGGGTATTCTTTCACTCGCTGCCTGCATCAGACACATCTGCTCCATCTTCTGCCAACAAATCCGGCAGTCCTTCATCGATTTCGGAGGTAGAGCTTTGGCTACGGGGAGTGTCTTCTCCAGAGGGGTCTGCACGCATACAGGTATTGATATTGTCCCACACAATCACAAATTCAGGACAGGACGGGGTTATTTAGCACAATGAGGTTAGTTTTCCAAGTCAGGACAGAAAGAAAAGTACCAGGAAGCACTGGTTATGAGGTGAATAATTGTGTCTGCCTTCTCCCATATGTCTCTTTTCGGTGCGCGCTGCCTTGGCTGGCTGGAAGGAACAGGAGTCGGCGGTGGACTAGGTGTAAGCGGAGGTGGCTGAAAACACCGTGCTGGGCCATCTGCGAGGGGGTAGGAGTGCCAGAGAATAGCTGGGTATCGAGAGGAGGTGGATCCATGGACAGCGGCAGTGTATGCGAGGCTCAGACGGTCGAATGACGCATCGAAACGCGTGGATCTGTGCAAGGCTTAATGAGTTGTTTGGTCGTGCATCTCGTATCAGATCACATCATTTTTGATAGCGCAAGGTACCGGGTAACAAGCGCGGTAACCAACAGACTATATATCAACGAGGTACGAGTTAAGGTAATATATAGCGTCTGTCTAGAGAGACTACTTCCTCAGGTACCTGCGCGCATTTTTTTCTCTGTCCAATCTCTTAATGTTACTCGTCACTACATCTTCCTGGACCGAGCCTATCGTCGCAAGTATCAGTCAACGTTGGGAACCGATCACAGGGGCAGCCACCTTCTTGAAAATCCCCCATCAGAATATCGACGTCTTCTTGCTGGTAGTCTCTCAGATATCCAGCCCCCCGCTCTGTGCCGCAAAATCAATCAATAGATGAGGGTTTATAATTGGTAATACACAGAACGACGGGAGTCTTTTCGCGCTGAACGAGAAAAACCTCACCAGGGTAATTCGGTCGAATATTTTCGGTTACTTCGATTACCTTCCTAGCAACCTGCCAGGTAATTTACCACTAATTTGAGGCTAATTTACCCCGAGTTCCCGACGCTTTCCTGGTGTTTCCTCTTTAATGGAATGACATTAGATGCTCACAAACATAGGATTATCAGGAAACACCTATATTCATGGTGTACATATGATACATGATAAGGTTCTACATTTATCCTACACAACATACAGTCAAACCCCTCGTAACCCATACCCCTGTAAACCCATAACCCCTCAAAACCCATGATTTTTCAATGTAACCACGCCGGTGGGCGGGGAAAAACCCATACATTTGTAGAAACCCATAATCCATAGCAATTTTCGGCGACAGAAACCCATACTATTACTAAATAAGGAAATTCCGTAATGATCGGAAAGAATAAAAAATTCATTCGGGTGTCAAAACCAGAAAATCCTTGAGTCAGAAAGTCCACCAGAAACGGTGAACAGTGGTGAACCCGTGAACTTGGTGAACTGCTTGCATAAGCTTGTCCGTTCACGGCCATCACCTCGCGATAAAGCTTTGTTTCAGCTCCGCGGACGCCTCCAGCGCGCCAACGTTTCTCATCCAAATGACGCTGTCAGCGTTTTCCCGCTGTCGGATGAAGCCCGTATCGACGAGAGAGGTAACGAGGAAGCTAGAACCAGAGGGATGGGACCTACGGGGGCCCGACCGAGCTCGTCACGTACAGCACCCAGCATTTCCTCCGCACTAGCCTCACTTGGGCTAGCCGGCTCACAACGTGTCGACTCAGAGGCTGCCGGCCCTGGACCACTCGGTCTCACACCCAGTCGCAGCTTGTTCGCCGTCACAGCTGTTATCCACCCATCGTGGCTCTCAGGCGTGGGCAATGGCCCGGGTATACGGCTCCATGTCATCCTGTCGGGACCTCGGCCCATCCGACTGCTGTGCCATAACGGTCTTGGCCACTCGGCCCTCCGTGACGAGCTCGGTCGGGCCCCGTAGGTCCCTCCAGCGACGGCTCGAAGCTTTCGAGCATACGCTACTTTACTGGAATTTCCCCATGTCATACAGTGGACACCTCTCGGGACAACCATCTGAACAGTCGGGCGAAAATAATTTCTGCAGCACGATGGACCCATCCGGCGTGGGTGGATCGATTTCTACTAATAAGTAATGCTCGGATTGACCTAGATTTTTGATACGATGTACTTGCCCTTAACCCATGCCCTCCAGAATACCCGCCCTTCGAAAAGGTGCAACTCAACAAAACAAAGTTTGAGTGATCCCATGTAGCTCGACTGCTGTTGTAACAACAGCCTGTTGTTACATCGCTGCAGACTATCTATCGAATCAGTGTTGATTTTGAAACTGTTTCTTGTGTTCTATCGGCAATCGAGGACTCTTTCGAACCAAACCGTTCAGACAGGTATCAGAGCCATTATTCACAAATAAAAACTTTAGTTTTTTTTTGTGCTCTTGAGTACCGAAAATGTCGCCTAAATTTACAGCATCATTGGATCATTCAATAAATGCACACAGCCTTTCGGCCACTTCGGCAGTCTGATGTTCACGCAGTCAATGTGAGCTGGTCGGCGCGCAAGCGTCGACCGAGCGAACATTGATATTGAGTCGACGGATAACAAATTGTCCAAAAAAAAAGTGCGAGTCCTTTTTATTTGTGTTGTAGCCGACCATCACGGCTTTAACGGTCCTGCTATCCAGCTTACCGCCAGCCGCTTCAATGGGAACGATCTTGGCGTAGGCAACGGAACCGAACGTGCGCAAATGGGCGACATCCGTGGGCGAGCCGAAGTACATCTCCCAAGGGGTCTTGCCGCCAATTCGACGCTTTGGATGGAACCACTGCAAGTAAACTGCTGTCTTGAATGCTGTCGGCCACAACGACTTGGGTAATCCAGAATCGGACAGCAAACAGCGGCCAAATTCAACCGTTGTGCGAATGCCTCGCTCCACGGCACCGTTCTGAGCAGACGAATGGGGAGTGGTTACTTCCAGGACAATCCCTTCCTTGCGAAAGTAATCCTCCCAAAGTTTGTTTATCCACTCTCGACCCCCATCCACCCGTACCCGTTTCAGAATCTTGCCGGACTGCTTCTCGAGCTCTGCCTTGAACTCAAGAAATGCAGCAAGCGACTCCTCGGCGGTCTTGCGCGACAGGAAGTAGGCCCATGGGGCGGCAGTAAACCCATCGACAATGTGGAACAGGTAAGCCTTTCCACCGATTCCCGTAGTCGGCGCTGGCCCCCACAGATCCATATACACCCTCTCACCAATCTCCTTCTCCACCTCGTGCACGCCATCAAACGGACGACGCGCCTGTTTCCCATACAAGCAGTCTTCGCATAAGCCATCAATGCCTCCATCGAGCACACTGAGACCGTTAACATGCTCGCCGGAAACCAAGACATCCAACCCCGACAAGCCGATATGACCGAGACGTCGATGCCACGTCCCTCTGCTAGCTGGCGAGTCCCTTGATCTCGCTGTCGCAGCAGTCACACCGGCACTATCAAAATCCACGCGGTACATGCCATCGATGAGAAGACCCTCCATGAAAGGTGAGCCCTCGGGCGTCTTGAATACGGCTTTCCCCCTTCTTAAATTCGACGGAGAAGCCCTTCTCGTCGAGGCGTGAGACGGATATGAGGTTAATTGTGAAGTCGGGGGTATGGAGAGCGTCAAAGGTAACAAATCTCTGTGCTCCTTGGTGCGTGAATGCTTTGTGCACGGTCCCAGTGGCTAGAATCTTGAATGTTGATCCAGCAGCCGCGTTCCCCATCCGCGATTCCATGGGATGGTACTCGACAAAGTCCTCACGGCGCCAAAAACAATGATCGGTGGCGCCCGAGTCGACAGCGACAATGTACTTGTGCGGCGCAGGAATTTCGGCCATCAGCGCATACACAGCGTCATCGGTGTCGGACCTGACGAGCTTAGGCATGTCAGGGTTGTCTAACCCCAACTCCGCGTAGCAGTGCGCCTTGTACCAAGACACCACATCAAATTCGGAGTCCTGGGAGACGATGAGGGGAAAAGTCGCGTCAATGTCGCGAACATTGTCCATGACGACATAGTGTGTGGATGTCGCATAAACGAGAAAGCGCCGACTTCTCTTGACGCGGGAATCCCCGGGGTACGGCTGTGCGCGCTGCAGTTGATCTGCCATCTCGCACGCAAACGGCTCTTGCTCGATGTGGGGCTCATCGTCATCTGATTCATCCTCGGAGTCGGAGACAACGTCGAGGGCCGAAGCAGTCCCGATCAGGTCATAGGAAGTGTCACTCAACATGAAGAACATGTCGTCTTCGAGGTGAGATGCTACCGACTCTGAAACCTCCGCATACTGAAGCTCGATAGTTGTAGTAGCCTGCCTCAGTGGGACGGCATTGATCACTCTTGGGTCCCGATTGTCCCAGTCACTACAAGATGGGTGATCGGACCGGAAAATCCCTGTCCAGGACTCAGCTGCCACTCACAACAGCATGGGCAATTACAATTCACAAAAGCTAAGGGTTGACTTTGAAGCAGGCTGTGATTGATCTCGGTGAAAAAGATTTTTCTTCAGGCCTTTCTTTCATTGCTATATCTAAAGTCAAAAAATTATCCGGCATTGCTTTTCCAACTTCGTTTCCTTGGCGCCGATAACAGCGGCCGAATGTGACAGATTCCATGCGAATGTTGGAGGAGGACACAGACAGAAGGGCTTGACTTGGTTCTACATTAGATACTTATGGCGTGGATCTTAGTCAATATGTATTTACAGAATAAATGGTATAAAGTGCTTCACTGATCAACTCGGAATCAGGCAAGCTCCCCCTTTACGTAGGCCGGGCACCGGCATACAAAACATATTCGTCTTTGCCATCTGCTACACGGAAGGTGACCCGGCCCCCTCTCGCTCGAAGGTGAATACATGAAAATGACCACAAACTTCAGGCCTATCCATTGCCGGCCTGCGCGGCTCAAAAGCGGTCCTAGGACTGTGCAGGAATCGAAATGGTTTTACAATGCAAAGAATGCTCACGCGTTTCAAAATGTATCCCACTGATTGGCCTCTGGCGTGGTCAATAATGCCCCCAAGCACAATCTGAATACATGGAAATGACCACAAAGCTCAGGGCTATCCATTGCCGGCCAGCGCGGGACCAAAAACGGCCCCGGGACTGTGCTGGAATTGAAACTGTTTTAAAAGGCAAAGAATTGGGGTGAGGGCAATAGGGTCACACATTTCAAAATGTGAGGAATTGCGGACATAAATCTACTTTCAACTGTGATGCTGTGCCGGCGTTGAATAAGCTCTCGCATCACGCTCTGCATGATCCCATCAATTTCGGCCATCGCGGTGGACATCACCGATCGTCGTTGCGCCTAGGAATGTTGCACATTCTTCAAGTTGGTATTTTGTGAAAGTCAAGTTGCCCCCTTGATTTTCCAGAGTTGCCATTAATGGCATTTTTAGTTCCCTCCATCAAACGTTGGATCCCAAAAAAGTTGCAGTTAGATCAATTTGTCTCCATTCTGCTTGTAGACACCATAAGTTCTGGATTGTGGAAGTTGCTGGAAAATTCTATTCAAATCCTCCAAGTTGCTATCTCGATCTTACAAAATCGCAAAGTTGTATGATTTTATTTTTTACACAGTATGTGTGCCATACAGGTGCGTAGTACATTGTATTCCTAATACATTCAGTCTGAAGAGAACGGTTCCAGAAACCCTGAACGCTTGACATACAACAATTCCCCAGCAGTGCAGCTCAAAAAATGACCCTGGGACTGTGCTGGAATTGAAACTGCAAAGAAATGTGGTGAGAAGAATAGGGTCATGCGTGTCAAAATGTATACCACCGATTGCCCGCCAACGAGCTCAATAATCCCTCCGAGCACAATGCCTTCGCTTCGCTCTGGCTAGCAGGCTTCACTGCGATCCAGACCAAATTCAAGCAACCAGACAGCTCGATGATTATTTTTTTTGTAGTACGGCTGGCTTGTATTGAAATCAAGAAACTATTACACAGCGGAGAACTCGGATGATCGCAGGCGGCCCGAAGTACAAGTTATCTAGAATCTCCCTCCGTCCATCTGGTGACCGGGCACCCACTACCCTATTAGGCGATGTCTCGGCCTTCTTCGGCGGGTATCTCTTGGATTCAGTACTTTTCCATGGGATTGACTGTCTTCCTGATTCGTTGCTGTAAGAAAAAACGGGCGCGCGCGGGCTATCTCACGGTTCAACCGTGGGATCCGCTCGATTTGGTGCTGTGTACCGTGTATTTGGCCCTTCCGTTGATCACTCCAGTCATATCATTTACTACCATGAAGAGCCCTCTGCTACACCGGCCATACGACTCGCTCTTGCATGAGGTGGAGCAGGGCTATCCCGGTCAAAGTGTATCGCCTTCGGCTAACTTCGGTCTTTGCCCGCGGGCCTTGAATGGGGCCGTGCTACTTTCCAGTCTCGCCAGAAGCAGCAGCGAGGGGGACCTCCTAGTATCGCCTATCCTCGATGTTTCTACAGCATCCGCTGGCTCCGAGAACAGCAAGATGAACACAATTCTCGATATTTCTGCCATCCCTGTATCGTCTAGCCCTTCGCTATTGAATCGGGAGCCGACGATGATGAATACTCGTCTGAGCTGCGAATGGAAGTGGAATCCTGATACGCAGGAAATGTCCGACGCCGGGGGTACCTCGTGGGCAGAGAACATCGCCATGGACATCATAACACCGCATGGCGAGTATGATTCTGAGCCATTGGCTCCACCTACCACAGCAACCGCACAGTCCTTGCATCCACCGGCCCGAATCTCCAGTCCCATCCCGGCCTCGCTCCTGATCGCGACTTTTAATATGCGCAAGCCAGGTGCCGCGGTGTCACCGCTCTCGCCTGCACGCACTCTCAGCCCTTACACTGCTGTTCAGGCGCCTCCGCCCGTTGAGCTGCAGTACCTCGAGGGCGACGTCGATACGGCCTCCGCACGGTACGTCTCTCTCGCGGACCTCACCGGACCCCCGAGTCACGACGGCGGCGAATCCGTTCCTGGGCGCTCAAACTCAAAGAGACGGCGCGTGAAGCAGGAGCTGACGGGAGCAGACGGGCCGCTGAAGCGCTTCAGGGGTAGGGGGAGGGCGAAGGCGGCGAACCACAGGAACACAGGCAGCGCGGCGGACGCGCTCCGCGTAATCACGGAACTCAGCTTAGTGCGGACGGGCTCAAATGGCCCCCTCAAGGCGGCGTCCGAGACACCCAACCCACCCTACGGCCGCGCGGTGTATGAGCAGGAGCAGTTCTCAGTGGCGTTACCTTCCTCCGACTCCGCAGCCTTCCCGCCCGCCGCCCGCACTCCCAGCACGGCCTCCGATTCTATCCCTTTCCCCGCGCCCATGCCGTCAGCTACGTACTACAGGCGCAGCAATAAAACGTTACCGCTACCTGTACCCGTGCCTAATCTCATCAAGACGAGTCGCGGGCGGCGTGTGCCCGTAGACGCCGAGCGGATGGAGCCTCGCGCATTTGTGTGCGTCGTTGAGGGTTGCGGAAAGGGTTTCGTGCGCCTTGAGCATTTGAAGAGGCATGTGAGGGGTATACATACATATGAGAAGCGTGCGTGGTGTTCCTCTCCTCTTTCTTTTCTGGTGCTGAGCGAGGGATTTTTGCAGCACATACATGTCCGTATGAAGGGTGCGGAAAGGCGTTTGGTCGGAGGGATAACCTCGCACAGCACTCACGGTTACATTTGCACGGTGCGTGAGGGCGGTTCTGGGTCTGCTTGCACAACTGCCTCTTTTCTTTGCATCCCGCGGCCGCAAATATTCATTTGAGCTTGACATACATGTAACTTACCACCACCGATAATCTACATGTTCCTTGGATTCCTTCTGATAAGATTTTCGGACAAGGAACAAATCTGAAGATAAAAAGCGCAAAAAAGAAGTGGAAAATAAATTACCCCCACAGTTTGTACACATTTTGAACGCCCTCCATCCCCAATCGAACATCGATTAATTTCTGGGGTGTGCATGATCAATGCCTCCGCGACCATCCGATTATTTCTGCCCCTTACATCGCACGCCGTAAATTCGGAGAACCAGGACCAAGCTTGGAGCGCCGGAAAAGAGCGTTCTCCTGATCCCGACTTAGCGTGGGTTTGAACCTTAGGTTCGGAACAAGCGGGCAAAGATCCGGTCCGGGCGACCCGGACGCCTTCTTGGGCCGTGTTGTGCATGTCTGATTTTGTTGGATGGTCCGGCATCGTGAACACTTGTACCGAACCTAGCGGCTGTAAGTAGTAACGTGGGTTGGACGCAAGCGTAAACTTGTGATTGCCGGAAGCTTCAACACTAAATCTGAACAAACTCCTGCAACGTTGAACTGTCACAGCATCCAATGATTCATGAACGCGAAAATTAGTTCTTGGATTGTTCTCAAATTACCTCAACATGCAGTGTATACGTCACAGCTTCACGATTTTAAGCACGATAAAGGTCGGTCTACTTCCCCCAACATTGCCTCTTTCCCGCATGCCTCTCTTTACCTCCTCCTCTGCGTTTCAAATCAATGGCGGGAATTTCTATGATATCTCGGGAGACATGAACATCCATAGCACGCAGCCCACGATTGAGCAGGGTGATTCGCTACCACCCCTGGATTCTGGTTTACATCCCTCCAGTTATCGACTAATCTGGGAGCGGCACAGGCGACAGGTTGAAGCCACGACAATGGTGACTCGTGGTAAGTTGCGACCTACGCTATTGATATGACTGTTAACGGTCGCAGGCTTGGATTGCCGGCTACCTCGTCATGAATCTGACGTACAGTTGCCGGCTGCAGCTTCGGCATCATCACTTTCGGTCTCCACTGGTCGGTTGGTGGGCAGACAACGGGATAGGCGACAATTGGAAGCTGCGAGAGTGTTGTATGGGCAACCTGTGAGATTAATATGATGCTGACAGCCGCAGACTTGGATCGACGGCTACCCCTTTATGAATCTGACGAGCAGTTGCTGCCCTCAGCTTCGGGATCATCACTGTCGCGTCGCACATGTTCTTTTACACACTCACATGGCAATGTTCCTCTACTGTCCATTCCTCTTCCATCCAACGGCGTGTCCAGGGATGCACCAGATTATCAGCCGATTCATCCTGGATGCAGGGCTACCGAATTCTCTTGCTCGACAAGCAAGACGGGGGTCGTTCGCCACAAACAAATCAGAAACAATCGATCTTTGATGCTGCTGGTACCTCGTTTCCTGCTCAAACGAATTTCAATATCGGCGGAAATATGAACCAAATTCAACACCACGGCGAACGATGTGAGTGTTGAATGTATGCTCTTATACCTATTCTACACCGTGCTGCAGCTGGCGATGCCTTCCACGATTCGGCGGAGAGATACCCACAGCCGAAATGCCATCCGGAGACGCGGACGAAGATGCTCGAGGATCTGTGGGAGTGGTCGTCCAGCGCCGACTCCAAGAGAACTGTTCTATGGTTGAACGGACCAGCCGGTGCTGGGAAGTCAGCGATCACGCAGTCTTTCTGCAACAGGCTTGAGGAACACCATTGCCTCGGAGCCAGTTTCTTCTTCAAACGTGGAAATCCCTCCCGCGGAACTGGAAACAAGCTCTTCCCCACGCTCGCCTATCAGCTCGCTCTCTCTTTACCGTCGCTGAAACAGGCCGTCTCCCAAATTGTGGAAGACGACCCTTCTATCGTCGATCGAGCTCTTCCAACTCAGCTGGAAAAGTTGATAATTGGGCCATGCCGGCACATCATGCAGAGCCGCACCTTTGTTATTGTGATAGATGGGTTGGATGAATGCGAGGGTAAAGAACTCCAGTGCGAGATACTACGATCGATTGGTAGCGCATTCAATCCTCAAAAGCCTCTTCCTCTCCGCTTTTTTATCGCTAGTCGGCCGGAGCCTCACATCCGTGAGGTCTTTGCGAGTGCGCTACCCTAAATCCATTGCGAGATCAATATTAACCAGTCCTTTGCTGACGTTCGGAAGTATCTCCTCGATAATTTTTCCCGAATGCATCGAGAACACAATCAGACCATGGCCACAGTTCCCATGCCGTGGTCGAGTCTCAAGACCATTGAAAGTCTTGTGGAGAAATCCTCGGGATACTTTGTCTATGCATCTACGGTCATCAAATTCATTGACGATAAAGACTTCCGCCCTACAGAGCGTCTCAAGGTGATTATGGGCACAGAAGAAGTTGACGATGAATCACCTTTCGCTGCTCTTGATCAGCAGTACATGCAAATACTCTCTCGGGTTCATGACCGGTCTCGACTTCTCCAAATTTTGACCATTATCGCAGCCAAATTACATTTGCCACTCGGCCACATCGAACAGCTCCTCGGGCTGGAACCGGGTGACGTCCAGTTAACATTGCGTGGCCTACAATCTGTGATAGGCATGAAGGACACAAACGGGTGCGATTGTGGATGACCCATTCAGAGGACCAAATTTCAGGCCGAATTGCAGCTGGAAGTTCGCTCGATAAAGCCATTCGTGGTGCAGCGAATATGAGATCCTCTCCTCCTGTAGTACTCATAGTCAACCAAAAAAGTTTTTTCTTTGGACTACCCCGTCCTTGAGGGTCATTGTCAGTTCTTATGGTTTAGCAAGTGACTGACCCTTGCCGGGAATGATTGAGGAACGCCACCACAAGCTCAAATTTGATCAGATTGCCTTGAAATTAGGCACGTTAGAATCGTATTCAAAATCCGCAGTCAACACAATACCGGTATTTTTGATGCCATCAAAAAATGAAATTTCTACCGCAATATCTCTGTCTTCCGCAAGTCACCTGTACCACTTGGAGTACTGCTCGGATTGACCTAGATTTTGGATATGTTATACCTATAGATGTACTCTAGTCAACGTGAACTTTGGATTGATAATATTTGAAGTAACTGTAATTCATTGTGCACCTTGTTGAAACGGTCTTCCCCCTCCTTTAGAAAATAGAGCACTCAAAACAGTTTTGGGGATGACTACATGTAGAATCATCATGGTTGACTAGGGTACATGGCTAGGTATAACTTTTCCAAAAACTAGGTTAATCTGAGCAGTACTCCGAATGCTACAGGTGACTTGCAGAAGACAGAGATTTTGCGGTAGAAATTTCATATTTTGATGGCATCAAAATACCGGTATTGCGTTGACTGCGGATTTTGAATACGAGTCTAACGTGCCTAATTTCAAGGCAATCTGATCAAATTTGAGCTTGTCGCGGCGTTCCTCATGAAAATTGTCGAAAATGGAAAAAAAAACCGTCTCCGCCCTAAGTTCCGCAAAAAGCTGTAAATTAAATGATTGCCACAGAGGAGAATCGAACTCTGGACCTCGCGAGAAGGGGAAAAAGTTCAGACCGACAAAATAATCCCTACACTAAAGTAACCATAATGAGTACTGGAAACTTATGTGCCATATTAGGGACTACAGTCACTCTGCCCACCACTGTTTAAACCCTCATTCACTTCAACTATTCTAGTTGTTAGACTTGGAATATTGATTGACAAATGTGTGATACCCATGTGGGTCACTAATCTAAAAATAGATCTAAATTAAAAGTTGTAGACCTGATTGGACTACGACAGACTTCATTTCTCGAGGTGAAAGCCTACCTAATAATTCCAACTGCCAGGACTTGCAGTCTGGGAGCTTTGATATGGCGGGGACGGCCAAGAAAAATGAAACAAAGGCAAAGAAAAGAATTGCAGAGCCAGGGTTCGAACTACCGACCTTTAGATAGCTGACAAAACAAAACACAGATAAGAAACCACCGATAACAGTAACTTACTAACGAAGCTAAGCGGACAGGTTGCTCTCATATTACTCTTCAGTTAGTGCCTGCTCCACTGGAATTGAGATTATGGGAGGTCGGACCCGAGTTAATTATGGAGCCATTGATTGCTCTGGAAAATTTGCCCTTTGCCTCCGAGCGGGATCTAAATAGCTGGAAACGTTCACACAGATCAGGGCTATCCATTGCTGGAACGCGGGCCGCGGGACTCCACTGGAGTTGAAACGGTCTGCAGCGCGATTATGAGAGGTTGGACCCAGATTATGATGTCAAGTCATGCATTTCAAAATGTCAACCCTCTGGAAAGGGCAATAATGTTCTGATCCGGGGCTCATATACCGGTACGCATCTGTGTCGGAAATCCACTGAATGAGCTCTAGCAACCGCAATACTCGGTCCAAGGCCAATCTATTGGCGAGCTCGCCCCTGCCCTCCCCCGGGCCCCGAGTCGAACGGGTGTCCTGTAATACATCCAGTGACCACCATCAAGCGGAGCCTGTCGAAGTACGTCAGAAATAGCGAATCTTCAACAAGTGGAACAGAGCGTACCAGATCCCATACTAAGACTTTCTTCACAGTTACGGAGCCGGGAGAAATTCGGCAATGGGTCTCAAGTTTGATCGATAGGAGATTCAAAATCTGACAGATCAGGGCCTCAAGTACCGGCTCGAGCTATCGAAAAACTCCCCAACCCTGACAAGGACACTCTGAAGAAGTGGCAGCTCAAATTGAAGGATGATAGTAAGGCTGCGTTGTTACCGTTTACAGTACCCGCCCAGAGGACTTCGTCAATCCCACGCCACCGTCATAGCTGTATAAGTTCCTGGAATTATTACTCATAATGATTCTACCCAATAATTGGTGTAGAACAAGAAATATAGAAAGACTAGTGGACGAGTTGAGTCAAAGTTTAGTTGTCGCAACAAATCTTAGATTTAAGCAAGATAGGGGTGTGCGCCTCCGCATCGTGTCCGTCCTCGTACACATCGTGGGGATCCAGTGCGGGGGATTCGGTTATGACGGGCGTGGACCACGGACTGGAGCTGTGCTGGGTGAGAAAGGATCCAGTTGTTACGGCGGTGCGGAACTCTAGCCTAGCGAGATGTTACTGTTTCTGGACGGCCACCATGATGAGAGCTCACCCAGATCCGGCGCTCCTCAATCTACTTTGTTTTGCGATGTATTGAATGGATTGAGAATAGCATTGGGAGCTTGGTAAGGTGAACAATTCCTCGTAGCCCTCCAGGTCGTCCCGGTTAAGGGATATAGGGACGGTTTCAAACTCCACACGCACAGCATTGACAGCTCCTGAGAACTACCAGTCTGCCTACGGAAACGTGCTTGCACGAAGATCTGCCGTCCATGGCAGACTGGTGACGAGTCTAGCTTATTGCTGGATGTTTCGACAATTAGACTCGGAAATGTGCAAAGCTATGGTCATCATCACCGTTACAATGGGAGGAGAGGGATCCCCTTGAAGCTTGAAGCCTGAGGTTGTGCGGTTTCTGGTTTACCACCAGAACGCCGGCGAACGTTGCGCGACTGGTCATTGCAGTGCAAGTCTCGTGAAATATGGGGCTAAAGTTTCAAAACTTGACGTGCTGAAACAGCAGGGACAGCAAACAGTGCACGCTGCGTGCGAGTCTTGACACTCCGCACGAGCTGCAATATTAGCACGAAGATTAGCTTGCTGCAGCGCGAGCTCCTGCTGTGAATTCTCAGCGGAGGATGGTCGCGCTCGATCATATTCCTTCAGCGGGCACGCGGATTCTTCCAACACACACGCCTTCAATTTATTCGCATCGTTCTCTGACACAATCTTTTGTATTTTCAAACGCTTGACCCTCAATGAAAACAAATGCAGGCTGTCACCAAACAGTGTGCCGAGATTTTGCACCAAAACAGTATTTTGGCCACTGTGCAATCATTTCAAGCTGGATTTTGATGGGGCCTTGCCGGGAGGATAGCCAGTGAAATTTCAGTTCAAACTGTCACTTCAGATTTATTTTGGCGGCCCTGGTGCTTTTGAAAGCAAGGTCAGGGCTCTCCATGTCAATCCAACCAAATGCAGGTTGTCACCAAGCAAATGCAGGCCCTCACCAAACAATGTGCTGAGATTTTGCACCAAAACAGTATTTTGGCCACTGTGCAATCATTTCAAGCTGGATTTTGACGGGACCTTGCTGGGAGGATAGCCAGCGAAATTTCGGTTCAAGTTGTCGCTTCAGATTTATTTTGGCGGCCTGGTGCTTTTGAAAGCAAGGTCAGGGCTCTGCCGCCGCTACTGATCCGTTTATCACATGATGATACATCCGTGCCACGTCACCCTTCCTGGCAATTCCTGTGTCGTCCATCCATGGAGGAAAGCGAGCAAAGTGAGGAAGATAATTTCACAGTCGGTTTGTGGATCCACTCCTATCGAATGCCTATTCTGGTTTATTCCTTTCGCAGAGCTCATTACGCGTGCCCGCGTATTCAATGGCAATTGGGTGCGGAAAACCTGGTCCTCAGGGAAAAGCTCTGACCGAATTCTCGTGTCCACAGCAATACTATGTCAAAGTGCGCTCTCTCACACTGACCGTGTCCGAATGTTTCTTTTCATTTGATTCCGCAGTGGGATGGCTACGGGTCTGACGAAGACACGTATGTACTGATTCTTCCAGCCGTCAGCTCGTGATTCAACTTGAGCTAACTGTAGCTGGGAACCGGCGGTGAACTTGGCAGGGTGTCACCGACTGTTGGGGAGTTTTTGGAAGGAAGCCAAACGGGACAATCAAGACTACGTAGAGGGCACAGTCGTCGCTGCTTCCAAATCCTGGATCGGCAGGTTTTTCCCTGGCTAAGACTTTGAGATACATTGATGCATTCTCCCAGAAAAAGAGCAAAGGTGGTTTGCGAGGCAGAAGGCGAATGCTGGGCGACGCCCCCCGACGCAATGTGAGCTCCTTTCCTCTTATTATTTTTTTGGGACGCCGAAACAATAATGCAAGGCTGCCACTTCCAGCTTCGACGGGTCCGAGTCCGATGAAGCCCAGTCGCATCACCACACGGCAGCACCGAAGGTTGCCTACCGCCCATCTGCTTCAACGCCAGCCGAACAATCGGAGGTCGGCTCTCAGTACCATACTAAGCGGAAGTTCATCATACTTACAAGTATTTTCAGCAGGCCACAATCAATTCATCGACGAGTAGCGCGGAGCAGCAGAAGTGGGCTTTGTTGCGCTCTCGGAATCCTGCCCTCTCTTTTTCGCCTTTGCCTTCCGCTGAGGAGTTGAATCTTGAACTTGAGCGAGAGCCAGAGCAGCAGGTCCGTGTCTCCATTGTGCATGCAATTCTGCGGTGGTCGTGACTTATAAAAGTATTCTCTGAACTCTGAACTAATCCGGCGGAAAGTGATAACTGTGTGCGCAGAGTTCTATGAGGAGGTTGGGGCCCTTTTTGTACGTTCCGTTTTACGTGTGATTTGGGTTCAATGCCGAGGCATGCATACCACAGAAACGCACAGATCCATCGGTCCTCTCCCTATGTTATCCGGATGACGTTGATCCACTACATCTCGTCGCCACGGGAAAACTCCGGTTACAACAGGTTGAAGAAGCCGCGCCATCGCTAGCAGCCAATACCGGAATCACGAAACCTGGCGAGAAGTGGCACGAGATTTTCCTTGCACCAACCCTCCGAAGTGACCCGGAATCGGCAGACGTAGGGATCCATTCAACTGACGCGGTGCGTATCGCTGCGCTCTCAAATTCTAATTTTTCATTTATCCAAGAACGCGATGGGCCCCAATTCGCGCGCTATTGTGGCGACCAGCGCGACCGACATGATGAGCGACCGCTCCCCAAATAAACCCCTGCCCCCTTCTGCAGCCCCTCTGATCGATCACCATCGCAAAAGACTTGACGGTGGTGTACGACCACTCGACGAACGCATCACCCCGCTCCCACCGACCTCGCACCCGCCCCCGACGCCGTCCCCGTCGTCGTCAATGGTGTCCTCGCTGCACCCAACGACCCCGAGCATGCCGTCAATGGCGTCCTGGACGATCCCGCCACGCCTGTCTCAAATGCAGTCGCGTCCGAGCAAAAGATTGACATCGATGTTCCCGAGCAGGAGAGCGACGTGCGCCACGAGGCTCTTCCTCATCCCCTGGAGCCTGGTATGTCCTTTACGCGCCTTTGTTTCTGGTCCACACTTAGCCCGGTGTGCACACCAGCCCACGCCTCATATGGCGTCAATAGCACAAACAGCGATGTTTCAATGCACGACGTCGACCTTCATTCGCCCGCGACGATGCCTGTCGACGGTCCCCCCGCGTCCTCCAACGGCGCGTCAACCTCGCACACTTCCCCTGCCGACCAGGACGACGACCAACCACCGCCCGCAAAGCGGCCGCGAATCCTTTCTGACACAGACAAAGCTTTGTTGACACATGTAAGCCTGGTCTTTCTTTGTGCGTCGGAAAGGGAGTGCTGATCGTCTGCGCCTCCTGCGCCGTCTTTCTCTAAAGTGCGCCATCCCACCTCCAGCGTCAGTCACCTCCAACGGCGTCTCCCAGGCACCGACACCATCAGGCCGCCCCACCCTCGACATGGGCCAATGGCGCTTTTGCATTTCGGTCATCCGTAGCTTGAAAAAGCAAAAAGATGCCCCTCCATTCCTCCACCCTGTCGATCCTTTTGCCCTTGGGATACCTCATTACCACTCCATCGTCCGCAACCCAATGGACTTCTCGACTATCGAGCAGAAGCTTGCCTCTTCCAACCCTTCCAAACCCGACCCCAACGCTGAAACCCCGTGTTACCTTAGTTCTGACGAGTTCATCGCCGATGTCCGCTTAGTGGTCAAGAACTGTCTCCTATTCAATGGCGCAGACCACCCCATCAGTGCCATGGCTCAGCGGCTCGAAGAGGTATTCGACAAGCAAATCAAGAATCTGCCATTACTAGCCGAGGTGCGACTGGTCGCGTCTCTTGTGTTTGACATCCATTTATATTTCTAGGCCATACCTGGCGCTACTGTCAAGAAGGTACCTCCTCCTCTGCGTCCACCTACTCCTGTGAAGAAAGCCCAAACCCCACGACGTGCGTCTACGTCGATGCCTGTTATTCGAAGCTCAGATACAACAGAGGTAGTTTCTCGGCCAAAGCGCGAGATACGTCCTCCACCGCCGAAAGGCCTTGCGTACGCCGATATTCCCGAGAAACGCAAGACCAGACGCGTAAAGGACGATGGCACCGCAGAGCAGCTAAAATTCTGTTCCACCTTACTTGCTTTGATGAACCGCAAGCAGCACTATGGCATCGCGAGCCCTTTTTATGAGCCCGTCGGTGAGTCGACTTTGCTGTATCCTCTCGATTCGTTCTGAGCGAACCTCGATCACGATAGACCACGTCTTCCTTGACATTCCTACCTATCCAAAAATCGTCGAAAAGCCCATGGATTTGTCCACTATGCGCAAGAAGCTGGACAACCGCGAGTACCCCGACTGCTTCCAAGTTTCACGACGACTTTAAACTCATGATCCGCAACTGCTTTGCGTTCAATCCGTCTGGAACCCTCGTCAACCAGGCGGGCATCGAACTCCAACGTCTCTTCGACCAAAAATGGGAGGGTCTCCCACCTCTTCACGAAGTCAGCGAGGATGACAATGACGACGAGGACGAGGAGAGCGACGACGAGGACACTCGACGTAAGACTTGATCCCGTCGCGTACGCCGGGTATCAATTAATGGCTGCGTCTACAGGCATAGCACTCATGGAGAGTCAACTCGAGCTCATGCGGAGGAACATCCAGGCGCTAAAAGGGAAGGCAAAGGAGAAGAAAAAGGAACGACGCGACAAAGGTCCCGTCGCTTCTCCGTCAAAGAGCAGCAGCAGCGAGCAGATAAAGGGGCTCCTGAACAACAAGAAGAGCAAAAAGCCTGTATACGACAACGACGTCCTTACCTTCGAGCAAATGAAACATCTCAGCGAAGCTATCGCACAGCTGGATGGGCAAAAACTTGAACGAGTCATCAAGATTGTCCACGAAGGCGTCCCTGAGATCAAAGACGTAATTTGTTTCCCCCCGTCTTTGATCACCGCATTCATGGTTTGCCGCACGAACAGAGCACGGGCGAAATCGAGCTCGAGATTGACCTGCTCCCGACCTCGGTTCTTACGAAGCTGTACAACTTTGTTCTGCGTCCGCCGCGTGCGCCAGCGACAAAACGGAAGCGGACGACAAAAGGTGCGGGCGCTGGTGGGTTGAAGCGGAAGAGTATGGATGAGGATGTCGAGGCGGAGAAGATTCGTATGCTGGAAACGCGCATGGCACTCTTTGAGCAGGGCGGCAGCGCCGCAGCAGCAGGGCACATCGGGAGCGGACGCTCTTCGGAGTGTTCAGATTCCTCCGGTAGCGGCTCGGAATGAATCGGTGGTAGATACTTGGCCGCTTTAGTGGGAGGCACGGCAGTCCATAGAATTGATTGACCCTCGAGGCGCGGAAGCGGAAGGTCCTGCGGAGGAAGTTCTCATAGGAGGAGGCGCAGTGGCAGACGACTTCGATTCTCACCGGACTTGCCTGGGTGACCGAGGTGCAGCAAGGTTCACGCTGCTGTGGGCGGAGTTGGCACTTTGGAGAACAGTAAGAATTGAATGATTATTTCATCTGGTTGCTTTCCATTCTGATCCCATCTTCCCTTATACTATTTCAACTCCCCCTCTTTCCTCCAAACATGTTTCAAATTTAATATTTCATATACTTCTGTGTATATAAGGGTTGACTTCCCGTAACGATAGATATTATTTCTCGAGTATTTGGGGGTGCCAGTGATGGTGCCCCATAAGGTTTGCTTGTAATATCTATTCCTTGGTGGTTCCCGCAAGAATATTGTTGGATAAAAGGTGTAATACCACATTTTCTCTTGACACAGCTCATAATACCATAACAAGTCCGTGCCCGCCAACCTAGTAGTGCCCCCAGTGCGCTGCCAGCCTCAGCAAGCACGCGCAGTCATTGTAAATAGCGTGCACCCAAAGCTTGAGCAGCGAGAGCGCGCACATCGACTCAGGAGCTCAAGCTCATCGCGTTGTGTGCACTAGCGCAGGGCTAGGGCTGGAATGCTCGCTCGTAGTTCGTGTTCGTATCGCACTCACACTCTGCCCCTACCAACCATCGTTACATCGAGTCAGGGAGTTCGAACTCCTCATTGTTATTTATTTATTGTGCTACCTACCCATTGTTCTCTGGAAAGGTATAAATACCGCTGTAGACTTCGGTGGAATATACAATCTTTTACCCCTCCATTTACAAGAACATTCTTCTTACCTGACAGCTATATATGACAGTTGTTTTCGATGCGGCGCTGGCTCCACAGCGTGAAAAAATCTGACTCTGATTCACTCCCGTGCTTTGCCACCTAGGGAGTAGTACCCAACTTCGTCACTTTGTTACTTCGCTTAGGAATGAGAAAGTTTGTGAGTTTGATGGAAAACTGAGAAAGTTCGTCATTTCGACAGAAAACTGAGAAAGCTCGTCACCTCGACTAATTTTTTGGGAAAGCTCGTCACTTCCAGGCGCGCGCGTGGTAAGTGTATTGTTTGATGACCGGAATTACGGAACAACACGAACGGAATCACGTTCTTTGTTACCACCATCCACACCCCGCTGCCGGCGCTTTGCAGTCGCGTGCCCGCCTATTATGGACTACACCGCGTTTTCGGATAACGCATGATGCTCTGGAAGTGATGAATGGATGCAGACACGATCTGGGCTATAACAAATCGAGGTACGGTACTCATTTTCTCAGATCATGTCGACGGCCTTAGTGTGGGTCCTCGGCGCGTCAAACACCTTCTAGATTTATCATTCAAGTATATCGCGTTGAGCACCCATAATTTTATCAGTAATCATAACCACTAGATCGACACACGTACAGCTTTGTAAATTTCTCGAGCCCTGGAAAGATCCCCACGCAAAATTAAGTTCTCCGCCCCAAACCTTCTCTAACAAGCGTCAAGCTCGCATTGAGGCCCCAATCCGTGTTTCTGGAATCAGAATTCAAATTGAGAGCAAGCAGCCTAGAAAGTGCCAGTCAGGCGAAGTTGAGCTTGTCAATGTGATCCACACCACTCGGTGTCATAAAGCTCTATGGCGTGCGGACCAGATCTAGAACAACTCTCTATGCTTTTCCAGTTCATATTTCAGAATTTTGACTGTCACTTTTCTTTCGTGCTGACGTCGTCATCTAGTTGTAAATTCTTTACATTGTGAGTATTCACCACGACACTCGACCTACATTCGCAAATCGAACTTCCACAGCCACTGTGCACTACAAAATACCTCTTCTTTAGACAGTATTGCCCAGTCTCGGGAGTTGCCGGGGTATAATTGCACTCCGGCAAAGTGTGCGCGAAAGTGCCGCACATGGTGTGCCACACTTGGCGGCAATGTTCTGCAGTCGCTGCTGATGTGCCATCCATTTAATTGGGCATGTGTGTCGTGCTTCAAATGTGCCGTGTGCCGCACCGATCTTGAATTAAATACAGCGAGGACTATGCCTGCGACCGAACGTGCACTCTCCACGTGGATGGACGCGGTCATGTGATGATCGTCGACAGCCTAAGTGACGAACTTTCACAGTGTACAGAGGAAGTGACGAAGTTCAACTACATCCAGCTGAAGTCACGAACTTTATAGAAAGCGATCAAACTCACGCACTTTCGCAACGCTAAGCGAAGTTAAGCGAAGTTAAGCGAAGTAAGTAACGAAGTGACGAAGATGGCGCGGACTCCCACCCAGGTGCAGTGGAAGAATACCATGAGCGTGTTCCGCATCCGGGTGGGAGGATACTGTTGAAATTTACTTTACCCTTCCCACACCCTCAGCCTCATCTGCGGCAGATGGTTTGCGGTTGAGCTGCGCACAGGTATGGTCATTGAGCCGTAGTATCTATGCCGGCCCAGGCGGCTTCTGTGAGGCACCGTCGGAGTGGATCTTGAAGACGGCAGTTGAAACAAAATAACCTACACACGAACTTATTGGCAGGTGCGGCGAGTCCACACGGATACATCCACTCATCTTGCCATTCGCTCAGAACACTGGAAACGAAAGTTCGTATCATCATACCTTTGTGATATGCGAAGACTCGGTTGTGAGGCACCTGAGAATATAAGGATAGAAGTGGTGCCATGGGTTCGACTTATACCAAAACAGACGTAGAACTGCGGAGAGCGAGAGTGATCCTGGGAGTCTGTGGTAAAGTTCTCACTTGGAGACGGTGAGAGATTAGTTAGGAAATAAAATGAACGCACGAAGGAATGAGCGGAACCTAGAATCCTCCGCGCGGCATAGGGAGATTGTGCGAACAACAAGTGCAATGCTTCCTTCACGGGTACCGGGTGGAGTCAAGCGAGTGAGTAAGCCGAGAAGTACTCTGGGCAAAAGGTCAGAAGTCACTCGATGCAAGCTCCGCCCAGCGACTTGGAATGAAAAATCTGACTTACGAACAAGGCTCCAGAAGGAATGCAGGCACGGTGCACAGAGTCATAGACACAGGACGGAAGAGACGAGAGGCGAATCTGATCCGAAAGGCTCAGAAAATCATCGAGGCCGCTGAATTGTTGTTGTCAAGTATGCGTGATGATGGTTGAGCATTTCGACGCGTGGTTACGCGTCCCGTTGTGGACATGGTTGAGGAAATGGCCAGCGAGTCTTAGAAACACGTACCATCACCTTTGTCCCTATTTATTCTAACCACGTCCCAGCAATAAAATTTAAAGAAAACTGGGGAAAAAGAAACCAGGGCTGTAAGCAAGTCCGTCGAGCCTATGCTGCCTGCCCAAATGCAAGAGATAGTCCAGGGGATGAGAGCAAAAATTCGTGAGACAAGATCGCGCACGTACAACACGCCAATGTTTTTTCCTTTAAGAACAGTCGCCAGCTTCGCTTCCACACTCTCAGAGCCTTCGTTGAGTAGTCTACCGCCGATCACCTTTGCAGAGGGCAAGATTTGAGGACCCTGGCTTCGCATCATCCCAAATAATGTGAGCATTTCGGGTTCCTCGAAAAGACGGAACGGTGAATTAGACGAAATAATTGCACGGAGGGCTTGTGCTTCGATTGCATCCGCTTCCGCGGCGCTGAACGGCATGTCGTTTCCAGTGTACGTCCGCAACATTGTCTGCTTGAATTTTTCTGGGCTGTCACGTCAACAGATCCTGCGGTGGATGGAGACCGAGCGCGCTTTGTCGAAGGAGCTGCTGCTTTGGCTGCTTGAGCCCCTTCGCGCTGGGCCTTTGCCTCTGTTTGGGCCGCTTTGGAAGCATGTGGGCATGCCGAAGTCGTTCGACTGCCCAGGATATGGGTGATGAAGACGCCCTTCTCCCCACGGATCGCGCCGGCAAGTTCACAGGCTACGAGTAGAATTACGTCAAGGAGCAATGAGATAAGATTAGCGCAACGTACCAGCCGCACGCTCTTCCTTCTCGTTGATGAAAGCTGTGGCAACACCGACATTGTCGAGCCGGCCCTTTTTCAGACGGTTCTGGTGATGCCGAACACAGCCCTCGCAGTGGGTAGTCCAGTGGCTCTTGTTGAACATGATGTCGGACTTGTGGAAGAAAGCCCAGAGGGGGTTCAGTGAAGTGGCCATGGTGGGTAACCTGGGTTTCGAAGGAGCGGAGGTGACGATTGCTGTAACGGTGCGGGTTGATGCGAAGCTTAAGCGAGATAAAAAACGAGAATGGGGCACAATTACTGGCATTGGAAAGACAAAGAGAGGTAAGCACATGGTGCTATATATATACCTCCAACCGAACCCCGTAAGTATTCTTTCTAGAACTAACCGATCCACCGAGGCGGCCGCCCTTCACATACCTGCGCACACGGCATCAAGTGCCATCGGCAGGGTTAGGCAACGCTTAGGGGATGTCAACTAACACCGCTGGACCAGCGCCGCTACACCAGCGCCGCTACAATTGCGTGCTTTTTTTTGGCTTTTGATTGCCGCTTAGATGTCGGAAAACTCGGCCCGAGCTCTTAAGGGAAAGAACGGGTCGGACTCTAAGGCTTAACTTAAGGCCTTACTAAGCCTTAAGACGCTTAAGGCCTTAACCCTTAGGGTGAACACTGGCGTACTTATGTTTTGTTTGGGATAACACTGGAGATGTGTCACGTGAGCAGAAAAAAAATGTCAACAATACCCACGTAGCGCCGGTGGTTCTCCTCTTCGATTGGGTCACTATGATCTTGCTTGATTTCATGCCTAACGGTAAGGAGTGGAGTGATGAAACCAATCCGGCCGGAGTCTTTTTTTCAACCGATGGTCGCGGTAGTGCCGGGACCAAGGAGGAGCGTCAAGTGACCTTCCGTAGGCTCCTCATATCGGCCTTTTTGATGGCGTTGAAATCCGTCGACATATGACAGTGAACGCAGGTACGGTTGAACATCACTAATACCCGGACAATTTTAACGCGTCCCCTGCAGACTCATGGAACTGTAGTACTACGTTCAATTCGTATGGTCACAGGTCACACGACGAAAAATCTACCAAAGTTTTCTTAAGTCACAGCATCACATAGGTCCCGTACGAAAGGGTCCCTTGGACTTGAAATTTTTCAAGCCTCCAAAACGGCAGATTTATGAAAATTCGGAGGTGGTTATACGAATATTTTCGCAAGTCACAAGGGTCACAGCACCTCATACGAAAGATTCAATTCGTAAGCGAAGTCACACGCCGAATGGCCTTACAAATTGAACATACTACTACAGTACTTTGAACAAGACATGCCTTCGCTTCGCTCCGGCGTATGTGCGGAGGAGCGAAAAGAGTAACCAATTGTCATGTAAGATAAATGTTGGACAGACGAAAGTTTCCTGAACTTTGAGGCTGATGAATTGGCGTGGAAACTTTAATTTCTGGTCTGACAGAACCAATGACACGTTCCCCTCTCCAGACTTCGGAGTTAAGAACCATTTTCTCCTTGGTTATTCTAAGTGAATTGTCAGACCTCAGAGTGTGACAAAACATTATACCACACAACATTAATGTTAACATAGCAACCTCGATGGAAATATCTGACAGTGATAAACCCACTTGCAAATGCACATTCACCACGGTTAATTTGGGGTACTGTCTCAGAGAGATTGAAATCACTTGAACATTGTGCCGTGTTGATATGCCATGCCGATCGTACGTGTCTAAACAACGGCAAAAGGTGAGCAACTATCGACTCGAGTAAAGCATATGGGATATGTAGATACGTGGCATCACATAGCCGGTTCAATAGCGAAGGCGAACTTTCCGGCTGAAAGAGCAAAGAGCAGTGGAAGTGGAATGCGGGCCGTCCTCCCACTCCTTGAGGGCCGCGTCCAAACCCTCTTTGGAGAAAACGGAGGTAGGAGCGGCGGTGATGCGCACCAGCATGGAAACTAGATTAGACAGGTCAGAGCAATGCGCACATGAGATTAGAAATATGTACCGTCCGATATTGTGCATGCGCGTCAGGATTTTGCCAAGCAGACCGTATCTGGCGGTGTGCGTCTCGTAGTCTTGCAACGACTTGAGGTGGGTTTGATGCACACTGCGATACTCGTTTGCTGTGAAAGGCACGTCGGTCCGGATACCGGTGAGCCATTCGTTGATGGTGTTCTCGGTCTGATAGAAATCAGTGCCGAATGAGGAATATGATAGAAATACATACAGCAGTTATTGCTGTTTGCATATTAGTTGGCACAGCCCCATTTTGATCGCATTTTGAGTCGCTCCAGTAAATGATTTTTTTCTCATTCAGTTCAGCACCAATTTCCTTGATATTATATGCTAAATTCATCGTTTTGAAAGCCGCATCGAATGAGCCCAGTCAGGTAACATGGCTCTAAGTTTTCCGATATTCATTTTTGCCTGCGCGAGCATTAGCGCGCGAATTTACGCGACGAATTCTGAACCATTTCAGACAAAGTAAAGAGTCAAAAGGGTTCGTTTACCTCTTGTCTACATTCTCCTAAGTTTTGGTACAAACTGGATTTGTAATGCCCCGGCGGCAAGGCGTCAAAGATCAGCCATCATTGGGTGATGTCACGTCCTTTCTCTTCTCTCCATGGCACAGTCAAAGCGATACAGGGATGGGCCCCAATCCGATACTTCCGAGAAGAAAGAATGGGGATGCCCTCCTAAGAAAGCTAAAACTACCACTGAACAGCCCAAAATATCAATGCGGACCACAGACCAACGGACGAATCTTCCGAGACTGAATCAGTCATAAGAACCCGCACTATGCGCTCTGGTTCTTCGCCCACTTCCGTAGACGAAGACGAGACAGATGAAGGAGTACATGCCGCGACAGTAGCTCTCCACGCCGTAGCGCCGAAAGGACCCCGATCAATGAATAAACTGAATGAATGATTTTAGTGGGTTGCAGATGCGTTGGGTTGTGGAAGGTATAAGAGTAGCGGCGGCGGGGGTGACAAAAAAGCGAAAGATTAATTCGGGTGCACCAGTAGCTAGCGAAGAATTAAATCATGTATTAGAGTATTGTGTATTCAAGTAGTTGGTTGTGGCCATTCGCAACAACGAGTCGGAGAAGCTGTTATACAATTGCGCTTGGAAAATATGGCAGGCGGATGCCGGTCCGAACGTGTCGGTCCGATCAGCTGCTCGCGTGGGGGTGGTGGTGGTGGGGGTACGGCCACTGTCGAGGTTTGGGGGGTTGATTTCACGGGGTTTCGGCCCGCCCACCTCTTGTCCCATTGCCTCGCGGAAATTAGTCCGGCTTATCTTCCAGGCAAACGAGCTCGGTTTTATCCAAAGGGTCTACGACATCACTGGCATCTTCAATCAAGAAGACTTTTCTAACTCACCTATTCTGGAATGGAAGCGTCTATGAGCATCTGTGTTATATATAAAAAGAGTCTGGAATGGAAGTGTCTTAACTCCCGCCATCTCAGTGGGTACAAAAACGATCACGCCAAACGTTGGAAGACTTCATATCTTTTCATACCATGGCCCCTGCCAATGCTACTTGCCACTTCATCCCTCCGGATGTTATCCTTGAAACTTCCGGTGCTCTGCTTATTGGATTCCTAATCCAGCACTTTCTCCTGGGTGTTGTCGTCGTTCAGTCCTGCACATATTATTCGCGGTTTCACCGCCGCGATATCAAATTCTACCGGTGTGTCTCGTGGACCGCTGCATATGTCAATTAATACCGCTCTCTCGCAGCTACCTTGTTGGTGTAATCCTTCTCGTCAACTTTCTGCATGCGGGTATGAATATGTGAGGAGAGAACTCTGCCAAAACCTTTGTCGGTCGGTTGCCGGCGTTCAGCAAATACTTACAGCTCCATCCATAGCCACATGATCTACCGAACCAGCATCACCGCAGGCTACAGCGAAAGTCCCGCTTTTGGATCCCAGGGGTGGACAATGTGGGCAGAGCCCGGCGTCACGGTACGACCAAAGTCCCAGTCCCACCATTATTAATCCTTCACTTTTTTCCGTCATGTTCAGGCCATTGTAGTCCTTTTTGCACAATTTTTCTTCCTCGATCGTTGTTGGAGTGTTATAAAGAGACCGTGGACTATTCTTCCGCTATTTGGCCTCCGTACGTGCGCGCAGTTTGGGGTGTCGTTTAATCGATTCAATGGGCAGATATGGCAGTTCTACTCCCTGTTGGTTCCGGTCTTGCGTGAGTATTTACTTCTCACAAAGAAGCGCCTGCTTAACCTTTTATGCTTCCTTACAGGATGTCCGTCCTGTCATTCAAGGTTAAAGTGTTGAGTGAGATCAACAAACTTCCCATTCCGACCTCCATCTAGCTTGGATCCGTGCGTGTAATTCGCACTTAAGTACGTTTGCTGAAATAATCAATAGACGGCAGCGACGGACACATTCGTTGGGGGGATAAAAACGCAAGCTGCCTTCGCGCGCGGGCTCTCTGTTGCCACACGACCAAGCCTGCACTCACAAAACTCATCTGTCTTTCAATCCAGACCTCCTTCTGCACGGCCGCCTCTGCCATTGTCAATCTCACTCTTGTACGTTATACTCTCTCTAGTTCCAACCATGGTATCGTTGAAACGTATAGTATCTTACGTTGCCCGGCACAATAGGTGCGTTCAAAGCAGGCGCTTCTGCGGCAGCCGCCGCCGCAGAAGGTCATGTGCCGTTACCGTAAGTCACTGTGTTTGGATCAAAGGCCCCTGTCGATCTCTCTCAGCATTCATCCTGTCTGTTGCGTCTGCGCGACGTCCCACACTCCTTTGACACTCCTGCCGAAATACTTCCCCTTTTAATATACAGTACCTTCATGTCTACCTCCGCCAAGTTCCCCGCTATCCAGTGGACTGCCAACCAAGGAACTTTAACTTGGCAACTTCTCGAGAAGCTTCAAAAAAAGGAAAATTTCGTCGTTCTCTTCGGAAAGAAGGACGCGAAGGAGGTAGCTGTTACAGTGGTTTCTATTTGAGGCAGTTCATCATCTTTTTCCAAGAACACATCATCTGACCGCAAAATTACGGTCTATGAGCGTATCGCACAAGAAATCTGGCCGGATGACTTCAAGATCCACAGCAAGACCCTCGGGAAACGTGTCAAGGGAAAGGCTGAAGAGTACGTGTCTCAATTCAATACAAATTATGTATTAACCTCCCGAAGTCTGGTCACCACCTACAAAGAAAAGGCGGCACGACTTCGGGTCACCGGTGGTGGAGTGGGGGCTCCTGAGGACGCCGCTGCCAGCCAGGGCCATAAATATCTTGACTACTACATCCCGGAGGATGGTCCACACCATGATACCCCTGCCGCTGCTGTCAATCTCTGGCGTGCGTCACAATTCTGTCGAGACTTGTGCATCTAATTGATCAGACACTAGAACAACTCAACCAGGAGTTCCCGTACTTCTCTGCGCTCCATAAATTCCTCAGCACCCGTCCTAATGTGTGCCTCCTGTAATCACGACTGGGATTGGTCCCCAGGGCCGCAGAATCGTTCATAATCAGCCGAACGAATCCACACCTGCTTCCCAGGTATTCGACGACTCTCAAATCGATCCCAGCCTTCTTGGTCTTGCTGCCACCCCTCCCCACCCGTCTTTAACACAGGGAGACCCTGACGAGACCCCCTGTCGTCTGATCAGCACCAATTCGCGTATTTCATCGCTCGAGACTCCGAAACTCAAGGCCCCAAAACCCTCGACCTTCGGCGGAGATCTGACGAATGCCATGGCCAAGGCTCGTCAGAATGTTCGGCATGTTCCGAAGAAACGTTCTTTGGAGGACATCATAATTGAATCGTCTCGGTAATCTTGTCATTTTGTTGCTATTGAAATATGATACTGATTGTCCACCAGGGAAAACATCGCAATCGCAAGGGAACGCGCTGCAGCGCAGGCCGAACACCGTCGCCAGAACCTTCTTGTTGTCCAAAAGAAGTTGATCATGGACCTCTTTACAGCAGGTCTCAAGACATTGGATGAGGCACGTGCCGAGCTCACTGCACTCGATAACCCTTCCTCAGCTGCTTCCACTTCCTGCCGGTCCCCACCTCGCATCCCTCATACCCGTCACACTTTCCATTCGTCCTCTCCCATTGTACCTCACTCCCCAACTCGTTGGTCGATCGAGAACTCACAGGCTTCGCTCCCCGAGGATTCTGCTGAGATTTAACTTCGGCTCATTCATTCTCGGCATGCTTATATTTACTTCTTCCATTTTATTCAGTTGTAATTTCGTTCACTTACATATTTTTAGCTACTCTCGATGTTCGCGGTGAACCAGTAATTCTGCGATTAATCTAATTCGCTTCTGCTCTCCCTCATCATCTGCAAATTCCTGTTCCAATGGCTCGTCCCGATCTCCTCGATCCTGCACCTCCTCATCGGCTCCGTGTAGATGCAAGAATGATTTACCGGAATCAACCCCTTCAACATCGATCACCAGATTATGGAGGATGATCGCAATTGTAATCCAGCGGCATGCCCGCTCGTGATCCGCAACAGAGTTAATCTGCACACGGAGATCACGCAAACTTTGCCACCGTCCTTTCAAAGCTCCTATACAGTGCTCAGAGCGAACACGGAGGTGAGAAACCACTTTGTCGAACTTCGCATTCTCTGGGAGGAGTGCTGCCGGGCGTTTGTGAACTGGAATGGTGCGAGCATTGAGAGTGCATGCGGAATCTCCCCAAGCGAACTCGTCTCCTTCAAACATGAACTCGGGAGTCAGGACTGCTGCCGTGTGCTCGAATGCAGCAGCATCATGGGCGGAACCGGTGAACCCGTGACAGTGGTCCTAAATTCGCAAGTTGGAGGGAATATTGCCGATCTAAAAAGCAGTGAGTGAAGAAAACTGTGATTTTGCGGACTCTATACCTGAACATTCAAACCGTAGTTAGCCTTCCGAGTGTAGTATGCATCACCATTGAGTCCTGGTTTCGAGAAAAGAACAACGATTGTACCGTCGTACATGATCCAACCTTCTCGCCACAGGCCTCGGAACCCAACATGATCATCCATCCACTGCTTCTCCCTCTCCTTCTCATCCCGTGTCAGAGGCCGCATGAACATGCTGTGTAGCAATTCAATTGCGTCGAAGCATCGGTATGTGAAGTTCTCCACTGAGCCGCCACCGATCCCCGCCATTCTGGCCACATCTTGGACCGATGCAGCATTGCCATAGTGGCCCAGACGATACAGAGCAACGGCAAGCTGGATGTTGACAGGGGTTTGGGGAGTATTCGAATTGTTTTGGAAGACTTCGTGATCTTGGATAAGTTCAAGTATAACCTGAAAAACCAATGGAGAGACGCGGAACATCCCTTGGAATCGGTTGTGATCCTTCGGGTCCTCTGCGTAAATCCAGGCAATGTGCATATTCCCAGATTTGGGAACCGGATCGCGAGCATGGAGGTATCGAGTTGTTTTGATCCCCTCGAGAATGGCCATGTCGAGCTTCAGCTGCACGGTTTTGGCCAGAACTTCACCCTCTGCATCATCATCCTCCCCGTCGTTGTCGTTATCGCTGTCGTCGTCGATAGATGTAGTCAGGAGATCGCGAACAGCCATGTATTTGAGGTAAGAGTTTATCATCTGGTCATGGAGACTTTCTCGGCCCATTGCTGAAGTTGGGGGGAAGATAGATTGACGTCTGACGACGCCTGAATTGATATTTATTATCCGCAATCTCCTATCGATGTTAAACGAGGCGCGAGCGTAGCGTGCACCATGGAGACAAACACGGTGACTCATGGTCACGGCACATGCCGCTGCCGCAGAAGCGTCTGCTTTGAACGCAGCTAATGTACCAGTAAGCCTACCACAGGGCAAGCGGCTAGGTCTGACAGGTCTACGCAGTCTCCTGATACAATTCTCCATGTGCCGCGTCTACACCATTATGGTTCTATTCACACTTCTTCAACGCGACAGTCTGCGCAAAAAACTTGATGGGCAAGCAATCTACGACATCTCCCTGGTCGTGTTCGAGCCACATTGTAACAACTCGATCAAAGTGAGTGCACTCATTGCCAATATGGCACTGATATATAATCTCTCACTTGAGTGTGATCTCTCCGTGGAGTCAGGCGGCATGGCAACCCAAACAGGGGGGACTGTTTGCCAGTACTAGTACATTTAGAGAAAAATTCACACATTTATTTGACATTTTCATGCGATGGCTCTCCACTGGTCTCAAGCAAGAAGCATTATAGCCAATGGCAGCACCGAAGGCGCGGAATGAGAAATTGCCATCTTGGGCAATTTATAATTTTTGCGACCGATTCCCCCATATCTCAATGAGTTCTGCAAGGACCGATATGAAATTTAGCTAGATATTTCAGAGTAACTCGTGTGCAATTAGTGATAGAAAGAAATCGGAAAATATATCAGATTTTCTCATCCTCCGGCAGGTGAAGCTCCTCAGGCCATGAATTCTGACTAGTAAGCTGAGTTTTTATCCAAACAAGCTGAAGTTTTGGGACAGAATACTTATAGACAGATTGATTGAAGTGATATAGTCAAAGTGGTGATCGACCACCCAGCGGAATTCGTGATGACTTGAAGATATTCTTCCATGAAGCTCTTTGTGTCTGTGCAGCACTGCATCACCCTCGGTGAACTCACTGCGAAACTGCGGCGGTTGTGTCGGGCCAAAAGGAATTATCATTTCGATCTTTAGTTGGCTTTTGAAAGCCTCTCAGAGTCCCCCGCACGATACAGTAAAATTCCTGGGTCTTGGTCAGCGTTCGGAGTCGGAATAACACAGACATTATAGATACTTGAGCGCAGGTCCTGATGACGACGATCCGTTACTCAATGGATCAGTATTTGACCGTGTCGACAGCAACCCACTTGGGAGAGATGGCTTCGACGATTCATTTTCCATGCCCCTGCCCCCGCCTCAATCTTTTTTGTTCCCCCGCACCTTTGGGGATCTTGGAAGAGCACGGTTCTGGGACCTCATCATCTCCCGGAGTTTCCTCACGCTCCTCTTTTCACTGTGACATTCTTTGGACTGAGCTTCGATGTCTGACTCCACAGGATCGACATCCATTGGGGTGTTGGAGACAGGGCTCGATGCAGGGGTTGTGGGCTCGTCGAGAAGAAAGTGATGGAGTGGTCGTTAGGGGCAAAATGAGTTTCTAGCTGTACCCCTCACCCTGAGAATCACAAGCAGTTGCCAGCCGGAAGCTCGGGGGAATGTGGGCAGCAGCAGACTTCAACAGCCGGACTCCAATTTGTGAGAGACCTCGGGATGACTCATATTGGAACTGTTATTGAGCGATGAGACAATCCTTGAGGGTGTTCCGAGCACAGGAAATATTAACATGTAATTAACTTATTTCACCTGTGTTGAACTTGGAGTTCACTTATTTGTGTGGAACTTAAACTTGCGTAACTCTACAGGTAAATATAACAGGCCCTGCCAAATTTAACTGTAAGTTACTTGTGGCAATGCCCGTTAGTTTTCAGAAGTTACTTGTAAAACCATTGACGCCAAGGTAACAAGTTAACTGAAGGTAGCCCAAGGTGACTTGAGTTAACTTGAGCTAACTTAAGCTAACTTGCGCGAAGTTAGACGAAGTCAACACGAGCAAACTAACTTATGCCATCAGATGGCATCAGTTACCCCCAAGTTCACCGGTTTCTCCAAATTGAAGTTGAACAACCCAGTCCTCTTCATACACTCCAAAGTAACAAGCTTACTGAAGTAGTCAAAGCTAACTTAAGTTAACTTGAGCTATCTTAAGCTAACTTCCGGGCCAAGTTAGACCAAGTTAACACCAGTAAACTAACTTATGCCATCAGTCACCCCCAAGTTCACCGGTTTCTCCAAGAAGTTGAAGTTGAACAACCCAGTCCTCTTCATGCACTCCAAAATAACAAGCTTACTGAAGTAGTCAAAGCTAACTTAAGTTAACTTGAGCTAACATAAGCTACAGGCCAAGTTAGACCAAGTTAACACGAGCAAACTAACTTATGCCATCAGATGGTATCAGTTACCGCCAGGTTCACTGGTTTCTTCAATAAACCAAGTCAAGTCTAAGGAACTACTTAGAATCTACTTTACCAAACAGTTTGGAGGTATTTAGAATAGCTAGCAATTAAATAATGCCCCTAGGTCCCCCAGCCTCGCGTGCGTGAACGAGTGCTTCGCCGTAAAACCCTGGCATCAACCATGACTGAAGGAGCCAAACTGTGGAACATCGAGTTCCAGTTCCCTGCCCAAACCCTTTATCTCCCAGTGACTTGTGAAGCTTCTCTTGTGGTTTATACAAGTGGTTCGACGTCGTAGAGCCCAGCCAGCTGACTGCCAGCCACGTAATGGTTCAGTACAAGGTCAACAGACCATAGTCTTTGAACTCACATCCACTGCACTTGGTTGTTAAAAAACAGTGGTTCAGATCCAGACCAGGCACAACGAACCTGTTTGACACTCATATTTACCATATTTACAGTGGAATCAAGCACCCCAGTGGCACAAAACAGCGCAACAGAGATCGTGAACATTAACATGCAATTAACTTATTTTACCTGTGCTGAACTTACATTAACTTATTCGTGCGGAACTTGTGCTTATGCGGAACGGTGCGGGTAAATTTAACTTGCCCCGCCACAAGTTAGCTACAAGTTACTTGTGGCAGGGCAAGTTAGTTTACATAAGTTACTTGTGCAACCATCCAACCGGCGAGGCCCGCTTAGGTCCGTCGAGCCGGTGCGCGCCTAGCTAAGGCGATGCCTAGGGCCATAGCAACGTCTAGACACGCCTAAAAATAATTGTTCTAGGTGTGTCTAGGCGTTGCTACGGCCCTAGGCATCGCCTTGGCTAGGCGCGCACCGGCTCGACGGACCTAAGCGGGCCTCGCCGGTTGCCGGTCTAGGAACCGGTTGAACGCAGTGATTATTATTTGGATCTTGTGGAAAGCCGCGGCTGTGAGTTTCAATGCTTACCTGACACACGAGGGCCTGGATGCAAGTCTGGAAAAGCCGGTACAAACTTGAAGTCAAGTCTGCATCGAATGGGAATGGGGCCACAACTTCATTGACTCAGTGAGGAGATATTTTCGGTGTTTCAAGTCCTCCTTATCCTGGGCAGATTGAAGCAAGTCGATGGACTTGAAGGAGCCGGCACATCTTGGATGAAACATTCAACCCAGGCCGTGACATTCTGCGCTTCCTCTGCGATCGTTTTTCGGACATACGGAGGAGACGCTTACCCAACCAAGATGCATCATGGCCATCCCCACGAGATCTGGAGATGATTGTCCAGAAAGCATCCGGCCGGTTCATTTATGCCGCAACAGTGGTTAAATTTGTGGATTCCCAACATTACCATCCCATGGAACAACTTTCCACTGCCCTCAATCTGTCCTCCACCTATACCGACACCTCTCCGTTTCCAGATCTCGACACGCTCTACACGTACATTCTTTCGGTCAATCCAAACACGTGCCTCTTGGTGCTCGTGCTTGGCGTTTTTTTTCGCAATTCCGGATGCCGAGAATGCCGAAACGCACTGTGTTAGCTTTCTGGAACATATTCTTGGCCTCCAGCGAGGAGGCGTTAGGATTGCCCTCCGAGGATTGCACTGGCGTTTAATAGCAGTAGAAGGAGTTGACGGCGTCGTTGCTGCAACGACTGAAATTGCTGCATTTTTTTGACATCATTCCTCGTCGCATTCTGCTTTGAATCCTAACAATCCATTCATGCAACATTATTGCTGGGAAAAACTATCCTATGGTGCAAGTCACCTAGCTGCCGCACCCAAATGTTTGAAATTTTGCGGCTTTCAAATTTGATCAAATTTCTTATCCCTCTTACAAAAGAATCTATATGAAGTTTTGATTACAGCTTTTTGCGGAACTTAGGGCGGGGACGGTTTTTTTCCATTTTCGACAATTTCATGAGGAACGCCGCCACAAGCTCAAATTTGATCAGATTGCCTTGAAAGTAAGCACGTTAGAATCGTATTCAAAATCCGCAGTCAACGCAATACCGGTATTTTTGATGCCATCAAAAAATGAAATTTCTACCGCAGAATCTCTGTCTTCCGCAAGTCACCTGTAGCACTTGGAGTACTGCTCGGATTGACCTAGATTTTGGATATGTTATACCTATAGATGTACTCTAGTCAACGTGAACTTTGGATTGATAATATTTGAAGTAACTTTAATTCATTGTGCACCTTGTTGAAACGGTCATCTCCCTCCTTTAGAAAATAGAGCACTCAAAGCAGATTTGGGTATGACTACATGTAGAATCATCAAGGGTACATGGATAGGTATAACGTTTCCAAAAACTAGGTTAATCTGAGCAGTACTTCCGAATGCTACAGGTGACTTGCGGAAGACAGAGATTCTGCGGTAGAAATTTCATTTTTTGATGGCATCAAAAATACCGGTATTGCGTTGACTGCGGATTTTGAATACGATTCTAACGTGCTTAATTTCAAGGCAATCTGATCAATTTGAGCTTGTGGCGGCGTTCCTCATGAAAATTGTCGAAAATGGAAAAAAACCGTCCCCGCCCTAAGTTCCGCAAAAAGCTGTAAACAATCCACGTCTCAACGGAAAATCAGGTTTGATCCTTGATTGTTTAATCATATGAAAGGGGACAGGGAAGGCCAGGGGCATTGGTGAGGTACGGAGGTTCTGTTTAATCAAGGGTTGTTAATCATGGATAATCACGGTTCATGTTCAAACATAAACATAAACATGAACAAAAACACTGTTCAACAAGGCTCAAAGGTGAAAATATGCCAACCATGGGACTCGAACGAGTGACCTCTCCAAAGCTGAGGAAAGCGGAGAGAAAGCACCATAACCACTAGGCCATGCAACCATTGCAAACTGCCTACCAGCCTGGAATAAACCAGGGCACAATCACAGAAAGTAGCCATGAAGACGAAGACGGGATAATTCTATTTGGAGTTGAGTAAGTCAAATAAAGCGCTGAACGAAACAGGAAGCAAAATACTCCCAAATATAGAAATATTACACAACTCGGTTCGCCGGTGGTTAATTTTGGTGTTCGTCTCCCAGAGTAGTCAATTTATGCCCACGAACGTGATTTTCCGGAAAAATCGGTACCCATTCCACTTCTGAACGAACAGGAAGTAAAATACTCTCAAACATAGAAATATTGCACAACTCGGTTCACTGGTGGTTAATTTTTGTGATCGCCTCCCAAAAGACTTGCTTCAGGCCCACAAACATGATTCCACAAAGAAATCCATACCCATTCCACTTCTGAATGAACGGGAATCAAAATACTCCCAAATATTAAATATTGTACAACTCGGTTCGCCTTCGCCACCCATAGAACAAGAGATGCCGGGTTGCCGGTGAGAAGTCCAATGAAAGCTTTGAATTCGGCCGAGTTCTGGTCGCCATGTCTAACGTAGTATTCCATGCGTTCGCATATCTCATCGAGAAGGACGTCTCCAAGAAATTCCAAATTAATGTTTATATCCATATCTCAAACTTTGCCTCCCAAAGTTGATCCGGAGCGGCCATCCTATTGAGGTAATTCTCGGCCTGCTTCCCTTTTGATGGTCGAAAATAATCACATGCACAGCCATTTCATAGTGCAATCAGCCAGGATCGAGAGAGCGAGAAGTTGCCACAATCTGCTCCAATGACTCTGAAAATATTCATGGGATGGAGAAGTAAAAATGGTCTGCTGAAATTTCCGTACTTTTACCGCAACAAATGGTCCCTCAGTGTGCACATCAAAATCACCGGTTTTTGTGTGCTTTAGAACGATTCATAGCAAAACCCATTGAAGCCCGCCTGGGGCCAAATTTTTGGCTGTGCGCTCTATGGCATACCAGGAACATATTTTATCTTTTGAGTTTGGCAATAGAAGTGGGCAACAATAAGACGAAAGATCGAAAAAACCACCTCAATTTTTGATTTGAATGAGAACAAATATACACACACTGCACGATTTCTCATCGGCTGATGCCCAGGCCCATGTACATAACTAGGTAGGAGTAAAAGCTCCGATCATGCTTAGTAAGTGTACGATTTTAAAACCGGACGGCCATGTCCTTGTCATTATCCACTCCTTTGTGCTGCCAGTGCAACTCCGCGATTTCTTCCCGTCGGTCATCGCTTGCGATTCTTTACAAACAATCTCAAAGCCCAGAGCGATCCGTACGAGGAAATAGCTGATGCCGCACGCCTATTTCCGATGGAGCTTGTCCTCGTCCTTCCACGATCCCGGGTTCAGAGTGAGCGCCTCACAAAATATATATGAATCTGCTCTACTAATTCATGCACAATTACCGATAGAAAAAGATTGACCAAATTCCTCGTACTTCGATATTGGTATTTGGGGGTGATCAGGGTGGTCATTCGAGTACCACTCATCCAGATCTTGGCCATCTGGGCTGAGATTTTGGATGGGGGTACAGGAATGTAATACGGATTTACTGATAGAGAGAATAAGTTCCACTTGGTCTAGAACTCGCTGAGATATAGTCCATTCAATATTTCGATATGAAGAATCCTTGAAACTGAATTCACACAACACAGACTGACGCAATCACTTATTCCCTCAGAGGAAGGTGGTGTCGATACGATGAGGGTGGCAGGTGACAATACAGACAGCAAAGGCTGAGGTCAATTCCAGATGGGAATTGGTGGTCGGCAACACACCGCTAATTTCAAACTCCGACACAGGCAAGTTGAGTGGTAGGCCCCGTTTCTTCATCCTACAAGCACTTTGGGGAAAACTTTTGGTAGGGTAAAATGTTGGCATAGCATAGACATTTGATATGATTGTTGGAGATTTTTCAGTTCTCCCCCCGAGTACCCAAAACGGTCAACCGCGACTACAAATCCCTTTCCATCTGCACAATTTGGGCAGATATAAAAAATTGGCGACAATAGAGTTGATTTAAAGCGTTTATGGGATTTATCTTGTTCAAAATCCTGGCCCTTCGTTACGCGTGAATACGAAAAATTTTGGGAGGAAGGGCGGAGTGCATTTATCCTTGATCTCCTGTCAGGATTGATTGAGATGGTCGTCGGCGCCACAGAGTGACGTGGGACATGGAACTAAGCGTCGACCAGACCTTGCAACGTCCTTTCCACCTTGCTTTCCACAACGACCAGGGACAGATATTTAAAAAGAACCGCAAATTTTTCTCGCTTGATTTGGACGTAAAAACTATGGGCCATATACTGTAAAATAATTCGGCGACATAATGGAAAAAAAGCACACCTCGAAACGTAAAATGGAGCACGACTTTCAAAGTGGCTGCTTGAAGGAAAAGTGACACAACTTGGACTTGCGGATGGCTTTGGTTTAAATTCTCGGCCACGGAGTTTGAATACTTCCAGTTTGATTGGTACCGCATCCTGGAAACATAGTGAAAATGATGAAAAGTTTATTTGTTGATGGCATCAAAAAATTGAAGGATCTCATTGGCTGGGGATTTTCAATCCAATTCTAATGAGAATATTTTCAAAGCAATCGGACAAGAAAAGACGTCCCCGAAAGACGGAGATGCAGCGCAAAGCCAAAGATGTTGCTCCAAGACTGAGGACGCGCTGTCAAAGACGAAGACCATTAAAGACATCTTCCAAAGACGGAAGACGCCAAAGACAAACGTGCTGTTTTACCGATGGGCGATGAGGCTGCGGCAGATTTCAACAACGACTCGAAGCCGTCAACCGAGTCAACCGATGCAAGGACAACGACGACAACTATAATGGAGATAGCGACTAGGAGAGCTCAATGCTAGGTGGTCTTGATATATGTTTGCCAGCGCGTGTGAAGCTGTTCACAAGCTGAAGCTCATGTCCATATTAGCTGACCGTGTCAGCTGGCCCCCAGCTTCCTTTCACGGCTTCCCATGGAAATGTTCAAATTTCACGTCCGAGTTCAAGGCCTTAGCGAGCATTCGCGAAACTGCACGCGTGATTAGCTGGGTGTCAATGGGTACCTCACCAAAGAGCTGTTCAAATTCGTTGTGTCTCATTATGCTGAGCCAACTTCCCAGATTCAGCATCAAAAACATCAGAAAGTGCGTGTGTGCCCGACACCGATGAGAGTCATTCATCGGATTCCAGCCAAAGGGACCGAGGCGTGGTAAGTGTTTCTGCAAAAATCGGATGGGAATCTAATCTCCAATGCAGAACATTGGGCTCCTGAACTACCCCGATGTGTCTTCCGTTTCGGACGAACTCCCTTATGAAGTTTGCCGTTCGCCAAGCATCAGTTCGTCGATGCATTGGCCGCTGGGCTTGAGCACAATTTCGCGGGTAACAGCGACCTCCACGTTCATTTCCACAAAAATTTTCCAGCCATCAAATTGATGCTGATGGCCAATCACAAGCTCTTTATTTATTCGAATTCTTTTCGGTACAGTTCGCGTCACCACCTCCCGACTACCGCTTTTGGTGTAGATTGATGGCAAATTTGTAAGTGATTCACAGGTCAAAAAAAAACCTATTTTTTGTTTAAAACAGTGGGAAACGACTTAGTTTGATCACAGCTATCTGAATCATAAACGGCTAAGATGTAGCGTAAGTTTTCATTTTTCAGACCCCAAAAAAGTGACCGATGCACAGCCACTAGCCAGCTAACCGACGCCTAGAGGCTCAGGCCGGCCCAAAACAGAGGTATTTCACAGTTTGGCATAGATTTGAGCACTGTCTGATCCACCAGATGTTGAGAAAAGGTCGAAAAACTGACGAAAAAGTGCTTTCCAGAGCGAAAAAAGTGACCGATTACGTAAGAAATATTGTTCTATACGCCATTCGCATTCTTTTCATCGCTTTCATGGCTAAAAAATTGGTTTCAAGGTCTAATTCCTACCCGATCAGTCTCGGCAAGGGTCGCAAGGAAGTGATGACGCGAACTGTAGGCTCGTGGACCAGCCGGCCCGGTGAAAATGATCCCATCGTAGAACTCGACAACAACCGGGACCAAGGTTACCCTTTGTTTGACGTCTCATCATTATTTGTGCTGATGTTGTCTCTACTTACTGTACGATTTCGACCGGGTATTCGGTCACGGGTCACGGCGCTCGATGAATCGAATACTTGGTAAATATGTCACTGGTCACTGGGACCATCGAATACTTGGCCGAATAAACTTCTTTGAGGACTAAAATTTCAAAATTTCTCCCCGAATCCGCAACCGTAGGCATGGTAGGATCATTATCGAGCACAGCGTACATAAATCGGGTCGTCTACGACACAGTTTGGTCCCACATGTCCTCTCCACCCCTGAGGTGCTTTCGCATTCCTCTTCGCACGGCGAGTAGCAAGCGGGAGGTCAGCAGGATTGAAATCAAGTTCTTGTCAAGTTCAGTATCCTCTGCAGCACCGCTCCGCTCCAAATCGCCGCTTGAATTGCACGCGAAACCGGCTGGCAGCGAACACAAATCTCCATGAATACTTTGAAAACGAACACTTGGAATCGGGGGTCACAAGTCCTGCCTGCTGATGAATTGATGGCAAATGAATACTTATGGTCACAGGTCACAATGGGCGAATACTTGGTCGAAATCGTACAGTATTCTCTTTCCTAATTCGTGCCCGCTTACTCTGTCTGTAACCGAAGTGGACGTCGACTGGCTGGCAAGTCTATCTTTTCAGCAGCCACAAACATTGTTACCAAGACTTCTGAAAAAACTGAATGCATAGGAAAGCACCCCACTTGGTTCTTCAAAGAAGAGGGTGAGTGCTTTCTGAATCCGTGACGCTGCTGCAAGATAGGTTTACCAAGAATAGAGTGAACATACCTCACAGAAGCAGGGTGCCTTCCATGTGCATTCACAGAAGTGGGGTCATGCATTCACAGAAGGAGGGTGCCTTCTCATGCATTCACAGAGGCGGGGTGCCTTCCCATTCACAGAAGCAGGGTGCCTTCTCACGCATCCACTGAGGCAGGGCGCCCTCCCATTCACAGGAGCAGGGTGCCTTCTCACACATTCAGAGAACTTGGGTGCCTTCCCATTCACAGAAGCGGGGCTCCTTCCCATTCACAGAAGCAGGGTGCCTTCTCATGCATTCACAGAAGCAGGGAGCCTTCCCATTCACAGGAGTGGGGTTCCTTCTCATGCACTTACGGAAGCTGGGTGCCTTCCCATTCACAGAAGGGGGTGCCTTCTCATGCATTCACAGAAGCGGGGCACCTTCCCATTCACAGAAACGGTGTGCCTTCACATTCACAGAAGTGGGGTGCTTCCCATGCATTTTTTAGGCATCCTGAAACCAACCATTCGATGGTACCACTTAATGTTGCTGCGACTTGCGACTTAAATAACCTCCTACTAAACTATCAGGTCATCTGCCCGATTATTGACGGCGCAAGGAGTGCAAAAGCGCAACAAAATTCAGCCAAAACGACTTGTTGTGCCCATAACTACCTCAGGAAATTCGGTAGAGGAGCCGCGCTGGAGCCGTGGTTTCGAAGCGGCAGAAGGAGAAAAGCAAAGCGTGGGAAATTTATGTAATCTTGGCGGCGTGAGTTTGGTCTCCCCCGTATCCTCGAGTAGAAGTTCCGCTGTCCTGTATCCATCGGCTGCGAGTTGACTGAGGCTTCTGCTAGCCGGGAGCATGAGAAAGCGGAGTTCAATAGTACTAGTATGAAAGCGTATGTCGCCTGGTACATCACCTACCCATACCCACGCTTTTGTGACCGGGTTTGACTGCACGCTTACCTAAAAGGGGACAGCCACTAATTTATCACCAAAATCGTAATGAACTGGATAAAAAAGACTACAAACACAGCCACTAAATGAGTGACTTGCACTTGCTTGAATTTGTGGAATAGGGGCAATGTCTCTTAATCTAACCCAGCCCAAATCAGAGCTTGTGCCGGAGGATGGCCCCGGTGTGGTCGATATTTCAGGTAGTTTTCCTGAGCCACATAGTAGATGTGCAGCGTATTCGTGCTCTCCGAGCGATTGTGTGGGCTCAAATTGAAGGTATTTACCTTCGCTTTCATATTCCCGGAGTTCTTCGCTGCTCACCGGAACAGGTGGCCACGGAGCATCTGACCGGACGAGGTTCTCTTGGGAAAGCTTCGACAACAAATTCGGCTGTTCGGGGGTGGGGCAGCCCACAACAAGCTCGATAAGTGTGCAAGTATTTGTTTGCTTTCTTATTTACAAAATGATGGAAGTGTCATTACTTTTGCAAACAGCTGTAAATGTGCACCGCAGTGTTTACCACATTGGAGCCACCTGGTGACCCCAGACAACTTGTAGACATTAAATAGAGCTAAATGTAGGGCTTCTTGACACTTTTCCAATTTTCTAAATATGGTAATTTGCCCACAATCATGGCTTTTATAAGCCTCTGAGAATTGCCTTTTTTGGAGGTGACCGTGGGAAGAAACTGAGGACATAGCATGGAAGTACTTGTTAAATGGACAATGCTGACATTTTGAACTGAGTGGTTTGATAAAGTCAATCCTTCAGAAATCAAGGAACAAGTTGGTCATTTTGGCTGTTTTTGGCCATTTTTTGAGCATTTTTTGTCAAATTTGGTCAAAATGACCAACTTGCACCTTGAATTGCGAGCCCAAATCTCCACCAATTGATATGGTTCAAAATGCGAACATGCTCTATTTAGCAAGTACTTTTATGCTATGTACTCAGTTTCTTCTCACGGTCACCTCCAAAAAAGGTAATTTTCAGAGGCTCACTGGGGCCTCAATTCTCGCCCCATTTTCTTGCGAGTAGGCGAGGGCCGAAACGGTTTGGAGCCGAATTAGGTCGGAAGGAAATAGTGCAATTAGAAACTGAGACCACCTGGGATGGAAAGCGCTCTCAAATCGCGTTGGAACGCGCCTACTTGCAAAAAACTGTTGAACGTGGGAAGGGAGGATGAGACGAGACTGAGCTCGTGGAGGAGATAGAAACCCAGAGAGGGTGAGTGCCAATAGCACTTCGACGCTGACACAGAGAGAATGCCAGTAGCTATGATAGCGGACATGACTTCGTGACAAGTTGATTCCCGATTTGGTAACCACTACTAGTCACTCAGAATTCAACGTATTTTCAATTCAGGTGTGTAAAACACGGCAGCAAGGTCCTTATGGATTCCTCGGAGCAGAACTTTGAATTTCGGAAATTTTTTATTTTGCGGGTTGGATTTCGCGCTTTTGATGGAGGACCGGTGGTAACCGGTGGCTCTGCAGTGTCATCAATTTCCTTTTCAGTGCCCGCCCATGCAAAGAAAAATCACAAACATCCATCCCATGGACTCGTCGTACAAATGGGTCGTTTCTTCGCACTCAGACAGCCAAATTGACAACCAGGACCGTGCTGCCGGCCACTGAGGTATATCAAATTTTGGCCTGATTTCGCACTTTTTTTCCCCACGCTCAGACCACCCCCGTTTTTTCTGAAATGAAAATTTTGAGTATAAAACACCCTATTCTGGTTCTAAATTTCAAATCTTGGAGGGAAAAGGTCAAAACTCCGGGTTGTCATGAAGTCATGTCCGCTATCATACTGTAGCACCTCGAACACAGACACAGATGGGGTGGTGAAAAGCCTCGATTGTGTTCTACATACGCACTTATATACTTTGGGCGGCTTCACGCTGGCTGTGGTGCCGGACGCCGATGTAGCCTAACACCTGTCATCCTTCATACGCCAACAGAAACCAGTGAGCGCAGCAAGAGAGAGAGACTTTCTGTGTATTGGTCAAAACCACAAAAGGAAAAGACCACCAACGGAGTCTTCGCCCTTTGACCCGCCATAGTTATCGCTCGAGCGCTCGTCGTTGCCGGGCGTGCCGATTACACTCTACATGTACTGAAACGGAAATTCTCATCGACGACAGTACAAAAATAGTATATCACCTAAAAAATATCTCATACCAAAGTAATGAGCCGCTTCGAATCGTCCCTTCCACTTCCAGTTAGATCCTGGCGGCAGGGTCGCATGTAGAATTCGTTGACGGGGATCATGATGTGGATCGAAGCATGATATATAGTTGTCCCTTCAAGCTTCGGGCAGAAGAACTCTCTCTGATTGGTCTAACTTCAATCCAAACATTGATCCCCCTAAATGCCCTAATTTCAGGGTGATTTCAAGCCCTCCCCTGATTTACGTAGAACGAAAATAAATTTGCCTCTTCTGGCAACGAGCAGAACGGCCGGCGAAAAGAAGTCACCCATCCGACGCTGATTTCAGACGTAAATCCGTAAATGTGATAGGAAGCAAAAATAGGAAGTGCACCGCACTCAGGGTTGATGAGAAGGGTCTCGCAACCGGAGCCAGTACAAATTTAGTAGGTAGATAAAGCGGCTAATTCGCTGTAGTCAAGTTTGCATGGCATACATCCCTCCCCGCCGCCGTCCACCTCTTACGCGGTTCGCTCCCCCGGTTGGTGCGCTACATTTTCCCCATTTCACGTATGGGGCGCAAACAAACTCTGCAGAGAAACAAAGACTCCCACAAAGACTCCCTGACTGTTATGTGCTTATCCCGACGTATGATCATGGCCGGAGGCCCAAGTCCACACCCGAGCAAAGCCCTCCATGCAAAAAGAACAACACTGGTTTAGCCGGCGCGGTCGACGTAGAACACAGAAGTCGGGAGAAAAGCGAAAGCGCACGGAGCAGAACGGGAAGCCTGCTGCCCAGATGGTGGGTGTTCTCATTCTGAGCTATGAACGATAACCACTGCATTTTGACAGGTTCTGGACCCAACTTAGCCGAGATATGACGAGCCGGTCGCGAGGTGCGTCGGCTAACCTCGAACGGCTGTGTCGAGGTCAGCCGAGGCACCTCGGGACCGGCTCGTCATATCTCGGCTAAGTTGGGTCCAGAACCTGTCAAAATGCAGTGAACACCGAACACATCTCACAGACACCTTCACCCGAAGGTAGAGACAGCCGGCGTCCGCGCAAACGAAGCCGTGCTGTGCGTGTCCAGCCGCATTTGCTATCCCATCCTCTCCATACTGACTGTCGGGCCAGTGAAAAATTCTTCGAAGGAAGTTGAAGCGGATCAAACGGGATTGGTAGATAGAGCACCAATGAATGCATTCGAATCCCGATTCGACGGAAAATGCAAGTCCCGCGAACTTCAGTGATTGGGTTTTCGTGCCATTTTTTCTCTTTTTCATCACCCTAGCATCATCTACCCTGATCGGATGGCCGACAATGCAGAATTGACTCATCCTCAGATGTACGTGTTCCAGGCTCTGTGGTGCCTTCCTGCTGGGTGGTGGAGGCAGTCAATACGGGCGGACGGGCAGGACTTTCCCACTGTTCACATTGCTATGAGCAAGCCAAACAGCGAAGCATTGAGAGCGCAGCAGTGATTCTACTGACCACCGATCAAAAGTCATGACTTGCCGTTAACTTATGTGCCAGCATCGGGTATTCGGGAATGGAGAGGAAAATTCACAGAGGCCATTCGCTTGGCATTTGAAGCGTGAAGAGACTGAGCCTCCAAACAGGGGAAAAGGTTATTACAATCTCGACATGATATTGTCTCGACGGTGAGCTTAGAGGAACCTCTAGCGACACGTGCACATCTAGGAAGGGCAGTTGGACTCTTGACGAAGTCCATTCCACCTTCATGTTCGGATGTAGACGTCCGAAGCGATCCTGGAAAGCAAGGACTGAACTATGATCACCAACAATGATGCTGAAGACATCATCAATATAGCGGCCATAATATAAGCACAGATCCTTGAACTCTTTCAGGGCGCTAACCTCTGGGGCTGCAAGGAAAAGGTTGGCATATGAGGGTGCAAGAGCAGTTCCCATCGCCGTCCTGATCACTTGTCGGAAGGTTTTATCACCAATGAAACGTAGTTGAAGTGGAGCACAATCCTCAAGAGAAGAACTGTAAGTTCATCCAGAGACATATATTTAAGGTTTGAATGTAGCCCTCGAGATATTCGCATTTTGAACCCTGTGCCCCAGAATGGAATTTTGAGTCACATGCTTCGTAATGCTATTTTGAACCACTATTGAATGATTTAATTCGCATTTTGAACCCCATGCCCCAGAATGGCATTTTGAATCACATGCTTCGTAATGTCCTTTTGAACCACTGTCGAATGATTTAATTCAGCTGAGAGCAGGAGGGATAAGGGAGCACTAGACATTTAAGGTTTGAATGGAGCCAGCGAGATATTCGCATTTTGAACCCTCTCATGAATTTTGCTGCTGCACAGCATCCGCCACTCCGTTCGATTTCGGTGTCCAAGCCGACCGCCAATTCAGACCTCATGTTCCCGTAGCCAGATGGACTTCCAATATTGAACCAAGTCCAAGCAAACTCAAAGCGCTTACATACTGTAGATCTTCTTTGCCATATTCCTACAGTTTCAAAATATCTGGTTCTAAATGCATTCTGTCCATGTACTTTTTTGCAACATTCAGTTGCAGCTGGCAAAATCCCGCACTTCATTTGGTGCTTAAATCTGCCCCAACTGTGTAGCTACTCAGAGGTGACTATGTTGAAATTTAACGGAGATTTAGGCTAGACTTAAGCTCCCAAAAATATTCATTTTTGCCCCGTTCACCACGCAGACTTGGGCATAATTCACCTAATATTCTGTAGTCTTTATTGCATTTGACAGGGAGACGAAGCAACCAGCGTTTCCACCACAGCGGTCGTTAATTGCCATTGACAGGGGTGTGTTGATTTTGCAACCTACTGGTTCTTCAGATTCATTAGAACAGTAGAACTTCATACCAACTTCGGATTCACCTTGGAGGCGACGTAGATGACTACGACAATATCTACTTTCTTGTTAAACCACTTCTTGAATAAACTCCAGTTATCTGACTATTTGATATCGCGGTGAAACAGCGCGATGAGATCCCCCAAGCCCCGGACGACCTCAAGACCAATTATTAAGGAGTATACTGGATGTCTAGAGTAGCTGCAATTATTCTCAGCGATTTTGCTTCGCAGGTGGCACAATGGCACTCCCACTCTACCCCGCATTAAATAAACCCAACACCGCATCAAGGAAACTCTCAGCACTTCGACACATCGCTGTGAGATGAACATCGCTTCCTGAAATTGAGACCTATCATGGCTTCGTACTGCGCCAATTGAACGCGCGAACTGTGGTTCTGGCACATGTGGCCTTGCGCTGCAGAGCCCGCACGGTTGCAAACCTGTATTCTCATGCAGTCAAGCCCCAACAGTATGATTTGAACACCTGCTGCCATATTTCAACCACAGGTGCATACTGACTGTGGACTCATACAGTTGGGGAATCGGAACTGCGGCATGTACGCGGTTGGGTCTTAACTGCGAGGCTTGAACACTTAGTACCGTGTTTCGAGCACAAGTGAACCTGTTGTATATATGCACTTTGGTCTTGACTGTGCGGCTTGCAATGCGCTGAGATATCTACATTCGTCCGAGCGGGATTGGGGTTAGGTGGGAATCATTAACTGGAAGGCAGACTGAACGCGTTAACCGTGGTTTGAGCGCAGGTCCGTGGGGGCCACAGTCGGGGACCTGCATTCCCATGCAGTTGGTCCCAACAGTAAAGGTTGAACATCTGCCACTGTGTTTGATCTCGCTTGGGAACTGTTGCATGTATGCAGTCGAATCCAACTGAAACATGTGGACACCTCTATGCATACTGTGGAATTGAACACCCGGGAACTGTTTTCTGTATGCAATTGGACCTCAACTGTAAGATTTGAACATTTGCAACTGTGTTTTGACCACGGCTGCAAGGGGAAATTTTCGCATGAAGCTGAGCGAGTTCTAGGAGTCACTGGCATCCATATGAGCTTATCTGTGCCACACGAATTGTACCAGGGCTGACCCACCACAGGGGGCCACGGATTTCTCCAAGTACCTCCGAATCACAAATATATCTGTTGAAACTCAGGATTCTGGGATGTAAAATCAGAAGTTAACTCACACAGAGAGCACTGAAATTTGTGTCATTTATTCCATCTCCTGATAAATCACAATATTACACACCTGGTAGCAGTCTAATCAATTGAAGACTGATGATAGAAGTAAACAGCATGAGCAAGCCCTTAAATTTAAAAAAATAATGTATGAGAAAGTAGGATAGAAGAGGGCTTGGCTTTACCTTAGAGATGAGGGGAAAAGGAGAGAGAGACAGAAAGAGCCTCATGGCTTGCCCCGAGGTGCGCGCATGTTCAGTCCAACCGAAAATGGATGCATCGCCGGGGCACGGGCCGCTTTCTCCGCTGACGGCATGATCACCGGTTCTAAAAACGGAAGCATCACCGAGAGCACGAGGATGGCGAACGGGTTTGCGCGGCAGAAGCCCGCTGGGTGCGATCCACCATGGAGAGAGCCATTCTGGAGTCCAGAATACACTTTACAGCACTCCTCAAACTTATCTTGCAGGAATGGGAGGAGGATGTTCTAGTTTCGAATGGACAGCCAGGCAGAAGAGTTGATCTCAACTCTCTAGGGGATAAAGGGCTGTTGGTTGATGTGGTAGTGGAGTGGTCACCAGATCAGCCACAGCCACCGGTTACCGCATGCCTGATCAGCCACCAGGTGGCTTCCGGTGGCTGCCGCAAACTCTCTATTGGTGCATATCCCACGTCTGCCGCATACTACGAACTGTACCGCGCCTTTCAGATAATTGCACCCTCCATGACATGGGGATTTTGGCGGCACTGTGGACTCATTTAGCTCAGTATTGATCTTCATTTCTTTACTATGTAACATTGTTACGAACGTGCAATTTGTGGTGATCGGGAACATGCGAGAAGTAAGTACAAAGGAGATCTCTCTTGGCAACAACTTCCACGTGCGCTTCTGATCGCCGTCCCAAAAATCTACTTGGGACTTGGGCATCGACGCGCGTAGTAGTACTAGCTTACTCTTACAACTCTACAATTATATATACCAACCATGGAAAGGGTCCCGGCGAAAGACCGGGCCAAATCCGTGAATAACCTGACATCAGCGAGCGCAGCACAACCCAAACCGTCGGCAGCAGGTAAAACACGCGCAACAACGAAGGGCATTGGCGGCCAGCAGCTACAGAAAACACGCGAAGCGCTCTTGAGTGAGAGCGAAATATCTTGGGACTCATCATCAGCGGAGGACGTCCGCAAGCATCTTTATATGAAAGGCTACTCTCACGACGACGCGGCCTCTTTCGACACCCTCGAGAATATAGCGTTGGTACTTCTACGTATCGCGGCGGAAGCGACGTCCGTCGTCACTGCCGACGCTTGCAGAGCCGTCGCCATTTTGCTCGAACTACGCAACGTCGACAAGGAACTCTGCGAGATGTCCGACGGCATCAAAAAGATACTGGAATGGACCACGACGGCAAACAAACCGACTACCTCTTGGGCGGACCTGGACGACAACACAGGCATAACAACCACGGACCTAAACACGGCAGCTGAAGCCTTAACGCAGACGGTCGAGCAACAATGCAGGGACATCTGGAATTTGACCGAGAGACTGGAAAAGGAAGTCACGGCGGTGGGTAGCGAGAGTGGAGGACGCGGTGGACGCGACGAGAGGACCGGCCCCAGCCCCGGCGGCTGACGCGCGTGCAAACGCGCCAACAACGTTGCCAACAACGACACCCCAGGCGTACGCGACAGTGGCGGCAGTATCTCACCCACCGGAACGCGCAGCAGCATTAGCGAACGCGGCGGCACGCTCACGACAGATACTGCTAGAGCGAGCCCCCGACACAGACCAATGGCTTGTGGGTATCAGCGAGAAGGACATGCTCCAGAAGGCAAGAATGGCGGTAGTGCTGATGGCCAATGACGGCGCGAGCCCACCCCCAGAAGGCTCGACCTTTGTGGGAGCAACACTGCAGCGTAGCGGCGCTTGGCTCTTACACTTGAACACCACCGCAGCAGCGACATGGCTCAAGGCGGAAATGAACCTCTTCCTGGCAGCAATGGGAGGTACGTCATCGTTCAAAAATCGTTTTCTTCAATGTGCTGGTACAATTCGTCCCAATCTCGTTCGATCCAACACGAGAGGGCAACCTACGCGGCGTCGAAAACGACAACGCCCTCCCGAAGGGAACCCTTGCCAAAGTGCACTGGGTGAAGCCTGCGCACCGCAGACATGAAGGCCAGAAGGTTGCTCATGCAATTTTCGGTTTTACTGGGCCGGAAGCAGCGAATACCCTCATACGCAATGGCGCATGGGTGGAAGGGAGAAAGGTTTATGGGCGCAAGCTCCTGGCTGAGCCTATTCGCTGCTTAAAGTGCCAGGGGGTGGGTGTTGACCACATCGCGGCGAAGTGCCCTTTCGAGCATGAAGTCTGCGCGAGATGCGGGGAGACACATCGCACAGATACATGCAACACAACTAACGAAAACCGTGCATGCGCTAACTGCAGAAGGGAGGGGATGCCACACCGCGGACACGGAGCAGCCGATCGCGCCTGCCCGGTCTTCCAGAAGAAACTCCAGCACTCTCTAGAACGAAACCACGACGCCAAGTACCCGTACTACCTCATCGAAAACGTCGCCGACACGTGGAATACGCACAACGAAATGAACGGCGCCCTGAGGGGTGCGGGCGAGAACCCAGCATGGAAGGAGGCCCAGGCAGCGCGAGGCGCACGCGCATCGGGGCCATCGGCGCAGTCCGCGGCTCATATCCGAACACGGATGACACAAGGGCAAAACGATGGGAGACGACTGACCCAACCTACGCTAGCGGAAACGATGGCACGGGCAGCGAGCGGATCGGGGCAGCACCCCGTGCCTCTAGACCCTAGAACGCACCCGAGCCGCGTAGCCCAGATTGTGGAGGCTAACAGACCAACTGAGACGGGAACAGTTCTCGCAGGAGAAACACGTCGGACGCCCACGCCGCTGCCTGAACAATGGAGCGCAGAGGAGGAAGCGGCGATGAAAGAGATTGAGGAGGAGGAGGAGGCAATCAGGGCGCGAAGTGAGCTGTTGGCGAGCCGGAAGGCGAAGTGGAAGGCACGCCACCCGGTAGGCCCAACCACCATCACTTTCCACGACGACGGGGTTGAACACGCACGTACGACGGGGCGCCCAGTGGCGAGAGGAAGCCTCCCGCCGATAAGTGATGACGAGGATGATGTAGAGATTGAACGAACGCTGGCACCTGGTGTGCGCTCCTCCCCGGGATCGGTGGACGACCGTAATGTCTAACGGACACCATGACTGGTCGGCGGGGCGTCAGCTTCGCATATGGGGGCAGAATCTAAATAAATCCCTAATTGCACAGAACGCCTTCTATCATTCTTTAGACGCTAACATCTATGATCTCGCGCTGCTACAGGAACCGCACTTAGACTTCAGAGGGTTATCGCGAGTCAAGAGGTCTTTCACCCCCGTATATCCGAAAATCGCATGCCGCAGAGCAAAAAAACTACACGGTCGACGATATGGGTCAATACTCGTATACCCTCATCCAACTGGCGAGCCATACAAATGGCATCCCCTGACATCACAGCCATAGACCTGTGGGGGGATTTCGGCACACTGCGCGTAGTGAATCTCTACATTGACTGCGAACACAACGAAGCCTTGGATGTTTTAGACGTGTACATGGCCAGCCCGGAAGCAACACGATGCACGTCCCCACCTCTGCGCTACATTTGGGCTGGCGACTTCAACCGACACCATCCCTCGTGGGACGAGCTACGAAATCACCACCTTTTTACCGCAAAGAACGCGAGGCTAGTTCAGCCGCTGCTCGACCTCCTGGCAAAGCATGCGATGCAGATGGCCCTCCCAAGAGACATCCCCACACTGCGCGCTTTTTCCACTGGAAACTACACCAGAGTGGACAATGTTTTTTGTTCAGCCTCACTCTTAGGCGCATACATTAGATGCGACACCGAGCCCGGTTTACGCCCACCCCGAACTGATCATTTCCCTGTCATACAGATTCTGGACCTCACCGTCCCCAGGCACAGCCCACCCCCAACACACGCCTATCGCAAAACCGACTGGGACGATTACAGAGAGAGACTACAGGCACGCCTCATGCTGCTACCATGCCCAACAGATTACGACACTGTCGAGGCTATGGAGGTGGGGATACGCAACCTCGAGGAGGCCGTCCGCACCACAACAGAGGAAGTGGTACCGCTATCGAAACCATACCCTCAGTCGAAGCGCTGGTTCACCCCCGAACTGAAAAGACAGAAGCAGGAATGCGCCAAACTCCAAAGGATCGCTTACCGTCACCGTTTCAAACCAGAGCATCCGGCACACGACATGGCGCGAGCAGCAGAGAAGAAATATGCCAAGTCCATAGAGTCGGAGAAGGCGCGACACTGGTGGGAGTGGCTAGCTAACCTCGGCAAGACAAACTTGTGGACCGCCCACAAGTTCATCAGCGCGGAACCATCGGACGGGGGAGCAACCCGCATCCCAACCCTAGAGAAACGTCACCCGCGCACCAAGCAGGTAATCGTCGCAGCGGAGACCAACGAGGACAAGGTAGAGTGGCTGAAGACCGAATTTTTCCCACCACCAATGGTCGAATCCCCGGTACCTGACGCTCCACAATACCCGCCGCCAGCGTGGGAGTGGAAGCCGTTTCAGACGAAATAATGAGAGCGGCAGTGGCCCGTATGCAACCCTACAAAGCCACCTATCCCGGCTCCGAGCCAAACTGTGTTTTACGAGAATGCGCTGACCTTTTGATCCCGTTTGCAGGCCCGATCTTCCGAGCAATCGATGCGCTGGGTCATTATCCGAGTGGATGGGCGGAACTTTTTATCCTCGCTTTGCGAAAGCCCGGGAAAACAAACTACGCCGACCCAGCAGCGCTACGCCCAATCGCACTCTCGAAAGGCTTCGCGCGATGGCTAAACGCCTGCAAGAACCTGCAGTGTGTCTCGGAAGCAGAGATCGCCGGTATCCTACCCAACAATCAGTACGGGGCGAGACCAGGACGCTCAACGACCGATGCGCTACACATGGTAGTCAAAACCGTTAAGGACGCATGGTTGGAGGGTAAAGTTGCCACGGTGTTATGTATGGATGTCAAGGGTGCGTTCCCAAGCGTCAACCTGGAATGTGCGTACCACGACATGCGAATGCGGGGAGTGCCTGTGCAGCACACAGAATGGATGAGGTTACGCTTCGCAGGACGTAGAGGACGGCTTACCTTTGGGGACTTTGTCTCCGAGCCGTTCGCGATCAGTGATGGGCTTGACCAGGGAGACCCCCACTCGGGCTTCGTTTACGGGATATATAACGGAAAATTGGCTGACATCCCTAGGACAAATAAGGGGGAGTCCAGCGTTGTATTTGTAGACGATAACACGTTGATAGCCGTCGACACCACACTGGAGCGCACACACCAGAAAATACGCGACGTCATCCAGCGCCCACAGGGGGTCGATGCATGGGGACGAGATCACAACGCGAGATTTGGACCCGCCAAATACCAGTGTGCGGACTTCACGAGGGAGCGAGTTCCGCACAGGTTCCTCCTACGCACATCAGTCCCCCGACCCCGTCCGAGCCTCCAAATTGGGGAGCATACAATAGCATCCGCCAGCTCCATCAAGCTCCTGGGTGTCCACCTCGACAACGAACTTCGCTGGGGACCGCAATCAGCAGCAGCCATCGCCAAAGGCCAAGCTTGGATCGCGCAGTTTACCAGGATCGCGCGCGCGTCAAGAGGTGTCACGGCAGCCACGATGCGCAGGCTGTATTTAGCGGTATGCGTCCCACGCATTTTGTACGGCGCGGATCTCTTCCTGGCACCCCCGGCCAGCAACCGCAGGATACCGATAACAGGGGCGAAGGAGCGTGAAAGAGGAGTGGTGAAGAAGTTACGCACGATACAGAGAAGAGCTGCACTGGCCATCACCGGAGCGCTCAGCTCCACACCAACGGACGTATTGGACGCCTACGCAAATCTCCTACCGATAGAGCACTTAATCAGCAAGGCGAGATTCCAGGCGGGCCTGAGGTTATCGACACGACCCAAATCCCACCCGCTTCACGAAGCAGTACGAGACGCACGCGCTTACCGCAAAGCGCACCCGACACCTATACACGATCTGGTCGAAGATTTTCATCTATGGCCTCACAAGATGGAGGAAATCGAGGCAGTACGCAAACCGGCAACGTGGAAATCGAGTATGGCGGTCATAGTACCGAGCTCGAAGGAGGAGGCAGCTAGGATAGAGAAGTTAGACACAGCCGATTGGAAAGTATATACTGACGGGTCAGGGATCGAGGGGCGCATCGGCGCCTCAGCTGTCCTATTCCACAGAGGCGAAGAACGGGCGTCGCTACGTCTATGCTTGGGCGAGGCCACACATCACACCGTCTTTGAGGGCGAGGGAGCGGGCGGAATTTTGGCTTTGGCTCTACTGCGGAAACAACGGAACGTCGAGGGACCGGTAACCATCATCGTGGACAGTCAACCGGCGATAAAGGCGACATCCAACGCATCACCGACCCCCTCCCATTGGATCTGGGACGCGTGGCACACATATGCTGCCGTCTTCGCCAAGAAACATCCACGCGCGACAGTCACGATACGGTGGGCCCCAGGTCACATAGGAATTGAAGGGAACGAACGCGCGGACGAGGAAGCAAAGCGAGCGGCTCATCACGAGGATTCCTCGGCGCAAACAGCCATTCCCAAAGTCCTACGCGGCGACCTGCCCTGGAGTCGGTCTGCGGTACAGCAGGACTACTATACCGAACTCCGGGCGGCCGCGAAGAAGACTTGGGAACGCTCGCCCCGTTTTGCACGCATCTCCCCGTACGACGACCAGATCCTGAAAGGCTCATACGTCGCCCTCGCAGGCAAACTCCCTCGCAGCCCTCGCAGTCCTACTCCTACAACTGCGCACCGGGCACGTACCCCTCGCGAAACACCTCCACCGCATTAATAAAGCCGAATCGCCTATCTGTCCATGCTGCCGCCAAGCCGACGAAACCGTCGCCCACTACCTCCTCCACTGTTCAGCGCATCGCGATGCCCGCCGAGAACTCGTATCCGAGGGCGGAAGAGAGGCCAACATTATCACGAAGTTACTCGGCTCTGTAAAGCTGTACCCCCTGCTTTTCCGCTACATCGCGCGTACAGGGCGTTTCCACAACGTCCATGGAGCTCTTCCGTACATCTCCGCCATCGCAACGAAGTAAAACCCCACCCCGACGCCTTATAACCTCGCCCTATAAACTCGCCCCAACAGACGCCGCCGACCTCACCTCGCCCGAGTACCGACGCCGACCCCGAGCACCCTCGCCCTGACCCTACTATTTACATACATACTTTATCTTACTCACCAGCGCCCCATCGGGGCCTTTACCATTATCATACTCCGCCTACCACCTACACTACTCAACAGGTACACGGAAAACCACCTAATTTGTGCATTAACACCGCACCACCGTCCTACCGTGGCTCTCGCCCGTTGGACAGTTTGCCGCCGTTTACGAACTCACTACTTTTACATACACGACAAGAATAGATACATTAGTGTAGAAGTATGCCTACCATACCTTACAGGCAAAGGGCAAATAACATGATTCAAAAAAAAAAAAAAAAAAAAAAAGTACAAAGGAGGACAAGAAAGTGGTGAGAGTGAATCCATACTAGCGAATCAACCCCTTCCTCCACTGAGATTCAGCGTACCGCAAATCCGCCCTTTGCACAACTGGCAGATACTGATCCAGAATCTGATTCTCAATGTACTCCAGCACATGAGGACCACGAATTTCAAGGACCGCGAGCTTTGTCAGGATGTTCTCGGGGAGACCAGCAGCTTGGCAAAAGTCCTCAAGCGACATTGGTAATCCAGTCAGTCTGTGTCTTGGGCATTTGTTTTGAGCTCTATGGTGCTTCCAAGCATCTCATCAACATCACTTCTAACTTAAGCCCCTGTTTTCCGCACAGAAACGCTCCCATCGTTTTCGGCAGTGGGATCAAGCTGCCATCAAAAGCAGTGCCGAGGTTGAAAATATACAGATTTCAGCCAGATCACACTGTCAGAGTGTCGGGATAGTTGAGAAACTCATATAGTAATAATTCCCTTGAGTTGTACTCTTGAGCCTCCGAATAAGAAAGATATGTCTTCTTATTTCATTTCGTTCTCGCCCACCAGTGGTTTTATTCGCTGTTCAAAATTATTGAAAGAGTCAAACTTCCCGATGCCTTTGGAATTCCGAATCAATTCTGTCTCGAGGTAGGCGCACGCATTCCGTTGATCGCCATTCACATTCTGGCTTCTTGTCATCTTCCGAACGGCCTTGGTGTCATATGTGGCGTTGTTCATGATGTTTTATCTTGTTAGTGCTATGATAGATTCTGGTTTCCCATTGCAGTGGACAGTGGGGAGCAGGAGATGGAAATAATAATATAAATTGGACTTGCCAATGCGCGCCTTGCTTCATCGCGGCGCCGGCGCGTCAACCCCCAAGGTTAGGCCCCAGCTTAAGTTGTTGACTGGCGTTCACAACAGGCTGTTAAGGCTGGCCTTTCTCCTCACCCTATTAGAAATGCGGTTAGTAAGCTCAACGCATTCCTCTTTTCAGCGTCCCTTGCTCCTTCCACAGTCTCCCCGGTTGTGGCCGCAATTTTTGCGATTCTTGCTTGGAGCCATTTCGGTGAGCGGGGCGTCTTCCTATCTCTGGGGGCGAGAATATCATCGCCCATTTTGTAGACACCGAAATAATCAGCCACTGCTTCCTGTGCCCGAACTGGGATAGGCCCGCGCACGCAAAAGGAGAGCGGAAATTCCAGATGATGCGACACAGAGGACAATGCAGCAGTCGCCCCGAAGATGGCTGGCTAACCAATTGTAGACAAATGTTGTCGCGCACGCTTGCGTGGTGAACTCACGAGGCATGCGGGAATGTCCGATCGCACACAGACCCCTCGGACAGGACCCCCAAATCGGGAAAGCCAGAGGACTAGTCAGGTTTCAAGCAAATCGGTCAAGAACTCACTGAGATCCCGGGAATTCTTTGAAAACGTCTCAAAATATGAAATTTTCGATCCGCACCTTTGGCACTGCCAATAGCTGTAAGATATGGCTCAAGCCAGACCAAGCCAGGATCCCTGCCATCAGGACTGGAAAGTTCCGCCGCCGTTGCCGCCGCCATTGCCGCCACCGATCACCCCCGCCATTCTTAATTCCCAAATGCTCTCAGAGTGCTTGTGCTTGGCTTTGGAATAGCTGCGTTTGGTTTTGGAATACAGTGCCCCGTGTTTGGCTTTCCAATAGCTGTGTTTGGTTTTGGAATAGAATGCCCTGTGTTTGTGCACAATCAGAACATTCAGAGTCCGACTCTGACTGAAGCTCTGGGTTAGAGTCTTCATCGTCCTCGGGGTTCGACTGAAGCCTCAGTTTCTCCATCGTCGATTGAAGTGCGCTCGAAGCCCACTTCCAGGGCTGCCCATGCGAAGACATCGGAATCTGAATATTACTGTACTTTTTCATTCAAATCGACAGGGGGTGTGACGCGTGACCCATTTTACCTATTCGACATTTCGGCAGCCGGCGAATTTTTGCGTGACACCTCGAAAATTTCGGCATTTGAACTGAAAATTTTGTCTTTTTCCCCTTTTTTTTTTTATAGGTGATTTTAGGTGATTTGGGGCCTGTGTGACCACTTGGAGGTTCGACAGGGGCCCGAGTGACGCGTGACCTCGACCAAAGTTCGTGATCGACAGGGGGGTGCGTGACGCGTGACTACCGATTTGAAGGAAAAAGTACAGTAATCCGGTAAATCCGTATTTTGGCAGGTCGATTGTGGTTCCTTTTGTCAGGCAGGTTGCAGTATCTCCTGATTACATAAGTATGCGTTCCGTGAGATCCATTTTTCTGGCTGCCGAAGGCCGAACCCTCATCTTGTTGGTTTGATAGCTGCCCATTACCGGCCATCACTGTGGCACGTGTGGCACGTGTTGCGACACACCGACTCGCTCTTCACTCAGAGAGAAATCGCCGTTGGGGCCTCAAGGATCCGTTCAAAATCTTCAAAGGCGACTTGGTGGTTGACTCCGAGGAGGATGATCTTGAAGGGCCACATCCCACCGCGGACGTCGACATGAAGGAAGGAAGTGTGGGTCGCGCAGTTCCCAGCCGTGCTCCATACTTGTGGCTATCTTGGCTTCTCATTGCTCATTTTGACACCCCCTAGGAACACCATCTACAGGCTGTACTGGCGACAAAGGCTGCATTCATTCCAACCCCAGGTACTATCCGCATCATCGACAACCACGATCCGGCGAATAGAACATGGGTGGACCCTATTTCGTATCTGAAGACGACCCAGACCTGCGAAGAGGCATGCAGGAATGCTCTCGTTGAGCATGAATACAATTACTTCATGGATGAGATTGATAAACAATGGCTGGATACAAACAACGGGCGCGCGCGTGAGGGAGGCACCACTGCGCAATCTGACGGAGCCGCCTGTCAAGGAAAAGTAGTCTCCATCTCCGAGGATGAGTTCGAACTCGTGATGGCATTGCTGGAGAGGATCACGGACCAGAAGGTAGTAGCATGCGCTCCGGGTATTTTTTGGCTTATTTCTCGCGCCTAGGGTTTCGGAGACGATTTCTCTTTGTATGAGCCTTTCTTCTCCAACCCTTTACCATCGACCATGTTCGCGTCGTATGTTACTCCTTCTTGGATACCACCTCCCGCTCTCGTGGTGCAAATTGCGCGATCCATGTATGAACATTGGAAACAGCGCCGTTCTCTGTCGAAGGGTCGCAAATTACGACCCTCACTCGATGTACGTTTTCATCTCCATCCTTGAATCAGCTAAGTGTGCTTCAGTATGATGAAAGCGATTCCCTCGGCGAAGCATACATCTGTTTCCGCCGTAATAAGAAACCTGTCCGCAGAACACGGGCCAGCCTCGTGAACAATGCCCCCAAATTTGCGCGGCTCGATCGAGATCTCCAGCAGGTTCTTGAAATTGCTAAAGCGCTGCTTACGCGAGAAACTGTAAAGCATGCGGCCGCTGCACAGTCTTACAAAGTCTGGCGCGCTCGACTTGCCATAGCCGATTTGCTACACAAGTTTCCATCCCTGTTCATGAAGACTGATGAGGCACCACTCTTTGACGAACCTCAGCAGGAAAAATTCCTCGACTCCTCGTATGTATTCCTCGGCTCTGCAGTCTCCGTCATGACTAACCCTCCACAGATTCTCCAAAGTGACTGTTCCGGCTCCTAGCCTTCACGTGAAGCCATCGACCATCCTACCATCAGATTGGTGTGCAGCGATTAATCGGGAGATTATGAAGAGGACACAAGAAGACTTGCAGGAACTTGTCGATCATTGCCAAGTGGATGTCACTGATGTCAGGATCTCTGCAAAAGAATTTCTTTTCGCTAACAGAGATCATACCCTGTGACGCGTGACCGCCGAATTGAATGAAGAATATGGTACAACATCAGAGCAAAAAGAAGGATTGGAAACATCGGCTTAGCTTGCGAACAGACTGGGCAGTGCTGGCCTTCAATAATGAAGCCATGGAACAAGACGAAACAAGTCTTCGGCCGAGTCGTGGATCGGGAGCGCGGTAAGTCCGGAACCCGAAGGTTCATATGAAGAGGATACGTTCGCGCCCTTGGTCCCCTCAGACGCCTTGTTCTCAGGAACACGCTAAGCCCTTTTAGGACAGCACCGCGTTTTGCTCATCTTTCCGAGTTCTCTATATCCCATGAGGGTAATTTCACTTCCGACGGCGACCGAAGTACAGGGATGCTGGGAGCTCTGCAGGCTGCACAACAATGTTGGCTTCTGGGTTGTCTGGGTTCCGACTAGCAAGTTTCATTCTATTTATCGGCTCCAAGTTCTCACTTGTTCCAAGTTCTCACTTGTCGTGAATCAGGCTGGTCGATTGCAATGGTTTATCGAGCCCAACCAGAGCTGTCCGGATGCGAGGCACTTGTCCGCGCCGCGGTGCTTCACCTTGCCCTGCCAGAACATCGGCCAAAAAAACCGGGAATATTTTGCCCAATGGGACCAGTTTGTTCGTGGCTTCATTCATGCCATCTCTGGTTTCGCTCTGACAACTTCTTTTGGCGGATTCAGTGCACGATAGTCAACCATTGCGAAAAGCCATACCAGGCGATATCCGGTTCTGCACGCCACCTCTTGGACGAAGTTCCACAACTTCAACTTCTCTTCGCTGCATTGGAAGAGGTGGCCCCTACCCCGAGGCGACGCCGGATTGTTTCCACTGAGTTTTCGTCATCTTCGGCTTCTTCCACCCGAATTACACGCTGTTCACTGCAATCTTCGTCGTCGAACTCAACCCCAACCCGTCGTCGCACTGGCACTCGATTCGGGCCTCCACTTCTTCGCCACTCCCCAACTCCGGGTCCATCCTCAGCTCCCGCTCATCCGACTATGGCTCCAGTTCTCCCTACCTCCGTCTTGAATTTTCACTACTCCAGTAACCCAGGTATGGTCACTGTTCAGTTTTTTTTTAATCGCACATTTAGTTCTGGTCCCTGTGCCAAACCATACTGCAGACATTGGTGAAAGGGCTGGCGGTATGTCACCATTCCTCTCTTTGTATCCCATTCTTATTTATAGAATTTTTCAGTCAATGCTACGTCTGCTTCACCCGCACCGTCCGAGGGCATCGTGCACTATTCCCGTGATGGTACAATTTTACCGATCTCCTTCCACTCCACCCCCGTTGCCGAAGGGCAGACAGACGAGCCACCCCATGGCAACCCAGGTGAGACATGTATTTCTGTTGCTTACCACGTATCTCTGACTCGAACCCCCCAGCTCCTCAAGCAGCTGTTCGGCAGGGCAGTGTGATCTCCATTTCGTCCTCGGAGTCGGGCCATTCCTCATCCACTGAAGAGCCAGAGGAACTTCAGAACCTTGTACTCCGCTATCCGGATCCCGCCATTTATGATTTGGACACCCCCATCCGTTTGATCATTTGGGTCAATGTGAGTGTAGACTCTCCTTCCATCTCAGCTCTATACTCATAAACTCGTCCAGGAGAGAGATGAGCCAAGCAGGACCACAGTTTATCCTCAGGTGTGCGATGAAGGTCGCCGCAAGCTCTACCTTCGTGACTTTCATAAAACACTTTTGTCGATGGGATTCAACACCCAAGGGATGGGGGAACTGTACCTGCAACTCTCTTACCGCCCTTGAGTGATCTGGACCAGAAATATCGGGAACCCCAGGCCCTGATTACCAAGACAGCCCAGAAATCGAAGTCAACAATGTGGGGCCTGAGCTTGAAGATGCCGAGTCCATTTTCACTTACCCCCAATGTCGCGCACACTCGGGGCACGGCAGATACTTGAGACAAGCGCTCAACATCCAGTAGGTGTTCCTTTCAATGAAGTGAGTTCAAAGATGACGCCTTTTCCATAGCCGGCACCGCCACCCGAGGTGCAATAGGGAAAAGAGTGCATTGAAGCGCACTCGACCAGATTGTAGCCAGCGCAATTCCATGACTTTCTATCTCTTCAGAATTCCGTTCCGGGCAGCCACAACCTCTCCATACCAAATCAGGTGATTCGTTTGAATTTTGTATGTGTTCCGGACAGTGCGCAACCGTGACGCGTGACAGTAATGTATGACATAAGCGTGCGGGGCTTCCCACGCTCTCCATCTTAGTGTGGCCTGATTGATAATCTTGACACGTCAGGAGTCCTGCCACTCTCGTTCTTTTTCTGCTTCCGTCGGCTTCTCTTGGCCTCCGGATGCTAGACATCGTATTCAAGTACTATAATCGCATTTGCACATCAAAATACACTAGAAGTTCAAAATGTGTTCGCTTTCGCTCAATATTCGTCCGATTGTCTTCGGAAGTACCGCAAATTTAACCGACAGGTGTACCAGTTCAGAATATCAAAAAAAATTGAAGGAATTCGGATGGATAGTGAAGGAGATTCTGCTCCGAGGCCATCAGAGTGGTGATCCTACTGCAAAATCCAGCGTAGTGGGATTTGTAGTGATCCAATTTTTATGGCACCTGAAAACCACACTTAGATGGCATATAGAATCACTATGCACAAAAATTCGGGATCGAAATCGACGCTGAACGACTACAGAATGAGTACTACATGCTAAGCGAGACAATTTAAACTCCGCCCGACCCCTTGGAATCGTCCAAGAATCATCTCTGGACCCCGCCACGACTTGATTTTGACCCCGGTTTTTCGTACGTATGCTTTTACATGCCGTTCAAATGCCCCTTCCAAGTTTTTAAAAAATCCGCCCACCACAAAACACAGCAAGACGAATTTTTGCAGTGGGATCAGTGGCTTTGTGTGCTCGGGGCAGAATCTTGGCCAAAAACCATTGGTTTTCCCTCATTTTTTTTTCATATACTAGAATCAGACACCTATCGGTTTAATTTGGATGACTTCCGAAGACAATTGAACGAAAACTGAGACCAAGCGAATGCATTTTGAACTTCTAGTGCATTTTGATGTGCAAGTGCCATCATAGTAATGATCTGCTTAAAAGTTGATGATCTGCTCAAAGTTGATGTCATCGTCAATGACGCAATGAACTAAATTCTGAAAGGGGACAACTCGGACCGCTCATCCGCACCCTCCCTCACCAGGACCACCGGTCCGGACCCTCCTCCTCCTTGTATGCACAGCATGTCAAAACTTTCAGAGGTTGATGTCTGAAACTTTAGTTCCGCATGCCTCTTGGTAGTCCTGCGGGAAACCGATCACAAAGTGATTTCGCAGTTTCAATGACTTTCCTGTTCCTCTCCTCGCGGAATATATATGAAAGTTGTGTGTCTGATCACCTCTGTATAGCCATGTCGTTGCACGTCAATTTTACCTCCGGTCTCTGGGTTATTTTCCCCATTCACCCGAAAAACAGGTTAAAAACGGGTGAACGACTTTCGGGTGAGATTCAGCCATTTGAACGGGTGATTCGATTTCACCTGTTTATCTAGTACTGTTCACCCGTCACCTCTTGATGAGGTATATCACCCGTTGCATCGGGTTGTTATCACCCAGAGAATCGGGTGAGAATACACCGATTTCTTGTCGAATATTTTTCAGTACAGTTACTGTTCTCCCACCTTGTACAAGACGGTTTGAACGACAAAATTTCACGGAATGCCAGAATGCCCGGAAGAAAGACGTGATGGTGGAGACTTGTCTACCCGAGTGCCCCGTGGACAACTCCCTTCAGCAATTCTCATGAAGGCTTTTGAACTTCTACAAATATTACAGCTCTTTGCGGAACTTAGGGCGCGGCCCATTTTTTTTTTTTTACAACAAATTTGCGTCGGATGGTTCTCCTGAGATCAATTCTTAACCGTTTGCCTTGAGAATATGCTCATTTTGTTGGCATTGAAAATCCGGAGGGCATGGTATCCTAGGATTTTCGATTAATCACTTGGGATGACCTAATAGCCCAGATTCGACTGTTTGTCAGTAAGATGGTTCGCATGCTAGATATAATAGTTCGAATGATCTAAATTTTCGATATGTTGTATCTGAGAGTATTCCGGAGGGCAAGACATACTGGCATTTTTTATATGACTTGTACTTCTCCTGAAGATTTGGTGGGACAAAATTGTGTTCATCATAATGAACAATACATCGAAATTAAAAGTTATACAAAAAATACCGGCATTTCCTGCCCTCTGGAGCAGATCGCACCGAAAGAGATGAGGGGAGATGAGGCTAAAATACTTCATGATCCTTCCACCCAATCATCTACCAAATACCTAGTAGTACATGTATCTTATCATTATAACATGCGAGCTTGCGAGCACATATTTGTTATAGCGTCTATCTACGAGAGACTAATTCGGAGGCCACAATTCATGTTACTGTGCGTTCTTTCTCAGCAGCCCAATCTATTTCTATTTCATGGTAATTGCCTTCTCTCCCCCCCCAGCTTCTTGCTCCCCAGGAACCGCAATTATATTCAAGGCCCCGCCGTGCGTGGCGCTTCTGTAATTGTGAAAATCATCACAATGCTTTATATGTAGTTGTTGCTCACCTCGACCGACCTATGTTATGACTGAACTATCAGTAATACCGATATCTGGGTTCTTCTCGGAGTCGAGCAATATAGCACATAGGATTATAGCCCATCCCGGATTCATTCCATGGCACTACTATTGGTGGATTGGGATTGGTGTAATCCCGAAATGACCCTTGGCATTGGTGATTGGAGTCTCTGTACGTATGCTGCCGATACATCCAAGGTCCTGTCTGAATTGGTGGTTGTCCGTACTGGGCAGAGTGCTGCAATGGATCATAATTATAGCTCAACCCAGGTTCGTTCCACGGTACTGCTGTGGGAAGCCCGGGGTTAAAATCAGGCTGGAATTGATTGTGCGGGCGCATGTGCGGCGGGTAATAATAGGAGGGTCCAGTATTCGTCGAGATACTCCGAGGGTCCCTCTGGGGAACTGTATAATAGTAACGACGAGATCGACCGTGTCTGGATGACGGTAGTCGATAGTAGTGCATTGTGGTTGCGGAAGGCCAGCCTACGCGATGTTTCAGATTGAGAAGGAGGAGAATGAACAATGCATGCCGCAAGTTAAATATGCGCACGGATGCCTTAGAGCCGTGAAGTGTGGTGTTTTACTCAATACAACGAGGTAGAACTCCCAAAGCTGCAAGTGGAAAGAAATGCAAGCTAATTTCGGAGGAAATATGTGGTAATTTAGTTTCAATGTTACTAGAGGACACGAGTTTAAATATGTATTGAAGCGTCTGGCTGCAAGAGACTAGTATTTTACCCCCTTTTGCTTAAATTAACGCCGTTCCGGAACCTCGATCAGCCCGAACTTCTACTTCCTCCACAGTGAAGAAAGCACCATAGAGAGACACTTATTTTATCGGACCTCAAAAAAGTGAAACACCGTGGGAAAAAATGAAATCTCGATGTCAATCATTCTTTTGGCTTAAGCGAACCGCCGGTCCGGCGCCTGAAACCTTTAGTTTCAGGAACGATTTCAGGAGCGCGCCTGAAACTAAATGTTTCAGAAGCGTTTTTGGGCGCCCTGATACATCCAATTCTCCTGAGTGAAGGTTAGGGTAATGATTAATATAAAGCGAGAACGAGGCTTTGGTGTGCCGACCTGAGAGGCCCCGGTCCGGAGGAGCCCTCGAGCGCAGGTGTGGCTGACAGCTGACAGCTTATTTGTTTGGTTTTTATGGTCAAAACTATCGACAAAGTGCATAAAAAGGAAAAAATTTGACTGGCTCCCTAAGTTCTACAAGGAGCACATTTGAGCCTATAAAAAAGTGTAAGGACGACACGCCTTCCGGACATCGCTCGGGGCATACAGTTTTTCGTTACAACTTCACATTTTGGTACGACTTTAAACAGTGAAAGTTCTTCGAAATATGCATACCTATTTCTTCGTGAACACTGCGGGCGAATCTCCTTCTTACATTTAACTACATAGAGTTCGTGCAAGCTGGTGTAGATCACAGACAAGTCGAATATATGCCTGTCGACTTCTGCTCAGAATACAGAACGGGCTGGCCCGGTGTGTGCCATTGATTTTGCTTGCACAGCCCTGATTTTAACCACTTACCGCCGAAGTTGTGGCCTGCTGTAGGCCTCTGATTCGACATCGCGCCAGGCATTACAGATGAGCGAGAATCGGTTTTCGATTTCTTGGTTCAAACCATGGCTTTGGCCCTGGATGTCAAGCCACGCGGTTCAAAATGTGGACCATTGCAAAGGCAATAGGGACACGTAGCTCAAAATCCAAACGATTGAAAAGCCAATAGGGTCACGCGCTTCAAAATGCAAACCAGTAATTGGCCTCTGGAAAGCGCAATAATGCCTCCGAGCGCGATCTGAGTGGCTGTAAATGTTCGCAGTGATCAGGGCTATCAATTTCTGACACCCACGGATTAGAAAATGGCCCTGGGACTTCATTGGAATTGAAAAGGTTTGCAGGATGTCAAGTCACGTGGTTCAAGCATGCCGGGCAACGGCACGTGTGATCTCACCAAGAATGAACACGCCAAATTCCCAGGCGCGTACCACGCGACAGTTCCCTTATCCCTGCTGAACCCAGTCGAAATACATTATAATACACCGGATGGTCGGTTCCATTGTGGGGCACGGGGTTCAAAGTGCCATTGTAACGCACGGGGTTCAGAATACTGTGCCAAACCCAAACTAAGTATATGAGTGAAACACATTTCGAGCGTTACTGAAACAGTTCACTTGAAACGAGAAACGGCCGGAGCGTTACGCGTTACTATTGAAACCAAACGAATTTGTGGATCACTTTTTTGAGTTTCTGGGCGGAAACGCTGAGAGGTAACGATTTTTGAGTGAAACAGGCGCCCAGTTATGCGTTACAGAGGTCTAAAATTGAAACGAACGTACCCTGCATTACGCGTTACGTTTCACTCATACATTTTGGCACAGTATAGTAGGTCTTTTGTCCCTGCGGAGGACAGCCGAAACATCAGACTTTTGACAATTAACTTGTGAGCTTGTACCAGGCCAACCAAAAAGATGCAAGCTCACAAGGTCACAAACCTATGTCTGAGGTCCCACAAGATCCATGGTTCGAATCCGTTTGGTGGCGAAAATGGAGCCTATCGCCTGTGCCCAGGTACGTCTGAGAACGCCGCTGTCAGGAAAATATGGAGGATGTCCTGGGGAACTTTTCACGAGGTTCTCTGGCTGGTTTCATCATTTTCAGAGAGGGGTTTTTTAACGCTTCGACCTCGTGAGCTTGTCGACACATGTAGCGACTATGTCGGGTCTCCAAATCAATCCACCTGTCGGTGTCTTTGGGCTGCGGCTTCCTTCCCATTCGCTCGAAGCTTGGGCTTTGACGGAGGGAAAGTCCAGATGCAGAACTGCTTTGTCTGAACTCGTTGGGATCCCTTTTCCTTGTTCTTCCAGGACTAGTTCTAGAAGCACTGTCTGTTGGCTGCATGGACCCGCCGGGTCCGGAAAATCGGCTATTGCACAGTCATTCTGCCAGAATCTAGAGGCAGGGAATCGCCTCTGGGCCAGTTTTTTCTTCAAACGGGGGCATCCATCTCGTGGAAGGGCGACAAAGTTGTTTTCCACCATTGCGTATCAGCTCGCTCTTCCGAGAAATCCCGATTTGCACCGGTTCATCTCGCAAAAAGTGGAGGATGACCCGACTATCCCTGACAGATCCCTTTCACTCCAACTAAAGACATTGATTGTCGATCCATGTCGACAAAATATCCCCCAGTGCCCCGTAGTCATCGTAATCGACGGCCTGGACGAATGTGACGGCCAAAATATTCAGCAGGAAATTTTATGTTCAATTGGGGATGCCATCTGTGACGAACACCCCCCTCTTCACTTTCTCATTGCAAGCCGACGGGCGAGCTTTAGCGAGCCCTGCGAACAGCGAGCGAAGCGAGCTGTTGGGTGCGAGGTTGATACACAGAGAGGCTGTTGTAGAAACGGGGCGGGGACCACGACGTTGTTGGTGTGCGCAAGAACGTTTCGTCACATGTGACTCATCAGGTGGATAAGTTCCCCTACCATGAACGGTTTGTGCTGGTAGGGCTGACTACGGAATCCGTTTGGACTCAACGTGGTGAGGTTACCACCTCAGTATCTCAATTATTCCTTATTTTTATTGTGTCTGTGTAGCACATAAAAAATTTCGGCGGTGTAATTGGGTTTCATACACAATTGATCTCTTTCTGCCCATTAACGCGTGCGCCAGCTTAATAAACCCGGTCAAGGGTGGAAATAAAAGCGTGGGGCACGGTCGTGGGTCCCGAAGGTGAGGAAAGAGGTCGTATGAATTTACTGGGGGAGGAACAGATAGGTACGCTAGTTTTTTTTCGAAAATCCGAAGGTGGGCGTCGCGGAGAGCTCGACCCAGAGGGTCGAGCGCGGCGGCCACCAAGGATTGAGAAAAAAGCGCACTAAACGTTCGACGCTACCGTAGCGTGGTATGCTACAATCGTGTCCCGGTTATGAACATTTAACCGGTCACCCAGCGCGATCGGTTTCTTGAAGGATGCCATGAAGCGGTATTGGGGGAAGCCATTCCCCAAGGTCGCACAGGTCTCTTCCAGATCGTGCCAAATCGGGCGCAAATTAATGCTATCCCAAATTGGATTATGGGTGAGTTTGAGGACATGGAGGTCGGGCCCGCCGTCTGCCGCCGGGGCTGCAGGGGCGGTGAGCGCGCTAGGGCGCTCTGCCTTGTACTCTATTTCTCCAAAGACACGTTGAAGCCAACGTCCAGGATACCCCCGCGCCCGGAGCCGACGGTCAAATTCAAGTCGAATTTTCGCAAAGTCGGGCTCCTTTGAGCAGATCCGCACATAGCGAATGAGCTCACCCTTGACCCAAGCGCGCTTGGAGTCAACAGAGTGGCAGGAGTTCCAAGGGATGTACAGATAGGCATTAAGAGCCTTCTGATAGACGTCGGTGACAATCCGCTTGCGCGGATTGAAAGCCGGAAATCTAGGATCGAGTTCCAGCGAGACGTTAACATCCAGGAAGGGAAGGCGGTATTGGGATTCCGACCATTCCATCTTCATGTTCGGGTGCAGAGACCCAAACCGCTCTTGGAATTGGCGTACGTCTGCTAGCGTGCCAATGACGATAGAAAATATATCATCAATAAAGCGACGGTAGAACAGGAGCATGTCCGCAAATTCCTCGAGCGCAAACCGCTTCGAAGGCAGCAAGGAATAGGTTAGCATACGGTGGGGCGCATGCAGTGCCCATTGCGGTGCCGATTACTTGACGGTAAATGGTCCCAGCGAATTGGACGTAGTTGAATTTCAGGATTAACCGGAGAAGGAGTACGATAAGCTCCTGGCGGTTCCTGATTTTCATGCGACTAGCTTCGTCCGGGGTATCAAATACCATGGGCGAGGCGTCGAGCATTGAAGCAATTTGAGCAATCCCTTCATCGATAGGGATGTTGGGATACATTGCGACAACATCGCCGGTTACCAGCCAGATTTCCTGACCCGGAGGTAGTTCCACATTGAGGATATCGTGACAGAAAGATTTCGAGTCACGGAGGATCCATGGGAAGTTGTCCAGGAGAGGTTGGATCTGGTAGTCGACCCAGGCTGACGCGTTAGCGAGCAGTGTACCAAATGTGGGAACAATTGGCCGGCCGGAGTGTGGGAGTTTGTGAATCTTGGGAATAACCTTCAGAACCGGGACTTTGTTGAGCTCTTCGACACAAGGTCGGTTGAGCCATTCATACTGTTGCTTCGTAATAAGGTCTCGGGATTTCTCCACGATAGACCTTAACGAAAGCAGTAGATTAACGTGGTCCGGTTTCTCCTCCACGTAGGAGTCATTCACCAAGAGTTTCAGCGCCGTATTATGATAACACTCAGATGTGACCAAGCATAGGCCCAAATTCTTGTCCGCGGGAACAGCAAGAATGCTGTTGTCCGCCAAGAGGTTCAGGAGTGCGTTCAGGTCTTCTTCGCGGATGTTCGGGCGTATGAAGAGCGTCTGCTTACTGAGTACTTCGATTTCAATGCTAGCGCGCGCTTTGGCAAGCGCGCGTTCGACTTTATCGATTAAGGCGGGCCCAGAGGCATCAGGGTTGGGCAGGTAGGATGCAGGGACGTAACGGGGTTGTCCGCGATCTAAGTGCTCGCCGCCAAAGTGTTTATGAAGCGTCGGCTGACTCTCTTTTTCGACTCGTAGGCGTAGACGGCGATCAAGATCGTCGAGTGCTGTCGAGACGCTGCTAACCTTAGTTGCTCTCGGCGAGGAACGAACTTGGGGTTGAGCGCGAGGGTCTTTTGCTGTTCAGGATTCAGTGGTAAGTCCGTCATGTTATGGAACGCGCGATTTTTAAGTCGTGTGTCAAAATACAATGCGGTCATTCTACCAATAACGAATCGAGTACGATCGGCGGGTTCGGCGTCAAAAAAGCTTCTGGGTAAGTGTCAGGTCGGTGGTGATGAAACCGTGGACCGGGGGTACTCACACAAGAGGTAGTAGCATCGGGCGTGGGGGTGATTAGGTTGACTCGTCGTCTGACTCGTCGACCGTCTCCGCCTCCGCGGGTTTGGCTTTCGCCTTGCCGTTGCCCTTCGCCTGCCTCTTCTGCTTCTCTTCTGCGTTGCCGTCGGCGACGTCGCGTGCGCCCTTCCCCTTCTTCTCTGCAATGGCCTTCTTCTTCGCCATGGGTAGCGTGGTCTGCGTAAGCTTGGCTGTCTTGGAAGACGAGGCCGTCGTGTTCGCTGGTTTGACCTGCTTGGCTCTGGGGGCTGCGGGAGCGGGATGCTTCTTCTTTCTTCTCGTTCTCGAGGGTCTCTTTGAATGCTAAAGAGCCGGGGAGGGAGTTCAGAGAGCGTAGAGGGAAAGGAACTGAGGGGTAACGAACCAGTGATGGCGACGTTAACCTTCTCAGATACAATCTCCTCAATAGGGCGGTTGGCATCAACCATCTCAGCGTCAGCGCGTGCCGTGATAACAGCGTTCGCTTTGGCTTCCTTGGTAGCAGCTTCCTTATCTAGGCGCGCGGTGTATTCGAATCGGACGGCTTTGAACTCGTCCGTGAACGCGGCTTTGATAGCGGAAACACAGGGGTGCCAGGCCTGGGTGTCTGGATCCCCGGCGTTCGTGATGATGCGGACGCAGTACCCGTGGAGGGCAGCGGCGAGCGCGTCAGCGGAGCGGGGGATGTCGACGAGCTCGAGCGCCTTCTCAACTTGGACTGCGTACACAGTGGTCAAGAGAGTGGTGGCAGACGTACGATCCGTGGCAATGTCTTTCTCGGTCGCAGTCGTTGCCGCCACCACACGTTCATCACCCATGACGTCGGGGACGCCTAGGAGAGTCTGGTGTGGGGGGAGTCTCAGGTGTGTCAGCACCGACGAGACGGGCTGGCCGTTACTAGACGCTGCCGCAAACTTCTGGTGAGTCGCGGCGGCCCTTCTGCAAGGTGTCATGGCCTTTTTTGTAGTTCGACATAGCGTCGGAACACATTTGGGCGCATGACAACAAGAGAAGTGGGGGGTGGCACGGGGGTTCCACGATCGATAAGCGCCTGGATCGTGCGCTCGAACGGGTCCGCGCGGTGCGTCGAAACGGTAGTCGTGGCCTGCGCTGGAGTGGCGCGTCCCGAAGCCTTCGGGGCGGTGGAGACGTCGTCGCCCGTAGACGTCCGTTTGCGCTTATTCTTGTTGAATTTCAAGCCGTTGGGGAGCTGGGGTGGCCGTAGACATCGAGAAATCGCGGGGGCGCAAGAAGGTGTCGGGGCGGTAGCAGAGTGCAAGGCGAGGGCGGCGAGGGGAGACTGCGAGAAGCGAGAGGTGCCGGGGTGCTGCAGACGCCGAAAAGGGTATGCTGCGATGCTGAGGTGTCGAGATGTCGACTTTGTGGTGGGAACGAAAGGCGGCCGTAGTCATCGTAATCGACGGCCTGGACGAATGTGACGGCCAAAATATTCAGCAGGAAATTTTATGTTTCAATTGGGGATGCCATCTGTGACGAACACCCCCCTCTTCACTTTCTCATTGCAAGCCGACCAGAACTCCACATCCATGATATCTTCGCGGCACCCTGCTTGAACCGTTCCCATGTTCCTCTTAACATTGAACAGTCCTTTGCAGATGTCCGTAAATATTTGGTGGATGAATTCACGAGGATCCATGCAGACCACCATGAAACTATGGCTGCGGTTCCCCGTCCCTGGCCTGCAGGTGAAGTACTTTTGATTGTCCAAAGAAGAGTCAGTGTTTAGATTTTTTGGAATTAGGGGACCGACAATGGCCTCTGGTCAACAATCCGACTGGTTTTAGTGTGCTCCTCGTTTGCTCTAGGTCCTCATTCTGCTGCCAGTACTCAGGAAATTGAATAGTCAGACAATATAACATCTTAGTCAAATAGCTAGTGGATTTCCAAGCAGCAGAAGGCCTCTGATTCAATGATGTCAACTTGTTGGTGGGGTTGATGCCAAATGCACATGAATCTAGCGTTTTTAGGATGCAACATACACGGAAAGCGGAAAATACCCGGCTGGCACTGCTGTCAGTGGCCTTCATACTCGGGAGGCCTTCGGTGTGGGACTGACCTAGTGTGAGGGGCAGAATTGATTTCGGGTTGAACTTACAGGGACAATGGCAGAATGGCAGGGCAGAATGACGGCAAAATGCGGCAGAATATGGTAGATCAATCCCCCCTATTTTCCACCAAAGACTGTTGTAAATGGCCTTGATCCTTCCTGAACCTCTGTTTTCGGCATGCCGCGCTGACATGAGCCGAACCTTTCAGAACGTGAACCGCCGCTTCCCATTTCTGAGCTTACAGGGGTATCCAGTGGACTCGATCTCGAAGACATTGCTTATCGCCAGACCACTGGATTACCTGGCTTTGGCCGGAGGTACCCACCCTACTCGGAGTTGTATTAGCAACTATTTGGGACGCTGCACACCCTCAGTATCCCTCATTTTGACGTATGGTTGCGGACATCACTTCATGTCAAATTGCAATTTTGAGCAAAACCCTTAGATCTTCAAGATTTAGCAGGAACATAGGGTAGGTTTACCGTCAAATTTTTCTTTTTATGGTGCGGGTCACCTAGCTGCCGCTACCCCCGTGCTTGAGATTTTCCGGGCCGAGTTTTGCCTCCATTCCTTACCGCTCTTTAGAAAGTGATTCTTTTGACGATCCAAGCTGATCCTAAAGAGGGATTTGTATTTAAATCAAAACTGAAGGAGGTAATCTTTTTTCTTGCCGTCGAATTGGCCACAAGCGGGGGAAAATAACGGAAATTTGGGCTGATTGTGGCTGTGTACAGGGCCAAAAAAAATCTCCAGCCAATTGGCCACTAATTTTGGGTAGCGGCAGCTAGGTGACCCGCACCATAGAAAAATTGGGGCAGCCCTAGCCTAGGGTTAAAAATGGCGAAACTTTGGATGAAAATTATCAAAGTTAGTCTACCTAACTCGCCGCCGTGGCCGTCTTTTTATAAGTGTGAACCTTTGCCTTTCGTTTCTCCCATTGAGCTCCCCGGTGGGAACAATACCGTTTAACTGCAAACTCGGCAATCGGTCCTATGGCACCCAGCCGATGGACACAAGCATAGCGATTTGCATGCCGGAAAAATTGCTGAATTGTGGGAAGTGGACAGAGTCGAAGGGCCTCTGCAACCAGATCTTTGGCCTTCTGCCAATTTCCGTTCGATCTTTCTCGGAACCACCTCTTGATCCAAGCCCAAAAATATTCAATAGGGTTCATTTCCGGGTGAAACTTCGGCAGGAAATGGCACACCATGCCTGGTGCTGCTTCGATTAGCTATCACAAAAATTAGAAAAACAACATCAAGGGTTGATGAATCACTCACAAGTTCTAGCTGAGATTTTTCACCTGCAAAATCTGGTTGCAGCGAGAGCAGCCTTCACATGCAGCAGTCAACTGGGCGCTCATCTAATTCTTCCTCAGTGTCATTTCCATCATCACCAAACATGTCACCCTTCTCATCTGCAGATGCACCATCGAGATGGGCCTGGGGGAAGCATTCCCCCAGAGCACAGCCACATCGTGACGTCACGCGTGACCAAAGTTCCAGGCGTGAGTTTTGCCTCAACCATTGATGCGAGCTAGTCTCAGAAAAAGAATGCTGTCCTTTCCAGAATACGATTGGAAGTCAAACTCGAGGGCATCAAGGAGTACTTGGAGAATGTGGTAGTTGGTTTGGACGATAAGCCGTGGTGCTGCTGCCTGAGCGAGGTCAAAAATTTCGAGGAGGGATATTGGGTTTTCCAAGCCCTCTGCACGCTTCTTCTGCAAGTCATGATTTGCAGTCGGTGAAAGTGCTACCGCGCTGCGTTTAACGTAAACCGTGCACGCCGTGCCATTTCCGAAGTTCCCTTGGTTGTCTAGCCGTTGCAAGAAAAGACAGAAGGAAATTATGATGTTGTTGTAAGAGAGGAGCCACGAAAATAACTCCACCAGCTTCACCACAGTGTCCATGGCTCGTTTAGACATTCTGCCCACGGCCAGACCCGTCCATTTATTGCTCATTGTGAGTCCGAGTGCATGGAGTGTGTCGAAGCCCTTTGCCGAAAGCCCCCGAAATTTAAGGTCGATGGCAAACAACTTCTGCAAGCGGTTGCGATGGTGCGATCGAGAATACGAAAAGAATGGAAATAACAGCGAATATTAGCTATGTAGCAGTTTTAGTAAATTGGGCCCGCGTTAGCAGGCTCGCGTTGCTGCTACTCACGCCGACGATGTCAGTGTCGAAGTAGTGGCTCGGCTGGCCATATAGCCGGAGCGCTCGTTGACACCGTTATTCCCCCTCCTTATTTTATTTCAGACTGTTTTACCATATCCCTTACTACCGATCACTCCTACCTAGCTTTATAAGATTCGTCGCTAGGAGTCGTACCTCAGTCGTTCACTCTGACGTGCCCGGCTGAGGTACGTTCTCTTTCTTACTTTATTTATTCTTCTCACTCACGTACTTTATTAGCTTTATCTTGTCTATTAGGTATTCTAATCTAGTCGTTCACCCCGGCTGAGCTTTATCTGGAGGTACTTTACTTCAAGCATAGCCTCTTCATTCGTCTCATGATCGAAAATAATGTATTCAACATCATTCAACCGACAGACGCCGAAGCGCTCTTCCTGCCAGCACTCGTCTTCTGACATGGATTTGTCGCCTGGGTACGGTTGCGAGTACTGAAGGGCGAGCTGGGCTTGCAATGCATACAAATCACCAATTGGGTTAACTGGTGAGTCGTCATGTTGGAAATCGAAATTTTCCATCGTCTGAAGTTCAGAACTTTGGATGGGCACCCCGCCCTCCTTGACTTCCAACAGGTCGTGCAAAATTGCGCCGACATGCAAGGTTTCGAGCACCTCCGTGCTCTCGTAAAGGGAATTATCCACAGCGGATGTGGACGCCACCTGGATAGTATTACTGCCAGGTGGTTTACCCTTCGTTTTAGACTTCACAGTCGAGCTCTTTGGGCAGTCGCGCGCCACATGGCCGTGTTCAGAGCAGGTGAAACACAGTCCCTTAGCTAGCATCTCATTGCGACGCTCAGCGGACATCTTCTTCTCAGGAGGAGAAGACTTGTTGTTCCCAGGTAGGTGAACAGCGTTCGTTTGGAAAGAAACGCCACCGGGAGCGGAATTCTTCCGCCCTCCGCGTCCGCGTCCGCGGGATTTAAAACCTCCGCGAGAGGCGTTGCTGTTGCGACCATTTGGGGAACCATTCTGGTTGCCCTGGGACGAACCTCCTTGTTGACTCTGAGTCGACTTGGAGTTGCTCTGGGAAGGTTTACTCTTGGCTCCCGCCTTGAGCAAGACCTCAGCGCGCTCTGCAGCTTTAACAACCTCTTTCCAGGTCGAAAGCTCGGGATCCAGCTTGTCGCGATACAGCTCTTGCTGTATGTCACCGCGGAAGCTGTTCCAAATTTTTACCACCTTTTCTTGGTCGTCGTTGAGACCGATGGTGTTGTAGATCTGAATAAATTCAGCTACATGAGCGGTAACGCTCTTCTCATTCTGATAACAGCGGTTCAATTTTTTCCGCTGCATGTTGCGGAAATCGGGAGGGAAGATGAAGTCAAATAGCTCAATAAAGAACTTCTTCATCGTGTAAGTTTCCTCTTCCGATATCACAACCTGATTGTAAAAATCGGATGCCTTCCCTTTCAGGTAATACGAAAGGTAAAGACTTGGTCCTCGAGAGGGACCCGTCCCATTTTTACATACGCAGATCCTTCGCGCACGAAGTGCTGGAAAGCGGTATAATCCACCTCACCATCATACTTGGTAGGTGGAATAGGTTTCAAAAGCATGCGCTCCCGAGGGCCGCTGCTATGTCTCGCAGACATTCTACGGTGTTTTGAAGCAGCTGAGGTGCGTCTCCCATGATCGCTTAACCCGCTTTCACTAGCAGAACCGTGGTCGCTATCTGAACCGGGGTCTGACGAGTCATCAGACGGGTCAGAATCAGGGGGAGAGGATCTCATATTCGCTGCACCACGAATGGCCTTATCGAGCGAACTTCCAGCCGCAATTCGGCCTGGAGTTAGTCTGGTATTCTCTGAGTTAGATTTAGACGAAATTCTTTCGCCATGCATCAAACCCGCGATATTATCGCGAGCGGCTTCCTTGGTTCGATTTTTAATCGACTTCTTGGAAGCTTTCTCGGTGCGTTCCTTTTGCTTCACATCGCTGAGCTGTCTTCTCAGCTCGGCGATCTGTTCATCTTTGGTCTGACCAGACACAATCCCATCCCCTTTCGCGGGGCGGGTCTCAGAAGCAGTCGAATCGGGCACCTCGGCCTTTGATTCGGGAACAAACTGTACCGACGCCGGCTGTGTACGCAGCGGCTCAGTAACAGGGGATTTCGAGACAGGGTCTCTGAAAAATCCAGAAGGTGTGGACACCTCTTCTTCCTTAATCACACGGTTTATTTCCGCGAAATTAGCCAGCGCTTCGCGCTGGGCATTGAAGTCTGCTTCAGTGAAATCACCAAAGCTGATGTTTCCCCAGTTCCTGGGGTCAGCTCCTTTTCCCTTAGGCTTAGAAGGGCCTTCGCCCATCGAAACGGCGGGTGAGTCGGGGATCGGCGCATCTGAGACAGAGGCACGATCGATTTCTCCGAAGCTGAACTTCTTCTTTAGAACGTTTACAGCCTCCTTCCGAGGAAGTGAGACCTTCGGCTGCACCGGAGTGGACGTCACCGGCGAAGCGGGAATGGAAACAACAGGTGCGCTTCCCTGAGGTTTCACAGACACCATGGACTCCCCGTTAGGAGCCAGGGTCAGGAGTCTACGCGAGAGGGTCAACAACTCCTCGTAGCTCATCTCGGCCGTAGCTCGGTCAATAATTGACTTATCGCCTACTACAGTAGTAGGCACTTTAATCTCAACAATACTGTTGGACTTATGACTACTAGTAGTAGATGAAGAGCGCTCGCGGTGCGAGCGCGCGTTCTTATTATCAACCGGGGTCCAAGACCCTTGCTTTCCATCGTCGTCACGATGGGTTTGACCGAAGTCAACGTCGCTGGTAAGCGGCGTGGGCTCAGAGAGCACGCTGGAGACGCCAGAGGCGTCAACAGTCAAGCCATGTTCATTAGGAACAGGCTCTCCAGCCACCGCGGTGCTGTACAGCGCGGTGGTGGAGTCGGCGCTCGCCAGGACGTTCTCCTCAGGGGCACGAGAGTCGTCCGAGGGGGAAGGCGAGCGGGAGGGTCCAAACACGCGGGGCGGCGCCTCGAAGTGACCAGCGCGGGTCGCCGAGCGAGTTGGACGGGTCGGGATATCAGCAGCAGTAGCGGACATCGTTCAGTGGGTGTTGGTGTCGAAAGTAAAGCGGTGTGGACGGGTTGATCAGACCAGAGGGGACCAGCGAGACAGTGACGAGGTATCAAGAGTTAAAAATATGTGACGGGGAGCAGTCAGCTAGATCCCGGCACACGAGAGATTCAAGTTCGGACGAAAGTAACTGGTTGTAAGTAGTCGATTGACTGAAGTATTCGACGTACATGCTGCGTTTATAAGTAACTACGGGATAGGAGTGAAATGGAGATGGATCGGGGTAAGAATAGATATGTATAGGATGAGTAAGGGAATGAATAGAGTGAGTAATCAATCGAGGTACGAGTGCGACGTCAAGGACGAAGGGATTGAATAGGTAATTGAATCCAAGGGATAAAGTAAGAGCGAGGATAGGGAGGGACGAGGGAATGAGGTAATTGCCATATCGGGGTGATGTGGTTGAAAAAGAAATAGACGCGAAGGCGTACCCGTTACAGCTTGGCCAAGGCCTTGGGATTTCCCAGACCTCCACCCAAGGCCTTGAGGACGAACGCTGGACGCAGGTGCGTCTACAGGGGGTCGGAACGCAGTGGTTGTGTAGGCTCAGCGCAGCAGCGCTCATTTGAAGCGGCAAGTTCGGCGTTTTGCCAAGAGCGGGAAGAAAGCCGCGGGTCTCCCGCGTTTTCACCAGTTGTAGTGACTTCCATTTCTGAATAGTAATCAGGACGGCACAGAAAGAAGGAACGGCGCCTCCGAATTTAGTCCACCTCGCCTTTCAAATTTCCATTTGCAGTCTTCATCAAATAAGTTCTCTATTATATTTTTACACGTCAAAGATGAGATTGATGATTTGTACGATTCCGATATAATGTTCGGAGAAGGCAGATACGATTAACGAGCAAAATGATCGAGATCCAACGAGTTGCAACCCGCTTCTCCGCAGAGTTCTGCTCTCGATCGATTAATAAAGTCCCCACAAGTGGGATCCTCGTCAGGCTCGGGCGCCGCTGCCCGCTGCGCCTTGCGTAGTGAGCGGAGGTGCTTCTGCACGCGGATCTCGTTCTTCATGGCGGGGAGGTCCGCAGCGAGGTCGAGCATGGTTCCCTCGGCCCAGCGCGCGAGGGCCCATTGGCGCATGTAGACACTGGCCTGTGCGTGTATCAGTTAATAGGACACAGGGGTGAAAGCAGGAGAAGAAGGAGGAGGGGTACTATGAGACGCGAAGGAAAAACAGAGGACGCACCTTCATGTTCCGCTTCCCCGCATACTTCTTGTAAAGACTCTCGTGGCGGATCGGCTGCACAACGTAGTATAGCATGTGAGTAGCGACGGGGATGAGCACGTTCTCCGCGTACATCGCGTAGTGGACGAGCGAGGGCGTCCACGCATCCGCTCCGAGGGCGATGCGCGCTAGCCATATCGCGGCAGCGGCGAGGAGCGACGGCTGCGCAGGCAGTAGGCGGTGCTCGACGCACGCGATCTCCGCCAGGTACTTCGCGAGCGTACGCGTCTGCGGGTCGCACCCCGTCCGCCTTGCTGATGCGGCGCAGATAGTGGACAGGGCTGGGGTAGCTGAGGTCCCAGTCGAGGGCGCATAGGATGCGCTGCTCCGCTTGGAGCATGTCCGCGGCGGTGTACGCGCCGCTGCAGAGAAGGATGAAGTTCGCGACGGCAGGGGAGATGGTTTCTTCGAACTTGGACGCGATGAGGAGGCACGCCATGCCAACGAGCTGGAGCTTTGAGCGCAAGATAGAACGTGTGGAGAGGAAGCGGTCAACGAGGTTGGTGCAGAGGAACAGCGTTTCGGGCAGGAGGCGGAAGCGCGTGTGCACTTGTATGAGCCACGCGTTCAGCACCGCGCGCATCTCCCAGGTGAGGTTCGGCTGGCTGTCCATGTAGTTTGGGTTGGGCATCGTGTTCCGCTGTAAAGGACACGTGAGATCGCATTCGGATCAAAGGAGACAGAAAACACACGCACCTCCACGCCTCTGAGGTAGCGCTGGATGTCCGTGATGTACTCGCTCGCCATTGTGGGGTCGTCAAAGTCCACCGCGTCGACGTCCTCCCAAAGATCATCATCGGGGGTTGCCTCAGGTTCTGCCTCGCCGCTGTATGCATCCAGCGCTGCAGAAACCTCCAGCTCCGCAGCTACGTCCTCGGGGTCCACAGACGACCTACACTGGCGTTTAGAAATCGGCTCGTCGGGGACCTGCTTCTGGCGCTGAAGGACAGGAATCAAGGAGCGGCCGTTCGACCAGCGGCGGCGGTGCGCTACATCGGGGACCCGCGTCGCTGGGAGCCCGACAAATACCGGTGGTCGCGCATTTTTCATCCGCCACAGTACGTAGCGCGCGGTGCGTGGCCGTCGTCCATTTCTTGGGCCACCCGCACTCCTCCTTGGTGACGCCGCAATTGAGTTCGTGCAGAGCCTCCCTCTTGTGCTTCGGGTCAGCTCGACGAACGGAGCGGGTGGGAGGTATTAAGGATCTCATGAAGCAAGTCACTTCGACACAAGCTCTTACGTAGCCTTAGTAACAATCCGAACACATCACGTGCTGTCCCGTGACATGAACTTCGGCTGGGCCGGGCGGGCAAATTCGCTCCTGTGGTTTGTGAGCGTTGTTGACCGGTAGCGTTTTTGTTCACAAGCCCAAAACGCGGACATGAAGAGCATGAATTACACTATAGTCATCTTGTGGTGGTGGGCAATCCCGATTCAATGTACTGTACAATTTCGTTCAAATCGGCAGTCACGCGTCACGCACCTCCCTATCACGAACTTTGGTCGATGTCACGCATCACTCGGGCCTCTGTCGAACCTCCAGGCGGTCACACAGGCCCCAAATTGCCTAAAAAAAAAAAAAAAGGCAAAAAAGGCAAAATTTCCGCGGGAAAGGAGGAGGCACGCAAGAAAGTCCGACTTTATGGCCCGGTATATGTCGATACGCCACCACTGAAAGAGCATGCAAGAATGCAGCCAAAAATACAGAGTTTTCCTCCGCTTCCACCCTCCCGCTGCTAGCCCCGTTGGCTCATCTCCGGCCCCCGAGATCCCGCGTGGTCTCCAACGCGTCGTGTCATGGGGGTGTGTTGGAATAGATGACGTAACGCGGCGGTATGTTAGTTTAGGTACCGGGCCGTACATGTATATACCAAGTTGGCCAGACAGGGCAACGACGAGAGCGGACTGTTAAAAATATGTGACGGGGAGCTCAAAAGCTAGTATATCTTCTTCGTAATGCTTTGTCCATCCAGCAAAAATGCCTATCCCAGATAACTCAAATCCATCCGTAATTCTCCTGTCCAGAGGAATTCAAGTTTGGCGTTGCTTGCCACTGTATAGTTCCTCTCATTGGCACTTCTCTTTTCATGCCGCATGCCCTCTCGGACGACGTCTGTCCTGAGTGTGAAGAGACTTTTCTCATTCTTCCTACACCATCGGTGGGCTTCCATACCGTTGATAATAAAGGCCGTGTGTACCAAAATGTGGGTCCTCCAAAATCGCTTTTCCCTCTTGTCTACTTACCAGCCCTTCAGTGCCCGCGACACACCTTTGAGAACAACAGCCCCTGCCCTTTTTTTCGCTGGCGGGACGATCTTAGCCCCCCACCCTGGGGCAACATCATGCCCTCTCCGCCATCGACACCAAAGAAAAAGACAATTTCGGCCGGCTGTGTTAGTGCCCGTTGTTTATCAGCCCCCAAGCCTCGGGCAAGTCACAAGAGGTGCCTGGATTCAAGGTGAGCAGTGCAGCTTGTTGTCTGCGTGCAGGGAGGACTAACCGCGTATTCCTCTCCGAATGTGATGCCAAACCGAATGCGGGAATCGCCCCTCAGTTCGCCGAAATCAAAATCCCTGAATACACGATTCAAAGCCTTCAGTGCCCCGCGGTGAATGCCCTCCCACCACAGGCCGCTGTTCTTCGGAGCGCCTGCCACGGCCGCCATGACGAGAGTGTTATGGTCAACCAAAGGACCTATCCAAAGTCAGCAAATTTGCGCCGGTCAGACAGGGATCAGACTTACTTGCATATCCAGGGATAGATGGCATGGCCGTCGCTTCTCAACTGCTCGGTGGTGAAGATACCGTGGTCGGGGTCCGCAGAGAAAGCTGTAGGTGCGGCTGCGGCCTGGAGACGACTTGAACGGCGGAGCTCGACGTGGACCTCACTTTGGGCGCCCTCACTTTGAGCGCTGTTCTGCTCCAAGCGGCGTCTGTCGCGTGCCGCGTAGGTGATGATGCGGCGATATGGGGTGTGCAGGCTGCTGAGATGCTCTGCACCAGGGGTGGAATCTCTGGATTGTGCAGGTGAGCTGCCTGGGAGCGGATCGGGGGAGCTCGGGAGATTGAGGGAACTCGGAGCGAGCTGGTCCAACCTGTCAGATTCAGATTCCAAGTTCGACAGGTCCGACACGTCGGTGAGGTCAGAGTCACTCACGCTGCCAAGGATGGCGGCACAGGACTCGTCTGGAGTGACCTGATCACTGCGTTAGAATGACAGACAATTGAGGCAATGGAAGGTACGTACTTCTCCTCTGTAGACCAGATCTGAGTTTTCGCGCTGGATTACGAGCTGGTTTTCATGCAGCAGGCTGTCTGCAAATGAATAATGGACGCGACTTGGGATCGCTGCACCCATGGCCTGCCGGTCGAAAGTGAAGCTAAGCGTAGAGCAGGCGGACCGCAAGATCCTCTTCTGAGGCCAAAACAGTGTGGGGTTGTTCACCATATCAGGAGTACGGGAGCCATGGAAGTAAGTCCATCTTTTTGAGTGAAACTCTGGAAACTCCCCACGCATTGGTGATTGCTGGCACCGACACGATTCATGGCTTCATGGATCTAGATCGATGGATGCCTTTACTCCTTCACATTGGTCACAAGTTGCCAACCTGCCCGTCATGGATACGTGGAAGTTGACGTCTTCTTTTAGTTTCCCATGTGTCCAGCCCTTTCCGAATAGTCGGCCTGGTACCTTAACTCACGGTAAAATGCGAAGAGTTTTTCATTTTATATTTATATTTTTTTGCCGACTCTCATCCTCCTGACTACTACCCCCCATCGCTTGTCCATGTACCCAACTACTGCTGTCCCCGACTTGCAAAAAGGCGAAAGGATCGTCGAGGCCATGTTCAACGCTCTTACCGGCCATTACACGTCCGACTCCAACAAGCCGGTGGAGGAAGACGACAACGAGATGCCCCCTCTCGCGCCTGACGGTGACAATGGCCCATCTGATTCATTGTCGAAGTTTGTCATTGACGGCCCACTACTTATTCTGCGCTGACTGTAATATAGCGGCTGGCACCCTGTATACATGACCTTCAACTGCTACTACCCCCACGCGCTGGGATCCAGTCTCAACGATGGAGAGGGAGTGGAGAACGTATGGGCATGGCTCAAAGTAGGGTCAGTTTTTCTTCTTTCATTTTCGGACGCCGTTCACATTGTCAGCAGGCACAACGATTCAGAGCCAGTAGAACGAGCATGGACGATGCTCTTCCCTGTGGCCAAGTTGAAAATGTATTAAATTTCTCTTACTTTTCTCGGACCATGGTGTTAATCGCGCCCGTTTCTTTGCAGCCGCGCTAAACTGTAGTCATTTACCATGAAACTTTTGTTACGTTGTCGTTCAATGATACTGTACTATTTAATTCAATTCGTCGGTCACGCGTCACACCGGATTTTCAAAAACCCTTGCAATAATTTTTTCTCGATTTTAGCGGATTTTGGAGATTTGTCGGAAAAATTCAAAAGTCACGTGACCGACGAATTGAACGGAATAGTACAGTATGTTGATGTTATGTCTCAATTTGTGATTTGCGAATCAGTTGTGGTTGTATTTGGGTGAAAAGAAATAATTGATTGAGTACAAATTGAAAGGCAACTGAGCTGTGAGTTCCATGTGCTTTCGGTATGACAAGGTCCTGGGTTGCGGGCGTGATGATCAGGTATGTTGGTGCTTCCGGCCGTGAGATACCCCGACGTTTGAAATGGGTGAAACTTGCCACCGAAAACTCACCGCGCAGCCTTCCTTTGCAGTAGAACTTGTTTTCAATTGATTCTTGGCCTTCCCTAAAAGGAAATTTCCTCGAAGTGTAGCTACATTGAATGACATTAAAGAGGACCCACCGTTAACGTCAGGAGCGAACTCTCGGTTGTTCGGCCTCTTGCATCGTCTGATAACCCTCGTTCCTCGGCAATCTTCTTGATGTTCGATGGTGCACCTGACGAAAATCCTTCCTCGGCAATCTTTTGAATATTTGATGGCGAACTCTGGCCAGTTTGCAACAAGTTCCGTGAGTTTCGGGGCTGTTTCACGGTTAACGGAGCGTGTTAACTAAGCATCGGGCACCTCACCCGCACTTCACCGTGGTTGGGAATAATTCAAAAATCGTTGGTTACCTCAATGCGGAAATTATGGTGAGTTCCCAGCCATTTAATTCAAGAGAGGACCCACTGGTAACGTCACTAGAAGATGAAGAGCTCCCACGGATAGTCGGCTACCCGTGGGGCTATTTTGTCGCGGATCTTGTTCGCTTGGATAAAAAGACCTCCGCTTCACTTGGCCTAATGGGTGATTAGTTTGATGGTACTCTCGCATCGTCGTGTTAGTTCCAAGAAATAGAACCAGTCGCTACGGACCTGAAAATTTCCAGCTGGATTGCTGCGTGCTTAGCTCCACTCCGAGGTCCGAAAGGGTCCGAACCACACGTCTGGAGTCTGGGCCGGGGAGCGGGCGGCGAGCAGGGAAGGGCCGAGAAAAGCAAAATCAATACCGTCGTTGTTGTATCCTATGCCATGCAATACCACGCGATACCTCCCGATCCCGAGGATAGCAAGGCATCTGAGGTGTCCGGAAATAGCTGCGTGTAGCAGCGTCTGGTATCGGCGAGTATTGCGGGGCATCCGAATAGTTAAAACTTGCTATGACGATGCGGTCCGAGCCTCTGCGAGGCCTAGCCGATACCACCTCAAGACGATGTGGTGGGTCAGATTTGGGTTTTTTTGGCCGTCCGAGAGCAGAATAGGTCCCACAGTACTAATAATGCTTACTATATAAGGTGCGTGTCAAACCATATATAGTAATTCTCTGATGCATCAAACTTGCACTCCCACGGGGAGTCGATGTCCGACATTTCAATCATGGGTATCCCTTGGCGAGGGCGGCAATGGGAAATGTGATGAGGCAGTTTTGCTTAGAATCACGCTGGCTATCACCTCCCAATTAAGCTCGAGAAAATAGGTCTCCATACCGAGGCACGTTGTGAGGCCTAGACCAATGGAATACGGTCCTCACAGCAGCGCCTCCCTTTAGAATGAAGAGCTTCAAAGCCCTCTGGCAATCCCCTGAAGGCTAAGGGCCTTTTCGGCTGCAAGATCCAGCGGAGCTAGCAGGTCATGCTTTTCAACATGGCAGCCTTTGAAATTCAATGCATCTTCATTGTGTCAGGTCATGCTTTTCAAAATCCCACCATTTGAATGCGCCTCCCTTGCGCCAGGTCACGCTTTTCAAAATGCCGGCCCTTTGAATGCACCTATATTGCGTCAGGTCATACTTTTCAACATGCCAGCCATTTGAATGCACCTCTATTGTGTTTTCAAAATGCCTGCCCTGTCTAATGTGATTTGTTTGAAATACAAGAGCTCATTCTGCTGAATGTTTGCTGCGGAATTGATATTCTCCTGGCTCTCGTTGGGGTGGTCATCTTTATACGCGAAGACATTTAGCCAGGTTGTTACATTAACTCGTACCAATGAAGCCCTTGGAATGACCGATTTTTCCAGGTTTGGCCTAGGTGCTAGCCGGGGTCATATGTCACGTGCGCCCCAAAGTTCCAGGCGCGAATTCGAATTCCAGGTGTTTGACCGTGTTGAAAACGCTGAGACATTCAAGCAAGGCGGAGGGTGTTCATTTCCGATGAGCTGGAGTGTGAATGTTTACACACTCATGGTGTGTAAAAACAGGATAATAATGTTACACCACTACCCCCATACATTTTAGATCTTGCCCCAGCCTACTGTATCCCGGGCTCATGCCTGTTTGCGTCAGTCTCTGAAGTGAAGGACCGGGGATTCACTGTCCGAACAGATATAAAAGGTTTGCGAAAGTGGTAAACTGTAATGCCCAATCAAGTTACGTTGGATCTCCATTGGCCGCAGGTGGTGAGCGTAAATTGAAATGACCCCAAATTTTCTGATGCAGACCACCAGAAAAAATTGGCATTCGGTACCTGGGAGGAGCGAACGGCCATTCTCCAGCAAATACAGGAGGCAACTAAGAGAATCGATATCCTGCAACAACAAATGAATCGTCTCCAACGGGGTCAGCTCGCTGTAGCCTCACTCCCCTTTCTGAGTATCCCCAGCAAAAGCGGACTCGAGTCCAGCCCTGATCATGATAGGACCACAAGGCAACATCGCCCGGCGGCTAGTCAACGAAATATAGCTCCACCACTTCCAGAACGCAAGGCGCACCGCGGTGGCGGATCACGTTTTACCTCATGCTTCACTCCGAGTCCCAGCGATGCCGTGGTCATTTTGAGTCACAGGCTACAGGACCCGAACATCATGAACCCAGTGTTACTGAGCTTGTCCGTGACGGTCTCTTTCCCGAATTCCGTCTAACTGTCCCGAGGCAGACATCAGGGAGGTCACACAAACCTCGACCGTCATGCAGGCGCAGCAGGGGATACACGGAAACAGAAAGTCATATTGCCTTATCCTAAGTATCAATCGTACGAGGCATTACTCGTCGACTGGTGGGTGCGGGTACGGAGTTTCCTTGAAGCTCAGTCAGAGGGAATATTCTTGGTCAACCCCGCCAGGTTCGACTTTAGCGGGGAGTTCTCCGTCGTTGCCCTTGACCTCGACGTGATCAGACATAGAAAGGAGGTGGCAGCGAGTATCGTCTCTCGAAAGGAGGCCTTCGAAAGGGTAAGCGGACTCAAGTTTGGCCCGACAAGCTGGGCGAGCATCCTCGGGGACATCGGCGCCGTTGCGATACGGTTTGCGTCCGTCCACGTGCATCCAGCTCCAAAAAAATGCAAAGCGAATTGGAGATCGTAGTTGTGCCAGACGACTCACATAGATACTTTCCCGGTCAGCGGACGATCATCCAATTTTGCCTGGTTGAGACCGGGTCTGATACCAAAAAACAGCTGTAGTTTAGGGAATTGGGTCCAACTCCACTGGTTCCCTTCGGCTTCCCCTTAGCTCCCCCCCTCCGATTTATGCTTATTAGAATCGATAGAATGGAGTCAAAATGAATATATTGCGCCAATTGGGTGTACATTATGGCAAATTTAGTATTTACATCAACACGACCAGAGACCAGAGCGCCGAGCATCAATAACGGGCCCAGACGGCCGCGCTCATTCTTTTTTGATGTCACTGGTGATCAGCCGGCATCAAAAATTCCTTTGAATGTCTTGCTGCACAAAGCCACTGATCCCACTGCAAAAATTCGTCTTGCTGTGTTTTGTGGTGGGTGGATTTTTGAAAGACTTGGAAGGGGCACTTGAACGGCATGTAAAAGCATACGTACGAAAAACCGGGGTCAAAATCAAGTCGTGGCGGGGCCCAGAGATGATTCTTGGATGATTCCAAGGGGTCGGGCGGAGTTTAAATTGTCTCGCTTAGCTTGTAGTACTCATCCTGTAGTCGTTCAGCCTCGATTTCGATCCCGGATTTTTGTGCATAGTGATTCTATATGCCATCTAAGTGTGGCTTTGAGGTCCCATAAAAATTGGTTCACTATAAATCACACTACACTGGATTTTGCAGTAGGATCACCAGTCTGATGGCCTCGGAGCAGAATCTCCTCCCTTGGGAATAGGCGCATTAGAATCGCGCTGCAAATCCATAGGCGACCAAATACCGGCTTTTTTTTGTTCTGATTACATAATGAAATTTCGTCCGAAAAAATACGGCTTTGAGCCTGGGTAGCGATGTCACATGCTGCAGGAACTGGAGGAACAGCTGCGGCAAAGGGACCGGTACGAGGAGGCGATAAGCGTCGGTGCCAAGCTTCACTGCAGCCTTATTGCCACCCCTCAAGTTGCCCAATCGCTCCATCGACCAGGCCTTTCTCTCGCAGCTCTCGATCGCCACGAGGATGCGGTGGCTGCGTACACAGAAGCCGCCACCATTTGGCAGAAGTTGTGTGGTGTTCGTCCCCACCTAGCCTGGTCATTCCACAATATGGGCCTGTCTCTCGCAGAACTCGGTCGCCACGAGGCTGCGGTGGAGGCGCACAAGAAAGCCGCCACAATTCGCCACGAGTTGGTTGGGACGGACCCTACCGTTCTTCCCCAGTTAGCGTGGTCATTCTACAATACAGGGTGGTCTCTCGCAGCACTCGGTCGCCACGAGGCTGCGGTGGAGGTGTACAAGGAATCTGCCAAAATTCGCCAGGAGTTGACGAAGACGGACCCAACCGTTCTTCTCCAGCTATCCTGGTCATTCCACAATACGGGGCCGTCTCGCAGAACTCGGTCGCCACGAGGCTGCGGTGGAGGCGTACAAGAAAGCCGCCACAATTCTCCAGGATTTGGCTGAGACGGACCACACTGTTCTCCCCGAGTTAGCACTGACATGATGGGCCTGTCTCTCGCAGAACTCGATCGCCAAGAAGATGCAGTTGCTGCGTACAAGAAAGCCACCACATTTCGCCAGGAGTTGGCTGAGGACCCAGCCGTTCTTCGCCTTTTGTCCGCGACACCCATTGTCCCGGAGGTCCCTACTCCTGATCTCGAATCTGGCACCTCTGTTACCGCTGCTCCTGCCCGGCACAGAGTGGGCCAAGTAAAAGTGAACTCTTCTCATTGCAGATTATAGGAGATGCCGAAGATGCCGTGCTTGGGCGTGCCGTGCGACGCGCTTGACAGGGTCACGTCACCTTCCTCTTCTGCGCGGTGGCAGTCAGGACCGCTCCATTCTGCACGAGTGAGTTTTTTCTTGTCGCCGTTACGTGGTACTAATGCGATTTCTAGCTCCCTGGACCATCAGGAAAAACATCCTTTCCAAAATTGCCCCTAATTGCCTCCAATTTGGTTGCCCTGTTCCAAAAAGGGGCAAGAAGGGCCAAGACAGGCCAAGATCACACAATTGGCGGCAATTTTCTCCATTGCCGGCATTGCCGCTCGAACACGGCAAACTTTTGCAAGTAGAGTTCAAATTGAGTTCAAATATACGACAGGAATGTGAAAAACTAAAATATAGTTGCGTAGGAATGACGGTCAGTGAAGCAATTGACATAAAATGCGGAACACTCCTCCAACACGTTGCTTGATGTCCAATGTGCGGGCGCCACGGCGCCGAACTTGGGCAATAGATGGACACTCCGGCGAATGTTTTCCAAGGGAATAATGCTGGCTAAGCGTTCCCCATCTTTCAACGATCGCGTAAGTTTATACATGAGGTGAGGTGCTTCCGGTTGTGCAGTGAATGCTGAGAACCATTCGACGTAAGCAAGGTGTTTCAGAGGATAGTGACCAGGGGGAAAAAGTCCTTCAATGTGGCGAGCAGTGAGAGAGAATACAACGCGAACTTGAGCAACTCGATAACCTGTTGAGAGAAGAAAGTCAGAATTTTGACGGAGAGGGGAAGAGAAATTGAGTTTGCCTGTAACACCGGTCAGCTTCCCAGACCCATCGTTAATTATAGCGGTGTCAAAGCGTCCAGGGAGGACAGTGCCATTACGAATCATCTTCTGGGGCTGTACATGGATCGAATCCACTACGTTGAATTTAGCGTCCGAAAGTCGTCCCCGGTGCCAGTGCTAAATCAAGGGGCCAAACCGGCCCTGTGGATATCTCGGAGGTGTGTCCTACTGTTGTCTTTGTTGCTCTGGCACCGACCTATGAGTTCCGGTAGGCTCGTCGTCCTCCTCGGCTTTTTCCAGCTCCGTTGCTTCCCGACATCATTCCTCGTCGTCCCGCCTTCCTCGGCTTTTGCCAGGTCCGTCCCCACCCGAATGCAATTCCTTGCCTTCCCGCCCATTGCTCGGCATCTGCCGGCCGGACTGCACACTCCTGCCCCACGCGCAATTGGCCCAAATAAAGTGGTAAGTACGTGTCTAAACTACCTCTCAACCTCTCCATTCAATCTTATGGCCTCTGGACCTGGCGCGCACCCCAAACGACGCGTTGTTTACCTGTGTTTATTCTTGGTGATTGTTCAAAAAATGGGCGCTTTGGAAATTGCAGTTTTTCTGGAGGTGCACCTCACTGCTTGGATGGTGAATGTAAATTCCCCAGTCCATTTGAGCACCGAGCGAGTTTCCGCGGTTCGGGTACACCACTGTGGCTGTGCATCATTTCCCTCAATCACAGCAGCCGACCGCAAATATTACCCATATCCACAATGTCCGTATACTTGGAAGAAAAACATGCCGTCATGTCAGCCGTACTCACTGTGTTCCAACCCCTGCTAGACTCAGTTTGGGGGGTCTGTCTAGGCTGTGTCCAGATGTTCTTTCGTTCCAAGTCAAATACCCCGGAATGAGATACAGAACGCACCTACCAGCAGTTGCGTCCGAACCGCCATTAAACACCTTCCATTTTGGGATGACCACAGCCACCCTGCCGACGGCTCACTCGGAGGAGTTTAAAACGAAGCCCAGAAAAACTAAGTCCACAAACGAGCTGTATTATGCATGTAAAGGTACATACAGGAAGGCTATGGGGATGGGGACGTTCTGCCACACGCGCCCCTTCGAGCGGCCAGCCTTGTTCTTGCGGATGTAGTCCACGTAGCTAAACTCGAAGGTGAGTGCGTTCCCGTAGACGGACCCCCCATCTACCTTTGCGTACGGGCATCGAGCTAGTTTCTACGTGTGGTGACACATGGCTACGCACGGCTACCTGTGTGTATGCCACAAGTACACAATGACATGTGGCGAGCTCACCGTACATCAATCTACATGTCGTCTACATGCCGTACATAGGCCATCAGCTACGTCGGTCTGCTTGTGTCTACGCCGTCAACGCACTTAGACACACCTCGACGTGGGCCCTTACACTCCACTCCGAATCTATCCACGGCAATTTCTCAACCATGATGTTCATGCCTTTTGATTTCATATTTCAATGTTTGGGCGAGCTCGAACATAAATGTAACCGGACACAGCCACTAAATCGTCACAAAAAATGTAGTCTTTTCAACGGACAGCCACTAAATTGCATTCAACACGGCCTGGTGAGCGTGGTAGAGAAAGGTAACGGGAGGCAAAAAAAAAAGCCAAGCCACGGGGCGCTTACGCAGGAAATAATGACAACAGGACGCGCATTACGCAAAAACGGATGACGAAAATGTCATTTACACCAGAAGTTGAAAATAGGGCGCCCTAAAACAGGACCCATGATAGTACGTGGGAAGGCCTGATGCGGATTCCTGACATGTTCGGGCCCAAATTTTGACCAAAAAAAAATCGAAAATGCAGCTTTCGTGAAAAGAAAGATTTTGGCAACCTCAGAAAGCGTGGGAAAAATAAAAAAAATCCTGACATTTTGCCATTTAAAAAAATCGAGGCCTTCCCACGTACTATCATGGGTCCTCCTAAAACCCTTACCTAAAGGTAGCGGGATTGATCCAGTCATTGAGAGATGTGATCAAAATAAAATCAAAGCAAAATATGGGGATTCTGGGTATTAATTTCTGAAGCTGAAAATAAACAAACTCGATCTTTGATCAAGAAAAATCAAACCAAAATATGAGGATCCTGGGTATTAATTTCTGAAGTAAAAGCCAACAAAAGCAGTGCTTGTGATCAATGTTCTGCAGGGCCTCCATGTAAAATACGTATTTTGCCCTGTAATTTACATGTAAAATTGGGCGGATGTAATTTCCATTGACCAATTTAGCCAGCACTAACTGATTTGTACCGAAAATTGTCGAGATTTGATTTTTCTGCAGCTACATTTCAACTGCGTGACCCCATTGCCCGCACCGCAATTCATTACATTTTCAAAAGCGTGACCCTTTGTCCACTGAACACCTGCGAGGAGCTGCTTTTCGTGTGCCGTCTCGTCGATAACAGGGCGGAGTGTGTTAACAATTGCTCGATATAGCATCGCGGGGTTGCGCTCTAGCGGCTGGGCTTGACCGCATGCGTTCAACAAATATTATCCACAAATGCTGTCCACAAATATGTTCACTGTCAAAAGTCGCATGCATGCATCACATCCAACAAATATTGTCCACAAATGCTGTCCACAATACGTTCACTGTGCAGCAAATTCAACAAATATTGTCACCAATAAAATCTGACGGTTCGTGACCAACTGTGTGATTGCGACAGTTGGGCCAACTGTGTGTGTGCCACTCAGGATGGGCCGTTGAATGTAAGCAGCTAGTGCAGCAGCCTCAGCTGTCCGGTGTAGGCAGTTGGGAACCTCTTTCAAGTGTTGATTTACCAATTCTCTTTATTAAATTGAGCCGTGAAGACCAACCAAAAGTCCCAACTATGGAGGTAACAGTTCCACATCTAATGATTCTGATGATTCTGAGTTCAGTACAATAATCACACAGTTGGACCTCTGACAATTTAGGGACCGCATGGATAATATCCGTCGATCGACATCCGTACGGATTTTTCATCCGTGCATCGACTTTCCACGGATGAACAACGGATGGCGGTTTGCGGTTTGGACACCCCTGCACTTCCAGTACTGGCTAACCTAAATTAGAATTATTATAGCGTGTCCAGGTGCTTATTTGGTATGCCCCGTTCCCGACCCAGGCTCCTAATCTACGTATAGGTTCGGTTGCCTTCGCAATTTTTGTAGCAGTACTGCCGCAGGGGCATGGGTATGTAAGGATAACCAAATGCGGGGGTGGCTATGGACTATTTCATGATAAACAATGAATAGAGCAAGAGAAAGATGTAACGTAATTGTGAAAGGATGAGTGGAGGCGGAACCGTGTTTGCGTTCGGGGAGAGACATGTATTGATAAGAGGTATTCAATTGATACGGATGAGTCTCGGAGGGGTGAAATTATATACCCTCCCATGCTTCAGACCCCGACAAACGCGTCAAGACAAGCGTTGGACGCGTCTCTCGACACGACCACGTGACAGCATCAGTGAGTCGTGGAGCACTCTGACGCCTCAATAGACTTGTAGTAGGTTAATTTGAGGTGGAAAAAACCTGGGACCAGCCTAGAGCGGCGATTATATCATTCAAAGCGATATTCGTGATCCTCGCCCCCGAAAACCCCCAAGTGTGCAGAATTATGAGTATTCATTAGTCCAGGACCGAGCCCGATGCCCAACTTTGACCAAATCCGGCAAATAAGCGTGGAAACAGAGAATTGGATCTCTTGGACTCCCAGAAAGTTTCTGTGGACGAATCCTTTTGCAACCAAGGGTTTTTTATCTATTAGTATCGTGTACTAAAAACTCGGCTACATACAGCGCCCTGAAGGCGCGGGAATGGAACAAACCAGATATTTGGCATAAGGCTCCAACCATTTACGTTCGCAAACGGTTCCGAGCAGTAAAAACCGTTTTATTTCCGTTTCGTTTGTGGGCATGGACAAACGGTTGACGGTTTTCACACGGTTACCACGCTTTGACCGCTCATTCAATTCCTCCGTCATCCAACCACTACGAGTAGACATCCAATAAAGTTACCACCCTGGGGGCTCCTAGCAATGTATACAGCAACCATTAGGCGCATTTTTTCTTGATACGGTCAAAAAAGCGCGATTCGGACTTGGGTTCCGAATTGGGAAACGGCTCCACAGCTCCGCTCGGTACACTCCCAGGCCCCAAATTTCAAGGGAAAGACTCTACTTTCGACGCTATTCCAAGATTCTTCGCGTATTCCAGCTAAAGTCGAAAACGATGGGCACCTTCGTGTTTTCGAGCAAAGTTCTGGCCGCACGGTTTGACACAAGATCCTGCTAAATTTGGACCTCAGCTCCACTCGAGAGGGTTATAGCCCAACGTCTTAAGGCGTCTCGTGCCTCTAATGTCCCTGGACCGCACCTACCGTAACATGATATTCGGTATTGTTAAATCTTTCTTACCATTTGAATGGACATAGCCAGGTAAACGCTCATGTTTGAGAGCTGCTTTCTGACCTTGAGAGACTAAATTTGGCACCGGTGGCGCGTCGCCATCATCCGGCTCGAACATCGGTCGAAAACGCCAAGGTGCCCATCGTTTTCGACTTAACTGTCATTATAAGTGAGCGCAATTTGATGAGGCAGAAAATTCCTTCGAACTCCAGCGCCCAGCGACGGGGGCCCGTTTGGTGATCCGGAATGCGAGCCACAAGGCAGCTGATGTCGTCGACGTCGATGACTTCAAGAGGCTTAAATTTGCTTTCCTGGTAGTAGGGCGTGTTTGGGTTGCTCTTATAGTAAGAGCCGTGGACCGGGCGAATTACGGCGAAGAGAAGGTGACGAGGCGCTGCGCGTGGGAAGTTGGCGGTAAAATCGATGATGCGCAAGAGTTGCCCGTACTTACGCAGTTTTGCGTTCGAATATGATGGGCATTCGGCGATGGTTTCGGTTCTTGTCAACTTCGTGAGAGTACTGGAATAGTGGTGAAAAGATGAGAGAGTGCAGAAGGAAGCAATTGCCTTGAGAAACGAAGCATCCCGTGTCATGTTGTGTTCTGATTGTTGCACGAGGTCTGCAGTGCGAATGGTGTCACCATCATCTAAAAAAGTGATCTTTCCCCACTGTGAGATGTTCTCAGGCAGAAGTCCGGCGGCCTCATCAGCCGAGACGCCGAACGAGCGAAGAACGAAATTTTTGATTGCATTGCGAACCTGGGGCGCGGTGGTGCCAACTATGTGCGGCTTGAGAACAGATATACCGGGATCTAGGCAGGTTGAGGGCAATGATGAATCAAATTTGAACGACTCACATTCGGCGAATTGAACCCCCCGCTGCAGCTCCTCGTGACGGTCCGACAGGTCAAGTTCCTGCTGCAGACGATATCTAACTTTGATCGCAGCATTCTGCGCAATATCACGAATCCGCCGAGCAAAGCTCGCATAGGGGTTCTTCCGGCTCTTACTTGAGCGCACAACGGAGCCGACGTACCGCTCTGTGACGTAGTTTCCAATAGCACCACATGGGGCCAGCGTTGAGAATATTGTCCGGGATGTGGAGCATTGCATGCAGTGTTAGGACGCAAATGGGGAGACGAGAAAGTTCATATTTGTAGTAATACCTATGAAATGACTCAGAATTTGTTGGCAAAAAAAGGAAATAGAGATACCTCTCGTAGCGCTGAACCCACTCCACAATTCGAGCACGGAGAACCGTATCAACGTAATCGCGCTCAATCGACATGCTGAGACAGTCGTTAAAAATGGAGACCAGGTCGAGGAAGTGCTGGTAGTATTTCGGCTTCAGGAACCGGTTCCGAAGAAGGACGGGGCCGAGCAGCGTGGTGAAAAGTGTGTACGACTCCGCAGTGTAATAATGGCGTTCAGTCGCAAGGTTCGGCACACGTGCTCCAAAAGCCGCTGGCGTTGTATTTCCTGCAACAACACAGGCATCCCCGATCGCATTTATAACACCAGGTTGGAGCTTGTATTCCTCGTCGCCATCCTCGATCCCTTTGAAATCCCCACCATCCAAGTCGACTGTATGTTGACCAGACTGGAAAGGCGAGGCATAGGTGCTCGAACAAAGAGGCGCAGGCAATAACTATGGATAATGGACGCCTACAGGAGACCATCAAAGGCTCAATGAATATGTTCTGGCTTTACTTCCGCCATAACAAAGTAACTTTGGCTCAACTTAACTTGAACTTAACTTGGACAAATTAACTTGTCCAGCCAAAAGTTTGCTCAAGTTAGTTTTGTAGGGACAAGTTAATTTGCACAAGTTACTTTGTTAACCGCCGCTTTTGGCGAAGATGAACAAGCTCCAAACTCACCTTGAAGGCGCGTGGTTTTTCTTGCAAATTCGGGCTGGTCGGGGCTAAACACCCGGTTACTTGGAGAGCGGAGGCAGTTATTGACCGTCTTAGAACTTGAAAATGAGAAGCGCATCCGGACTGCGGTCGGATTCAGTTGCCATCCAAATTTCACCAACTTTCTTTCTTTACGACTGCCCGACATCCATACCTTTTTTCCCGCCGCTTCCGAAGGCAATGTATCAAAACTGAGGGTGGAAGCCCCTAGTTTGAATATCTACAGTAGTACAGTTTGAACAGCAAAGTGAGTCATAGTATGTCCTGGCCCGTCTGTATTGTTTACTTGGAGGTCATGCATGCTCTTCAAATTGTATTATTTAGCTCGAAGTCATGCTTTTCAAATGTCCAGATCCTATTGGGCTTGGTACAAATCCCACAGGCCAAATGCAAAAAATCTGAGCCACCGCAAAGTTGCGCATTGACCAGGGCTATCCATTTCCAGGAAGCGCACCTTGAGCAAAGGGCTCCGGACTGTAGTACGGGCCAAACTGTTTTGTTCGAGGTTATACTTTTCAAATGGCAGTCCGATGTACTGGGGTTTTTCATTCAAATCGACAGTCACGCGTCACGCACCCCCCTGTCGAGGACGAATTTTGGTCGCGGTCACGCGTCACGGAGGGCTTTGTCGAACCCTCTAAGGCATGTCACCTCCCCCCCCCCCCCCCCAGTGGCGAAAAAAGGTAAATTTTCCATGGAGCTGTCGAAATTTTGGAGGTGTCACGCGAAAATTCGGCTGCTGTCGAAATGTCAAACTGGTAAATCAGGTCACGCGTCACACCCCCTGTCGATTTGAATGAAAAACCCCAGTATTGTATTGTTTAGCTCAAGATCATGCTTTTCAAATGGCAGTCCAGTGTATTGAATTGTTGAGATCGAGGTCATGCTTTTCAAATGGCAGTCCGGTGTATTGTATTGGGTACCGGCATCCGGTTGTGCAAAATCGTGCGCTTACTAAGCACGATGGAGCCGTTTTGATGGCAAACTGCCTTCAAGTTCCAATCTCATCCTCTTGGATTGTTCCGGCTGCCAAAGGCCCCCATAATGTATTGTGAGGCCCAACTGCGGCCCCTGAAAAATTTCTGAGTCGTAATGACTTGGTCTTCATGTAAACGGGCAATTGGCTTTTGTTCACACAAGTTTTCATTGGCTTTGCCGCTGATCCAAATCGACCTTACACAAGCTCCCACGGACTCGATATGGGCCCAGAAAACCGGCCCAAATATTATTTTCACTGATTCTACGTGTATTCTTGGGAAAGATTTCCCAGGTTCAGGAGAAAATTTGGCGTGAACCCCTCGTCCGGTTGGTGGTTCGAAAAAATTGGGCATGAACCGAACCCGGCCCGGACCGCGGCAACATTAGTTCCTTCACAGCTCTCAAACTTCCTATGGCCCCAGGGAGCATGTTTTGCTTTGTCTGCCTGGTTATACTATTTTATCATCCTCAGTGAGCTGAAATTGATGGAGACTAATAAAAATCGAGGTCGCAAAATCTGCACTCCGTCAGATTACAGCTGTTTGCGGTACAACAGGGGTGGTCCGTTTTTTTCTGTTTTGGCAAATTTTCACGAGAACAGCTGCCCTGAGCTCAAATCTCAACCATTTCCCTTAGAAATAGGCTCATTCAATTCACATTGAAAATCCGCAGACAATGAGATACCGGTATTTTTGATCTCTTTACATAATAGAATTTCTTCTGGAAAAACTTGATTTTGAGTAGGACACCTGTAGCACTCCGAATACTGCCCCGATTGGGCTAGTTCTTGGATATGTTATACATCTGATGTGGCCCCAGACAACAGGGTGTTTATTTAGGCTATATGCAGAGTGATTGCGATCTAGTGCACACTTTAGCGAAGTAGAGATCCAGACACTACAATAAGTAGAGCTGTCAATGGAAGTTTGAGTACATTGAGCTCTGTAAACATTCACATTGTCCAGGGTCGCATCAGATGTATAACATATCCAAGAACTAGGCTAATCGGGGCAGTATTCCGAGTGCTACAGGTGTCCTACTCAAAATCAAGTTTTTCCAGAAGAAATTCTATTATGTAAAGAGATCAAAAATACCGGTATTTCATTGTCTACGGATTTTCAATGCGAATTTAATGAGCCTATTTCTAAGGCAAATGGTTGAGATTTGAGCTCAGGGAAGCTGTTCTCATGAAAATTTGCCAAAACAGAAAAAAACGGACCGCGCCTGTTGTACCGCAAACGGCTGTAAAAGAACGATTACATAAGTACTCGTAACAATTGAAACTGATCCAAATTTGGAGGAGGCTCAGTTCCCAAAACAGCAACATCTGTCGATATGACGTTGTCCGTCGATGGTGTTAACCTACCACAGTAAAGTTTTAAGAGAGTCAGTAAAATTTGTGATTGACTTGCTGTACCACCCTACCATAGGCATGGGGGACTTCGTGGTATCCGCGAGTTCGTCTCATTTGATGGATGGAGGTCCAGGGGCGATGGTGTACATTAATAGCTTGCATGTACAGTATAGTGCCGCTCCTTGGATCATGACCCATCAATGGATCATTCATTTTTTTCAGCACATATATCCATCCTGGGGGTCAAATTCTTCGACATTCCTAATCATGTATACTTTATGTATGCCCTGAATTAATTTTGAGTGAGGAGGCTCACCGAGGCTCCCAAACGATGTGTTTTTAGGCAAATCAATCCTTGATCACACCATCAGTGACTTCCTTTTCATCCATTTTGCACCCATTTGGGGAGATTCTGGCCGAAACAATATTTTGGATGATAGATGGCCATACCAGCTATAATTTACTCCCAGAGATCCAGGCAATCGGACCAAAGCCCGGGCTCAGAGAATTTGTGCAAGGGGTGCCACGTGAAAATTACCATATTTGGCAGGCAGAGCCCCAATGCACCGCAGCTCTCAGAGTGTTTGTGCGGACTTCAATTGTACACAAGAGCCTCTGAATGAGTTCTTAGGCTCCATATGGGCCCAAAAATGAGTTTAACAGGGATACAAGACTGGGCAATGGCAGAGAAAGTGGGGTGATCCAAGGAACAGAACTGCGACATTTGCCATCAAAAACTGTATATCCCTTCCTCGTAACATACCACTACCAAGATCCTCAAAGTTTCAGTACAGAATAACTCAATACTGTTGACGAGAGGCAAATTGCCTTTCGTGGACGTTGGCGTTCCACTTCCTCTTCCGACCGTTTCTGTTTTATTTTATTTATTAGTTTCACTCTCGATCGTAGCCGCACCCTATAAGAGTGCGGCTCCATAACGACGACCCTCAGTCTTTACCACATCGTGTGCGACTGAGGGTACGTTCTCTTACTATATTCTTACGACATGGACACTTACCTTACCTGTAGACATTGTTCTTACGACGTATTTCTCTACAGGTTAATAGACTGAGTCTTTACCACATCGTGTGCGACTGAGGACATTGTTCTTACGACGTATTTCTCTACAGATTCGCAGTCAGAGCGAGATACGGCGTGCTGTCCCTGAATCAGCGTTGCTTTTGTGCAGCACACCTCGAAGACTCACCTATTTTCCCCCCCCCGAATATATTACCCCTATGTCGCTATCCTCCATTACCATCCTCCCTGCTGAGAAGCAGCTCGGCAACGACAACTGGCCTTCTTTCAAGGACAGCATGGTCAGTCTCGCGCGTGGAAAGGGCTACGAAGGATACCTTGACGGCACGATCCTCCGTCCTGCTGTGCCTGCTGCACTTGGAGCCCCTGCAACGAGCATCTACAATCCGAGCATCTCGTCCGCTGGGCATGCCTCACCGGCGTCGATGGCGAATGCGCGCACTCCCTCGCAGGAGGAGTGGGACCTTCGTGATGGACAGATGGGCGCGATGCTGTACCAGAATGTGAAGGACCCGAAGGCCCACGGATTATCGCCGACGGACACCTCGCGCTTGATGTGGATCGCCCTTCACACGAAGTTCAATCGCTCGTCGGAGGTTCTGAAAGGTCTTGCATTCACCAAGTTGCGCGCGCTGAAGTGCAAGGATGGACGTTACCTCCGTACCCACATCGACCAGCTCACTAAGCTGCGTGCCGAGGTTGTTCGCGTCGGAGGAAGGATCGACGACACGGAGATGAACTCCATCATCCTCCAGTCGCTGCCGCAGGCCGAGTTCCGCGGGTCCATCCTCACTCTCCAGCACCTAAAGCACACGTTCGAGGTCGTCAATGAATTGACCACGTACTGGGAGATTTCCTACGGCGAGGAAGCGACCAGCGAACAAGGCGGGGTCGCGAAAGCATTTGCCGCAACCACCAACACGCTCGTCTGCGGAAATTGTGCCACCAGCGGCCACACCAAGGAACGCTGCTGGGCTCTTGGTGGTGGGCAGGAGGGGCAGGCGCGCGGGCGCTGGGTCGCACCGCCCGGAAAGGAGCCCCGCCAGCATCTTGTCGACGCTGCGAAGAATGCCAGAGCTGCGAGGTGGAACGCCAAGAACGCGCTCGCACCCACTGCTGCTGCTGCTGCCGCCGCCACGAGTGCACCCGCTCCCGATGCTTCCATTACCAGCACCGCGCCGCCGGCCGCTGCCTACACGTCGCCCATGTCGATATACGCGCTTGGGACGACTCTTGATGAGGGTGCGTCGCGAGTTTCCTCATCGGGTGCGGACGATAACAGTCTTCTCAGGTCTGGACGTGGAGGGTCAGACCCTGCCGTTCTGAACGAAGATGTTACTCGTACCGTACCTGATGTAGTAGACTACGCGCCCGCAATATACGCCGCGGACGCTGTCGATCTCGCTTACGCATGTTGGTGCTACACGTTCCTGGACAGCGGGGCGTCAGATAATTGCTTCGTCAATCGTAAACGCTTTATCACGTACAACGAAATCACCATGGACGGCTCGACTGCGGTGAAGGGCGGAGGATTCAAAGTTGCGGGGAAGGGGATAGCGGAGATGACGGTGCGCGTGAGCGACGGATCAGTCCACAAGATTCGCGTTGAAGCGCTGCATACCCCGGGATTTGCGATGAACCTGATCTCGCTTCCCACACTTGATACGCGAGGGTTCCACGGAGAGTGGGGAAGCGGGATGATGTCCGTGTGCGCCCCAGATGGAAAACTCCTCGTTGACGGGCGACTGGCCAGATCCGTTGGAAGCCGGAAGCTATACGAGGTTGACGTCGTCGATGAAATTGACAGACGACGCCCACCTGTCGCTGCCATCGCAGGGCGCGACCGAAACCAGCCGACAGACTTGGAAGGCTGGCATCGACGATTGGTACACGCTGATGTTCGCCGTATTGAACACATGGCGGCGAAAGGCCTCGTTGATGGTCTTGTAATCACTCGCAAGTTGTTGCGAGGGATGTGCGAGGACTGTATCCTGGGAAAACAGGACAAGGCGCCGTTTGATGATGTCGTGGCGCACGAGACAGAACCGCTTGAGCGCGTGCATGTCGACCTGTGGGGGCAGGCTCGAACGCCGAGTTGGTCCGGGGCCGTGTACATGATGCTTGTGTCGGACGGCGGGACATCGCTCAAATTTCCGTTGTTCCTGACTAACAAACGGAAGGAGACGATCGCGGAAGCGTTCGAGGGGTGGATCGTCGAGGCGGAGGTGCAAACGGGGAAGAAATTGAAGCGCGTGCGTGTGGACCTAGGTGGCGAGTTCGACAACGATATTTTCCGGGCATTGTGCACAAGGCGGGGTGTTCTCATCGAAGCTGTTCCGAAGGACTCGTCGTCAGCCAATGGCCACGTCGAGCGAGGAAACAGGACAGTGGTCGAAGGGGCACGTACCCAGCTCATCGACGCCGGTATGGAACACCGTTTCTGGGCGGAGGCCGCCACAGCGCATTGCTATGTGCGGGGGTTCATCCCTTCATCGCGCCATCCCGACGTCGTACCGTGGGTTGCATGGTTTCGCCAGAAGGACGCTGCCGGCGACCTTGTTAAACTCAACGTCTCGCATTTACGGGTGTGGGGGAGCCGCTGCTGGGTGAAAGACCTGGATTACGTCGAAGGGAAATTAGGCAAGCAGGGATGGGAGGGTAAAATGGTCGGGTACATGGGCCGCCGTGGGTACCGCGTATTCGACCCAAGCCGCCATCGCATTTTCCAGTTGCTGAACGTCATCTTTGAAGAAGGCGAACCGCACCGAACGCGACCGGACGAAGTTGGCGACAACAACCCCCTGCCCCCCGACCTTCGAATATTCGAGGACGACGTACCTACCAGCGCTGAACCGATGCCCGACGCTCCAACCCAACACGAACACGCCGAAGACGCGTCCACCGACCCTGATCCTGCTCCTGCTCCCATCGACAACCTTGCTCCCATTGTCCGGCCTACGGTGGTTCAAGACGTGCCTCGGCGGACTGGACGCGTGCCAAAGCCAACGCGCGCCATCCTCGAGATGGAGATGTTCCACCGCGAGGAGGAACAGGCGAAGCTCGCAGGCGAGGATTGGGCCCACGACCGTAAGCGCCCGACGGCAAACGCAGTGGACGTCGACTGGCTGGATTTCGACGACGTCCTTCTTTCTTCTCCATGGGCATTCGCGAGTGCGGTGAAGGGGGTGATACCGCGGTCGTTTCGTGAAGCGATGCGGGACCCGGAGAAATGGTGGCCAGCTATGAAGGCAGAGTTTGATCAACTCGTGCAGCGCGGTGTGTGGAAGTTGGTCGACTTACCGGAGGGGCAGCGCGCGATTGACGGCATGTGGGTATACGACTTGAAGGTCGACGGCGAGGGGAAGACGGTGAAGTACAAGGGGCGTTATGTGGCGCGTGGTGACGAGATGGTGGAAGGGAAAGATTTTGAGGTGAAATGGGCGATGGTGGCGCGGATGGAGTCAGTGCGGATGGTGTTCGCAGTGGCGGCTGTGAACCATTTGGTGGTGCGGCAGTGGGACTTTTCGGGCGCGTACCTGAATGGGACGATGGACCGACCTGTTTACATGAAGCAGCCGATGGGGTTCGCGAAGCAGGGGGAGGAGAACAAGGTCTGTTTGCTTCTGCGACCGCTGTACGGGCTGGTTCAGGCGGGCCACATTTGGTACAAGTTGTTGGCCGAAGGGTACCGCGACCTGGGTTACAAGGAAAACGCTGCCGACCCTTGCATCAGGACACGACAACGAGGCGACGACTACACACTTACCTCCACCCACACAGACGACGTTCTTGGGGCGTCGTCCTCGGAGACGGAGAGCCGCCGGGTGGTCGACGAGTTCGCGGCCAAGTGGGACCTGAAGGAGGTCGACATCGCGTTGTTGTTGGGATTGACCGTCGAGAAGTTAAGCGACGGATCAATTGCACTTTCCCAGACGCAGTACTTCGAAAAGGTCTTGGAGCACTTCGGCTATTCGGATCTGGCTCCGCTGTCAACGCCACTACCCGCCGGCTATCAGATCGTCGCTTCACCTTCCCAGCTCTCCGCCGAAGACGCCGCTTTTATGCGCGACAAGCCTTTCCGTCCAATACTCGGCACCTTGGTCTGGGGGAGCAGCGGTACCCGACCAGACATCTCTTACGCGTGCTGTGCGCTCGGCCACGTACAATCCAATCCGGGACCCGAGCACTGGGAAATTCTCATCGGGGTTCTACGGTACATCAAGGGAACACTGGACTATGGAGTACGCTACACACCAGCCACGTTGAACGCCACCGCATCAGGATCGGGACTGAAGCCAGAGGGATTCGTAGACTCCGATTGGGCGGGATGTGTGGACACACGTCGCTCAACGTCGGGTTACGTGTTCTTCACGGGAGGTGCGCCGGTTTGTTGGTCGTCTAAACGGCAAGCAGTGGTGGCTCTATCCTCGACGGAGGCGGAGTACATTTCGCTCGCACGGGGCGCGCAGCAGCTGAGCTGGATGAAGAATTGGCTCGCCGGAGTTTTCCTTTCCCAGGAACTTCCCCTTAGTCTCCGCGGTGATAATCTTGGGTCGATCAGCCTCACGGAGACAACGAAGGGGCATGGGCTGTCAAAGCACATCGATACTCGGTGGCACTTCATTCGGGAACGCGTCCAGGATGGAGAGATTGCTGTTTCCTCGGTCCCGGGGAAGGACAACGTCGCGGACATCCTCACCAAGGCTCTCGCCCGTCCTGCTCATGAGAAGTTCGTGTCGATGTTGGGTCTGGACTGGAAGAGGAAGACTGTTGTACGCCAGGGGGAGTGTTGACGAGAGGCAAATTGCCTTTCGTGGACGTTGGCGTTCCACTTCCTCTTCCGACCGTTTCTGTTTTATTTTATTTATTAGTTTCACTCTCGATCGTAGCCGCACCCTATAAGAGTGCGGCTCCATAACGACGACCCTCAGTCTTTACCACATCGTGTGCGACTGAGGGTACGTTCTCTTACTATATTCTTACGACATGGACACTTACCTTACCTGTAGACATTGTTCTTACGACGTATTTCTCTACAGGTTAATAGACTGAGTCTTTACCACATCGTGTGCGACTGAGGACATTGTTCTTACGACGTATTTCTCTACAAATACATGCTCTAATGTGTCTCCAATTAAATTCAGAATTTATTGTGTCCAAATACAAGCCCTAGGGATGAAACATCAAAGTGGTGATCCAAGGAGCGGCACTATACTGTATGCCGGGATAATTCCTCGGACTGGCGTTCGTTATTCGGATCGTGCCGTGTAATATATCCTATCCTATCCTATCCTATCCTGCCAGTATGTATATATCCGGGTATGAGATCTCCGCCGATGCTAACAAACCTCCATCACACCTCGCAATATTCTGCCCATCATTCTGATGTTAACAATCCGGAATGGAAGGCATCCGTGAGAGTCGGTGGTCGAATTACAGTCACGGCGGTGATCCAGCTCAATCCTACCGATCTACCTACCGAATGCAAAGAAGGCGTTATATGCGAAAATTCGATTCAATCGTTTGTCGTTTGCATCGTGCAACTAGTCTCTCGGAGACAGACACTTCAAACAAAACTGATCTCGTACCTCGATTGTTTGAAGTCTGTTGGTAAGCGCGGGGGTCCGATCAGAGTAGAAGCTTGTTATATAATCTGCACCGCCACGGTGGCGGTGCCTGTCGTCGCGTCTTTGCTAGCGACGCGTTTTCTCTGCCTCTGCTTGTCCTTTCTTGCCAACGACTCATCTCAGCGTGTACATACTCATACTTAATGGATCTTTCTCCAAATCCGGCTCCCATTCTCGGCAAAATTGCCCGTTTGGACACCCGCAAGCCACTGCTTGACCCCAATCCCGCCATCCCTGCTCCACCGGCCGTGTCTTCGTCGTATATGGACTCCCCAGCCAGCAACCTTAACACCCCCTGACTCTGCTTCCACTTTCTCACACCAGCAGCCCCGTTTCCGTGCCCCGGCGCAAACTGTTGAGAACAAAGTGGCCGCTAAATTTGCTGCCATGGATGAGTTCCTTCTGAACTCTCCCTTCAACTCTGTTGGCGATTTTCTTGCCATCTTATTTTTCAATCGTCCCCACGGTGAACCTGATCCTCGAGGATCCACCCATGCTGCCGCTGTCGCGTATTTTCTCCGAGGACGCACCGAAATCAGGATGTCAGACATCCTGCCTCTGATGTACCAGCACCGCTGCAGTCACCAGTCCAAAGACTCCATCCGTCTCCACGAGCGTAATTTGATGTTCTGCACAACGGGTGACGCAAGTACCATTCATCACGCGCGACCATTCATATCTACTTGGGCAACAAGACTCGTTGCAGCTGAGGCTCGAAAACAGATAGGGCGCGCTACTACGGATGACAGCGACGACCCAGACTTTCGAGTTCAGTTACGTGCAGGCACCAATGGCCGCGGGAAAGCTGCGGCGCACGTTGTTACTTGGCGTGATTTCCAGAACTTCGGCATCAAGGCGCTGGCAGAAAGATTCCTTGTGAAACTCGGCCTGCCCATGTTTCTCACGAATGTGCAAGAAATCAAAGGTCATATGGTGTGTCGTAGTGTGGGTCCTCCCAACTGGAATATTGACTCGTCGGATAGGCGAAGCGTGCGCGCATCGAAGGAACATCGGAACGAAAGCAAGAAGTCGAGCAAATGCAAGGAAACGGGTGAAGGAAAGGGTGAGCGCTGGCTGAGACTGAAATATTCGTAGATCTGTGAGAATCATCGCTGAAACCCAAAGGCGACTATGGGAGCTAGGTGCGCGATGCAAGGACGACCTGGACGCCGAAACGACTAGAATCGAGGGCTGGAACGCAATCGGAATCGCAGGAATACGTGGGAGACTCGATGAATGGTGCTGGACTTGACTGTGCGCAAGTAGGAACTATAACGCGGGGCTGTAGCGGCGTGAATGACTCGGGTAAGGACTCTGGAGGTGCGATACGGCTCTGGCTCGATGCGGGACGCGAAACCAAGAACTGGCGAACGTCTGGACACGGGTACGACGGCTCCTGCGCGGGGAACGATTGCTGCTTGGATCTAGACTGTACGGCACAAATCTGGGACCGTATGGCCGTGAGGAACGTGGGGAACGATAGACGCAGCTCGGAATGGGACGTGGACGAAAGCGGGGTCCTCCCAAATAGAATATTGACATGAGGAGGTGCGCAAACATAGAATTAGGTGATAAAAGCGATGGCATGGTAGGGAAGTACGAGTAGAGGTGGAATGGATGAATTGAAATCAACCGGTAGGGGCACGGTGGTGGGAAGAAATGAAAAGAAGACGTGGTGGGTTGACCAATGTCGATCGCGGAGAGCTATACGTATCTGAGTTCAATTATTTTTGGTTCAAGTCTTGCTGCGGTGCGGGTTTTTTTTGTTCCCTTCGGTTACTCGGTGCCGCCGCTAAAAATTCTGGTTACTTATTCGGAGACCCCGCTGGACTCGCACATGTCTGTCACTGTCCTGAGCCATACTCCTCATAACCCATAACCTGTGAAAACCCATAGCTTTTCACCCAAAATGCTGATGGTTCTCAATTACAGCTCTTTGCGGAACTTAGGGCGCGGCCCGTTTTTTTTTAAAAAAAACGGATTTTCCATCGGATGGCTCTCCTGAGATCAATTCTCGACTGTTTTCCTTGAGAATATGCTCATTTTGTTGGCATTGAAAATCCGGAGGGCATGGCACCTTATGATTTTTTATTAGGCCCCGAGATGACCTAATAGCTCAGATTTGACTGTTTTTCAGTAGGATGGTTCACTTGCTAGATATAATAGTGCAAATGATCTAATTTTTTGATATGTTGCACTTGGGAGTACTACAGAGGGCATGACATACAGTTAACTGGCTTATAACGCATATGGTGGTGGACACCCAAAATCTATGCATTATGAGCCATATGCATTGCGAGATTATTCCCATGGTGTGACATATGTGACAAATGTCTCAATTCTGCCAATTTTCACCGGAAAGACAGGATTTCTGGTCCCGGTAACAGTAAGAGGGTGTCTGTACTGTTGTTTGTTGTTTCATGATCTTTCTCAAGCATCTCCAACAGGGGTCGGTGATAGTTACATAATAGTACTACTCTCCCCCCGCTTCCCCTCCACACTCCCGAGGCCATTGACAACTACGTCGACGCCCTCACAGAGAGGATGACTACCGTCCCGTTATCCTGCCCGAGCCCATACTCGCGCCGGTGGTGGAACGCCGGTCTGACCACGCTGCGCCGCGCCTACAACGCCGTGCACCGTGCCATCACGAAGGACGACCCAGCAGATCCGAGCTGGGGAGTCATGCGCACAGCTAAGAACCTGTATCATTCCGCGATACGGCGTGCGAAGCGTGAGCATTGGCGCGAGTACATATCCGAACTCCTGCGTGGCAACATCTGGCAAGCGGCCAAGTACGCCCTCAACCCCAGCGCCTCCTCCTCCTCCTCCCGCATCCCCAACCTCACCGCGCCGGATGGATCCATAGCGACTACGCCTGCCGACAAAGCCAAGTTCTGCACGACAAGTTCTTCCCACCCAAACCCAACCTCGATCCTCCGGACCCAGACGAGCCCATTCCAGAGCCACACCCCCCGCCGACGTTCACCATCGATGACGTCCACTGCGCCATCGCCAAATTGGCGCCGTGGAAGGCTCCAGGACCGTCGGGCGTCCCAAATATCGCGATCAAGGCGGCGGGAGTGATCCTTGCTCCTTGCCTCTTCGCCATACTCGAGACGGGCATACGCACGGGCTACTTTCCGAAGTCCTGGAGGGTCTTCCTGACTGTAACCCTGCGAAAGCCCGGGATGAGCGACTACACCATGCCTGGTGCACACCGCCCCATTGCTGAGGAGGAGTGCCTCGGCAAAGTGGTGGAGTCTGTCCTCGCTGACTGGCTCTCCGGGTTCGCGGAGAGGCATGGCCTCCTCTCCCCGAACCAGTTCGGAGGCCGTCCCGGCCGCTGTACGGTTGACGCTCTGCTTCAACTTGTGCAACGAGTCAAGGACGCGTGGCGGGCTGGGAAGGTGGCTAGCCTCCTTCTCATGGATGTCTCTCAAGCCTTCCCCTCCATGAGCCACGATCATCTGATCCGCTCGCTCGAGAGGAAGCGCGTCCCCGCCCCAATAGTACACCTTCTGGCGAGCTTCTTGTCGGAGCGCAGCACCCAACTACTGTTCGACGACCACGAATCAGCGCCGTCACCGCACAGACGATCCTGCCGACAGCTTGGAGGCGTCATCAGGAAACAGCATTTTACTAGGTAGCTGCGGGCCAAGGGTATGAACAGTCAGGAGCGCCAGTAGCCACCCTGCCAGTGTTCAGTAGCCCGTGGTAGCCCTGGTAGCCTTCCAGCCGAAGCTCGGTAGCGCGTGGTAGCGCCTTACCCTCGGATCAGTAGCACTTGATAGCCGGGGTCTGAGACAACTAACATCAGGGAAACCCCCCGAAGAAATTTTTTGCAATTCTTTCGGAAATTTCGAAAAAATATCTTCAATTTCACGAATGACCTAAATTTTGTAAAAAAATTCCTGTGAGAAAGCAGGCCAAACAAAGAAAAAAAAGTTCCATATTTTGCCGTGTTTCCGGAAGCGGCCAGCAAACTTATGTCCAGTGCTACAGAGCCGATTCCATGAAGCCCAATCATCACTGAGTGGTTCACATCTTCGACCAAATCAAGGATTTTGGACCTGTGTATTGATTCTGGACATTTTTAAGCGAACAACTGAACAAAGTACTAATGAATCTCAAGAGTAATAATTGGACAGCGGGGCGTGTTGAAGTATCGATGATGCGTCAATTCCAGCGAAATACTGGGCTAGATGCAAAGGAAAGTAGTATGTCTCTTAACTGCGTTAGTTCATACTCATTTTCATATGTTCAATGAAGATGAGAACTATCCTCAAACAAACAACCCCGGACGACTTTGAACATCAATTTGTCAGAAATTTGGGCAAACACGAAAGCGGACAGAAGCCTTGGGCACAATTCAGGATGCTACGCGTGGCTGTAAGTTCTTTGAAACCCAACTTCCCGTTGATTCATCAGTCACTCATTCAAGACTTCAACCGCGTGGTTGCTGGGGCCGTTGCCAATGAGTCTGAAAGAGTCGAAGATATCATTCGCCTCGGCTTGTTTCTATATTACAACAAGGATCGCTCGCAAGTCTATGCTGGCCAAAATGCGACTTCTGGGTCCCACGTGTTGGGATCGTTCATCACGACATATAATTTCGCTTTGCTGGATGGCCGCAGAATCACGCCTACCTCGAGATCCAAGAATTCGGCATCCTCTGCAATCGTCCAGGTCAGTTTGGAGATATAAAGACGGGCAGAAGAGATCCACACCTTATTTACCCACCAGCAGAGCGGTGTTCAAAACTCCGCCAAGACATTGTTGGCTGCCATTAGCCTGTTTGCGATGCAGCCATTGGAGCCATCTGATGGCTGTTTAGCATTGCGCAAACTGATGGCTCGAATGGCTCGAATGGCTAAGAAAAAACAGTCAGTGTATCCTGTGTTTTGCTAGAAAGAGTGCCAATGAGAATGCTATCATGCGTGGAGCTTAAGAAATTGGCGTAAATTGCATGAGACCTCCAAATTCAATAACATTAGCTATTTTGGGTCTGCGATCTGGCCATCATATTTGTAAGTGGGACTCAACACCCCTGACATGAGCTGAACAAGCAGAAGGCAACAAAATCACTTCACAACTGACCAGGTTGTGACTTTTTTCCCCCAGAACCCAAACAGAAGTTGCGTCGTCAATTCACCCGAGATCCTTTCGACTGCTTCTTGGATCTGCGCGTCTGAGATCACCTTCGGACGGCCCGCGTGACCCTTCCGCCCATCGATGTAGAAGCTCCCATTGTTCTCCTTGACGTGCTTGTAGTTCCGCACGAGCGTCGTGTGAGTAAGTGATGTGTGTTTGAAAGGTGATAATTTGGTGATTTGGCGGAAAGAGTAGTTGCAGTGGTCATGGAGTGTCACAAGGATCGCCCGTTTTGTCCCCAGCGCGATATGAGTTCCCCGACACGAACTGTCCTCGGAAGACTCCCCGTAACCCCCAAAGGAACTCGTCACCGTGTTCTAGACACCCCCAGGAAACGCAAAAACCCACCTTCTGACCGCTTGCTCGGTATAAAACTGAAAGAGACGCTCGAAGACATCAAAATCCGGACCCGTGAGCGACTCGGGCTAGGTTTCGGTCTGGACGACTGGCAAGCAGAGCTTATTCGCCGCCTTCGCCGGGGATATGATTCTTTATTGGTCGCGGCACGGGGTTATGGAAAGAGTGTAATATTTGAAGGGCTTGCAGTATTGAATAAAGCGAAGATTGTGATTGTCCTTGCCCGCTCAAGGCACTAGAACGAAACCAGGTGAGCTAGGAGTCCTAAAATCAAATTATTTGACTCATCTCTTGGATGTTAAGGTTAACGAAGCACAGGAAAAAAGACTAAAAGCTGATGAAGATACTGTCGGCCCCGAAATTTGGGCAAACCTCCGGCAGGGACGTGCCAACCTAGTATATTATGTGTCCCCGGAGATGGCCCCATTCACTACTTTCATTCAGGTCTGGCAGGATCGCAGCTTCCGCCAACGGGTCCAGGCTGTGGTGATTGACGAGGCACACTGCATTGTCGAGTGGGGGGATGACTTCCGAAAGGAATATAGTGGGCTCGCGAAGCTTCGCGACTACATAGGCCAAGAGGCACCCATTCTGGCGGCAACGGCTACCTGTGATACCGAGGCGTTTAATGTGATATGGAGATTACTTAAATTTGGGTGTCTTCCGCTCTGGGGTATTGACGTTGGAACCGATCGCACCAACGTTCTCTATATAACCAGAATCATTAAAAATTCAGCCAATCCTCTCCTTGACATCATTAATATCTTTCCCGAAAAGATGAACAAGGACACACCACCTACCGCACTGCCGAAATGCTTGTTTTACTTCAACACCATCGAGGATTGTGCTCTTGCTGTCGAAACCCCCCGGAAATGCCTTCCAGCACATCTGCGTTCTCTTATCCAGACCTTCAAGTCGACGTTATCGGAGCCTGCAAAAGAGTTAGTGTGGGACAGATTTAAAAGTGGGGAAATCCGAATTCTGTGCGCCACGGATGCCGCGGGAATGGCGGCATTGGGCCCGCCATCAATGCTTGTCTTATCACCGTAACGACTCACGACGATGGAATTTCCTCTATCTATTCTTCTAAAAAGATTCAATGCTTTTCGAATCGCTGATCAGTTTTAAACGGAGCCACCAAATTCAATTGCGACAGTGGCGGCACTCACCTCATATGGGCTTGGTATTTACTATTCAACTTTCTATCCCACGAGTCCAACAAATGTCCCGACCTTTCGCGTTCAAATCATAGTAAAATAACCTGAAGGATGCACGAGATTGGTCAAGGTATCCTGATATGCAGAGAGTCCTAGTTGAATGGAAGAGTACCAGACCTGGGGATGAGAAGCGCGTCGGTACGTGCCCGCGATTCCTGCTGGTGTTCGCGAATTTCTTCGAGGCGGGCGCGTTGCTCAGCGATGGGGGCCGTAGAAGGAAGTGCGTCGCTTATGACGCGACGCTCAGAGACAGCGTGCGGCAGGGGGATCCACTGTCATGCCTACTATTTGACCTTGTAATTGAGCCTCTGGCAGAGTCTCTCCAGCAATCAAACCTAACAGGCTTTAAAATACGAGGAAAGGAAGAGAGATTGATAACCACACTGTTCGCAGATGACACACTAGTATACTTGGACAAAACTGACGACTTCGGTGACCTACTAGATGTCCTAGATGAATGGTGCATCGCAGCGGGGGCAAAATTCAATATTGGAAAAACAGAAATGACACCTATAGGTAGAATTGAGCTCAGAGACCGAGTACGAGCAACAAGGTTCGTGAATGGAGCGAATGGTACACCTATTCCCTCTCACATTAAAATCGCCGCAGAGGAGGAACCAATCCAAACACTAGGAGCATGGGTAGGCAATAAAGTAGAACAAGTAGACACGTGGTCCCACACAATCGAAAAATAGAAGCCGCCTTAGACAGGTGGGAATTGGGACATCCCTCTATGAAAGGTCGGCGGCTGATAGTCTTAATGGTAGTAGGAGGGATGACTCAATATATAGCAACTATGCAAGGCATGCCCCCCGAAATTGAGGAGCGCCTGGACAGGATGATCAGGAGCTTCCTGTGGGCAGAGAAAACAAGTGTCACAGTGAATAAAGACACGGTGCATGCACCAGCAGACATGGGAGGGAAAAATCTACTCAATATAGTTGCCCGAAATGAGGCAATTGCAATTACATGGCTTAAGACATACCTGAGCTTTGGTCCCAACAGACCACTGTGGTGTTTTGTCGCAGATGAGATACTGGCAAAAAAAGCTACAGGTGTTGATATAAATGCGGATGAAGCAATGAGATTAAATACATACCTCCAAACGTGGGCACCATACCAGTCAGCAGAGGATCTAAAAAGCAAGGATCTTGCTGAAATGATGAAAGTCGGACGCACGTATGGAGTGACTGTAGACGCGATAGCGGTATCCCGAGAAATCCAGGACAACATGCCGATCTGGTACCACCGATTCTCAGACGGCGATAGGAGGCTCTTCAACGGCACACGATACACAAAACACATGATACAGTGCCTTAAAGACAGGCACAGAATAAAGTTCGTGAAAGAAACGAGGGAACTCGCACGGAAACTAGGAACGGCAAGACACATAGACCGAGTCGACTGCAGGTGCAACGCCTGTATATTGACTAAGGCCGTAACTAGATGTCAGCACCCGAATAAGTGCTACCTTAAAGCACGAGAAATGCTCAACTCACTCACAAACAAATGGGACCCAAGATACCCCGAACCGGAAGACTATGAGGAAGCCCCAAAGGAAGGATAAGATGAAAACAGAGTCAGCTTTGACCCAAGAATCACAACCTCCGGAACTCTGGCGGACACCTTTCAAGTATTCACACAAGGATACACAAACCCCGCTGGTATGGCGCCTGACACCCGGTTCACGCAACAACAAGGGCCCGGGGTGGAAGTGTACACAGATGGATCTGCGATGAACAACGGCACCGCGGATGTGCAGGGGCGGGCATTTATTTCGGTGAGAATGACCCGAGAAACAGGGCTATACGTGTCCCAGATGAAATGGGGCCATCAAATCAAGTCGGTGAACTTCTGGCCATAAAAGAAGCAGTGGAAGCGACGCCTGCGAATGAGCCACTCATGATTTATAGTGACTCGAAATATGTCATCGACAGACTGACAAAAAACCTACCCAGATGGCAGCGGGCATTGTTGCAGAACGACGTCGATTGCCCCGACAACTGCAAACGGTTTTTCCTGGCAACGCCTGTGTCAAGTCAAGTTATTCTGACTGGCTGGGTGATTGACGGAATCCTTCATCGTTTTGAGCAAGGGTGGCATTTTGATCGCTCTTACGTTTCTCGCTTCCTCCATGCTAGTGTTGTGCGTCAGCACTAGTGTGCCCGATTCAATGACATTTGTACGTTCCAGGAGAATATCCACTCGGTGTCACCAAAACGACTGGATATTCGATTTTTGAAGATAAAATTTGCCCTGTATTAGATCTGAATCCTGCATGGAGGTACCACGAGTTATGTTTAACATGATCAGTAAATTTTGTGATTGAAAAACCTACCACCACTACCACGAGTTACAATTACAATGATCAGTAAATTTTGTGATCGAAAAATGTACCACCACTACCATGAGTTGTGTTTACAGCTGTTTGTGGTACAACAGGCGTGGTCCATTTTTTTTTCTTCTTTCTGTTTTGGCAAATTTTCACCAGAACAGCTGCCCTGAGCTCAAATCTCAACTGTTTCCCTTAGAAATAGGCTCATTCGATTCGCATTGAAAATCCGCAGATAATGGGTTCGGTCCAGATCTCGACCGGATGCTGCGCGCCTTCAAGGAAGTGCCGCCACTCCTCGAGGGCTCGAACGATCGCAAGCATCTCCTTGTCGCGGATCTCGCAGTTGTGTTGGACCGGACTCAAGCTCTTGGAGAAGAACGCCACTGGGTGCCACTTACCGTCATCGCCGAGCTGCGAGAGGACGGCACCGGAAGCAAAGTCGGAACTATCCGCCTCAAGCCGGTACTGTCGGGTCGGGTCCGGAAGGACCAAGACTGGCTCAGTGGTCACCACGTCCTTGAGCGCTTGGAACACGGCAGCCTCCTTCTCGCCCCAGACCCATGGTGTGTCCTTCTTCGTGAGGTCGAAGAGGGGCCGGGCATGGTGCGAGAACCACTGGATGAACCTCCGGTAGAAGTTCGTGAAGCCGAGGAATTGCTGCACGTCCTTCTTGTTCACCGGCGTCAGCCATGCGGCAACTCCGGCGACCTTGACCGGGTCCATCTCCACGCGCCCGTGAGAGATGATCACCCCGAGGTACTCGATCGACGATGATAAGGTGTGTAATTGAACACACCTGAAATAATCGATTTTGCAACCTTTCAGTTGGATACAACTGATAAAACCAGTGAATAAGGTTATAAGAGGGTCCCAGATCCACATGGTTGCATCATCTGAGCCAGACACAATGTGTGCACCATCAGGTGAGAATGCCAGGGTTTCAATTCAGCATGCTGCTATTGGGTGGTATGTTTGTCTGGCTCCCGCCGTGAGGCGAAACATCCAACATCAACATAAATAGTATCGGTGCGGTATCCAAAGATTCCATAGGTGAGATGCCGAGCGCGCAGGGATCGGCATCACCGTCCATCCGAGCGCAAAGGTGTGACCGTGTGACCGACCTTTCTTTGTCTCTCGCCGTCGTGTCGGTCGGCGCTGCCCGTTTCTTTCCGCAAACGTACATCAGCGGTTCCAGATGGTATCCGCTTCTAGCAACTCGGCTTCTCGCTCGTCAAATAGCACGACGATTTTGTTTTTTCTTTGCGAAGGATTGGCGGGAGACATTGGGATTGCTTCTGGAGATGCGCCGTCTTTACTATATCTACTCGAATACTCTGATTACTGACAATATTAACACGTGATTATATTCTGTTCAGACTAGCCTCGCACCGCTTGTTACGATCTTTGTTATCAAACTTGCTGCTTCAACGGCGCACGACACCATTGACTTTGAGGTGTTTCTGGTTCTGCCATACATTCTGTTTCTGTCAACTGCATGACAACGCAGACAAAGTACTTCTACTCTGGTGTGGGACACCCTTGGCACGCAAGCTTGTCTTCTTCATCTGCTTTACTGCCGACTCGTTGCTGCAAGGCACAAGACACCCTTGGCTCGGTCATACTTACTGTTCCCCGATACACTGCTACACTGCGTGGTCGGATGGTGACTGGCTGTCGCAATGGCGCAAGAAACCCTTGACACCGTCGTCCTGCTTTCCCGATGCACCAGTGCGTGGTCGGAAGACGGCTTGTTGCTGCAATTGGCACGGTCATACTGCTTGGGGCTTCAACAACGTCCGGATCCACGAGGGCGACAAATGGAAGGCCGCTTTCCAGACTAACCGGGGACTCTTTGAGCCTCTGGTTATGTACTTCGGCCTCACCAACTCGCCAGCTACCTTCCAGGCCATGATGAACAACATCTTCCAGGACCTCATCCTGTCCGGAGACGTCATGGTCTACCTCAACGACATTCTCATCACGCACTCGGACCTCACCCGACACCAGGAGGTTGTCCGGGAGGTCCTCCGACGCCTCCGGAAGCATGAGCTCTACTTGCAACCGGAAAAGTGCGAATTCGAGAAATCGTTGAAACGTTGCACCAGAGTGCAGCAGTGAAATCGAATACAAAAGAGCCAGACAAAGTCTGTGCTCCAATATACCACAAATCACCAACTAACAACTCTAATGCTTGGTTTGTTATTGTCCAGGGCAGTAGGCCAGTCGTATCGGCCGTCAATCTCAATAAGAGCCCTTAGTTCCTTGCCAATTCACACAGAAGTGCATTAAACCAATTGTATTTATTATCCCAGAGCTACTACCACAAACTACCCAATGTTGGACTTAAAACCAGGGGAGTGGGACATCGGTTCAAGCCCTAAGGCGATCCAGACCAGTCACAGCACTCAAAAATGCCAACAAATGGGAGTGGGATTCACTGGCGCTATCTACTTTACATGCCAGTTTAAATACATTTACTTGTGCTAAAAGGGTATAAAGGTTGTGAGAAGAAATCCGCTTTTCTGGGGGTAAAACTCCGTATTAGACTGTGAAAACAGCGCCTATTAGTCACATCCATCGGTCCTAGTAACCCTCCGATGCAATTTCCGAGGAAATGTCCATTTTCCCCAAGGAAATGCACAGCCTTTTGAATTGTTTCCAAGCACAGCCTGTATCTGCAGCCATCTAGACTTTGCCAAGTGGGTCCAAGCCTGTCTAGACCTATTACAATTGATTCTAGGCATTGCCCAGTATTCTCCATGTCCGATCTAGGTATGAACAGGGTCCGGAACTACCCGGAAATCACTAAGTTCAACCACTAGATTCCTAATATGGTAACTATCATCAAAATGACTTTGTAAGGTCACAGATAGTATTTCCCTGAGTTCAGTAGCCATTTCTAAATTCCTTCCAACGTCCCATGTGTTTTATAATGGCCTAGCATCCACAAGATACTCAAACTTACTGCACAAAATGTACAGCTTGCAGGAGCAGTGTTATGACCAGTGTAGTGAGAATGATGATTAAACTGGTGTTTAAATGCATCCAGTGGCCTAGTACTCAGTCCTGGGAGTAGACTAGTACACTATGACAGGTGCCAAGGTGAGAAAGCTGGAGGGGCACAGTGATTCAAAATGCGAATTAAATCATTCAACAGTGTTTGAAATGGCATTACAGAGCATTTGATCCAAAATGCCATTCTGGGGCATGTGATTCAAAATGCGAATTAAATCATTCAACAGTGTTTGAAATGGCATTACAGAGCATCTGATCCAAAATGCCATTCTGGGGCATGTGATTCAAAATGCGAATTAAATCATTCAACAGTGTTTGAAATGACATTACAGAGCATTTGATGCAAAATGCCATTCCGGGACATATGGTTCCAAATGCGAATATCTCGGGGGAATCATTCAAACCTTAAATATGTCAAGTGCTCCCTTATCCCTGCTGCTGTCGGCTGAATTAAATTGTGAGGCACAGGGTTCAAAACAGCATTCTGGAGCATGTGAATCAAAATGCCATTCTGGGACATGTGATTCAAAATGCGAATTAAATCATTCAACATTGTTTGAAATGGCATTACAGAGCATCTGATCCAAAATGCCATTCTGGGGCATGTGATTCAAAATGCGAATTAAATCATTCAACAGTGTTTGAAATGGCATTACTGTACAAGTCGCTTCGCCGGTGGTTGATTTTTTGTGTTCGTCTCCCAGAGCACGTGCTTATGTCCACGAACATGATTCCACAGAAAAATCGGTACCCATTCCACAGCTTGCAAAATCGGATCCGACAAATGGTTCTCCACAAGTTCGAATAAGGAGTGTAGCCCATTGGAACGGTCCACGCAAAAGACCATCCTCGTATTGCCTTATAGAGGTAGGTAGGAGAAAAGGGGAGACTGTTCGCAGTTCTGGTTTCAGTTGCATGGCATCTGTATGGGCGATATAATGTGCAAAAAGTATTTTTGGCAACTTCCGCAAACACACAACAAAGAGTAGCAACTCCGATCTTTGGAGACAACTGATGAGTTGCAATAGATGTTGACAGCACACATAGTTACGGCAATTGGCAATACCGAAGGCGCGAATCAGAAAGTTGCCGTTTTGGGCAATTTTCGATTCTCGCGACCGATTTCCTCATAACTCGATGAGTTCTGCACAGATTGAGATGAAACGTAGCTATATAATTCAGGCTACTTCGTGCGCAACCAGTGATAGAAAAATATCTTCGAAAAACTATATTTTTGACCCATCTGATAGAACTGGCCCAGTCACGATAGAGCATACTCAATTTTCAAAATCCACCCCCGGATTCATCGTTCGCGTATGTCCAAGATGCCCGGCGAACTTGCCAATCGCCTTGTTTTGCAATCCAAGCAATCCATGAATCTTGCGAAATTGTTGCCGTACGACGATCCTCTTGTTCGGCAGGTGTTCTGGACTATTCTAGGAACTTGTCGGTTTCCGAAACAGTATATATACAGTAGTTAAAGACAGAACCAATAACGAACTGTGACCCCCTTTCGACCTGACTTGACTATCCCTCTGTCCCCCGCTCTCGCCTTCTAAAAGGTTATGGTCTCCTGAAAAATCATCTGCAACGTGCCGACCGCGGCGGCGCCCAACAACAGCATGCCGAACACGATTTCGGCGCTCTGCAAAGTGGTCATCTCGACTGTCGCGACATTCATGAAGTAACTGCATATTTTCCATCTTTGATTTCACCCCCGCGGAACAGTTATGTGCGAACTCATCAAAAGCGGTCTCCCACGATGCATGGTTACCCCTGAGGTCACCTAAGCATTTATGGCCCATTTTTGCTGGATACGCGGAGTAGGTCCAGGCACAACTATGTCAAAATGAAGGCAGGGATCATACGAAGAGATCCAGACTACTCCCCCGGAATTATATGAAGATTTGCTGTTGCAGTGAATTTACTTCGGGCGGCAGTCCAACATGGCCAAATAACCAGCTAGCTGGCCACCCTGCTAAATAAGCCTTTGAGGCTCGAAAGAAGGCGCCGCACGGATTGTGAATCGTACATAGAGTATAGAAATTATTTGACAACATCCTACTCTAAATGCAGGCCACACGAGGGGCTGAAATAGCGGCGGTCAAGATGGGCTAAAAGGGCGGAAATGAGGTCTCCGACTAACGAAGTGTTTAGCGAGCGATAGAGCCTCGTGGTGGCCCAAAGTAAGCTTCAGGTAGCTTAATAGGAAGGTTGGCAACATACATGCACACATAAGCCCATCCCAAGGTGCTATCAGCTTCACCAAAAATTTCGAGTGTCGGCGGCACGAAATTACGTACTTTAGTGTAGCGCACTACGGTGAGGACGGAATTAAATAGATAAAACATCGGAGTACCGCTTGGATTAAAGTTTTTAATATCAAGGAGCCCTGGTCTACAGTCCAGACCGGTAACACTCCTGTGTCGTGTAATACGAGGGCGGCCAGTTTGAGCCACTCAAAAAAGCAGCGCCACTTTCTTAGGTGCATAGGGGAGAGGACTCTGGCCTATGGAAGTCGAGTAATGTTCAGGATGAGAGCCCGGGATCGGGGGAGCAAAACAAGCCCAAGAAGTCCTGGAAGGACGAAGGATTGGGGAAGAAATGGCCGAGACGAGCGCGACAAGCGGTGTGGCCGTAAGAATTTGATGTTCACACGCCGCGGATCCCGATCCGACATGTCATAGCTTTTGATCAACTCATCACTTCGGCTCAAAATTTGGTCGAGACCTTCGCTTTAGGTCCTACTGCGATCCTCTAATACGCCGAGTTGTAACTATCAAGGACTGTGCCTCTAGCCCCCAAGTGGCCAGCTAGGGTGGCCAGGTAGGTGGTACGGGTGGAGGTGGAGGCAGAGGAGCAGGGGCGACTGGGAGTACGTCCTCGAAGCGCTTTGGTAAGTTACGGGTGGAGTCCCATCTGCAAGACAATCTCTGCCTTGATTAATTTTCAGAAGTCCCTCCTCAATGTGTTTTCGACGATGTTCACAATTTCCAACCATGTGTGGGTCAGACTGTCTCTTCAGATTTATTTTGACGGCCCTGGTGCTTTTGAAAAGGAGCTCAGGGCTCTCCACGTCAATCCAAACAAATACAGGCTGTCACCAAACAAATGCGGTCCGTCACCAAACTATGTGCTGAGATTTTGCACCAAAACAGTATTTTGGCCACTGTGTAATCATTTCAAGCAGGATTTTGACGGGGTCTTGCCAGGAGGATAGCCAGCGAAATTCCAGTTCAGACTGGATTTTGACGGGGTCTTGCTGGGAGGATAGCCAGCGAAATTCCGGTTCAGACTATCTCTTTAGATTTATTTTGACGGTGCTGGTGCTTTTGGAAAGGAGCTCAGGGCTCTCCATGGCAATCAAAACAAATACAGGCTGTCACCAAACAAATGCAGGCCATGACCAAACAAGTGCCGAGATTTTGCACCAAAACAGTATTTTGGCCACTGTGCAATCATTTCAAGCCGGATTTTGACGGGGTCTTGCTGGGAGGATAGCCAGAGGAATTCCGGTTCAGACTGTCTCTTCAGATTTATTTTGACGGCGCTGGTGCTTTTGGAAAGGAGCTCAGGGCTCTCCGACGAATATATTGTTGACCCTGATACAATTTTCACAGGAGCATTGTCAAAGGCAAGCAATAAAGTAGCAGTTCCTCCCGTCTTTGCATTGAAGATAGCAATTGCTTTTCCCACTTGTTCAAGCAACTCAGCACTGGCAAAATAGCCATCTCAATTTTTACCAGTCTCAAAGAATAACCGGGCTTCTTGACCACCATGCATAAGACGTCCCCATTCAGGAACTAGAAACTCTGAGACCATAAGAGACTCTCCCTCTCCTTTTGGTTCTGGTGCTGCTTTGAAAGATGGGTGTATCCATCCATGTTTGCTCCTTTCATGAAGATAGAAGGTTGATTCATCATGTGTACCAAGGATGAGTCGATATGGTTTTCCATCAGGGCAAGTTCCTTCTGGGATTTCAATTGCAACATCATCATGATCATACTTGGCCATCCGTGGTTCATACATGCCATTCTTGCGGTGGCCAAACCGAAAATCAAGAGCTTTCAACCAATGTCTTGCAGTCCATTCAGAGATTGTTCGCTCTTGGATTGGAACACCCTTCTTTTCAAGCTTTGCTTGCATTTCCTCTGACTTGATAAAATCAACAACAGTGCTTGCTCGGAAGTGACGATCTTTTGCAGCAACAGCCTGGAGATGTAATTTCAGAGAGAGAGCAATATCTTCATCATCTAGAAGAGAAGATGCATAACGACCAATTTTATGGATTGGAAGTTGACCTGTAGCAAGATAGGTATGCAGCCAGTCTCGAATTCTGCGTGCAAGATGAACACCATGGCCTTGAGATTTTGCAATAACCATTGAAGCTTTTCTCCATCTGTATGATAGAGTCTGGTCAAGATACAGGGTCACTGTCCCCCACATTGCAAGAATTCTCCCTCGAAATACAAGATCACGATTTTTATTTTTGCTCTCTAGCTCTAGTCGTGCTGCAGCTCGTTCCAAAGCAGGAAAATCTCTGTAATTGAGCCGATTGAGTGCCTTGTCTGAGACGCTTTCAAAGTCATTATCAGATATATCCGAGATTGTTTCAAGTAGTTCTTTGAGTTTGACATGAGCAAGATTCACAGGTTCCATGCATTTTTCTGGCTCTAGCTCTGACTCTGATCCTAGCTCTGAGGATTCTGACTCTGAACCAATAATCTCTGGCTCTGAATCAATAATCTCTGGCTCTGTCATCTCTGGCTCTGATATTTCAGGCTCTGAAACAATAATCTCTGATTCCGAGGCAGGAATCTCTCTTCTGCCTTTTTTGTTCGCCACCGCGTTGTTTTTGATTTGCCTGTGTAAGTCCCTCTTTTCCGCTTTCTACCACTCTGTTGGTGTTCCAGTTTTCGTGCAGCAACCTGAGCATCACTGAGAAACTTTGTGAATGCATCAAATGCAGATTCATGGACAAGTTCGACATCTTCTTCATCCCCAAGGCCTTCCTGCAATTCCATACACTCTGTATCAGGGAGCTCTTCACCAAGTGCCAAGTCCCATTCCATAGCTTGAGTGGTGTCTTCATTGCTCATTGCTAAATATTCTGTGTTTCCTGTGTCCAAGCTCCCAGTCTCTGGCTGTTCTGGGGTAGTTTCTCTGCCAGATACATTCTCTAGAGACTAATATCAATAACAGAATGGATTTATAAGAATGTACACACTTCTGAGTGCTGCAGTCCCTTTTCGGGCATTAGCAATACTTGCTCTCTTCTTTTTTGAGTGTTTGCCCATTGGTCTTGGATGTGGTAGTGGAAAGAGATGTTTGTGCAGCAAAAACGAGGCTGCAATGTGCCTAAGTTACAACGTGTTTCCCGGGCCGTGGGAATGTCACGTGTTTGATTATGTAATCATTTCAATTTTAGCTTGAAACAAAATGAACATAGCGCCAAATGAAACTAAAATGCAATTGGTGCATTATTTCCAAAAAAGGAAAGAACATGTTATTCCACCTTCATGATGAAGATTTCGATGAAAATCTTTCCCAGGAACTTGTTATATTACTTATTAGAACATTTCTTGGGGCTAGATTTTTTTTACATCCCCTCCTTTCACCGGAATAAGAGTTGTCACACTCTGCTTACATAAGAGTGCTGGTTTCCCATGGCCTCCACCTTACCGCCGTTGAGAGCAATAAATCACACGATTCCGTTCATTGAAGAGTCTAAGATTTTACCTTGGCGTGCATCGCGATGCCCTGAAGCTCTGAGACCTCAATGGGATGAAAAGCGGAAAGCGTACCTCAATTCAGGGCGCTGGAAAGTTTTCAATGCTGGAAACACCACACCCATGCTACCCATTCCAAAGCCCAAGTCGAACCCACCGCGGTTGCGAGTTGTGGTTGATTTACACGTCTCCCTTACCTGACATGGAAGCGATTCTGCGCCGCGTAGCACGGTGCAAGTTCAGATCTTTAATTGACGGCCAGGATGCATACGAGCAGATCCGCATCATTCCTGAACATGTTGAACGGACTGCTATGAGCACACCAGACGGAAACATGGTCAGCTTGGTTCTGCAACAGGGAGATTGCAATGCTCCCGCAACCTACCAGTCGCTGATGAACTTCTTGTTCTCGGAATACCTTGTGGTCTTCATGGATGTGTATCTCGATGATATTGTCATCTATTCGAACACCTTGAAGGAGCACATTGAACATGTAAAGAAAATCATCGACGTACTGCGAGAGCAGAAATTCTATCTGAACGCAAAGAAGCTTCAGCTTCTGGCCCCTGAACTCAAGGTACTCGGAAGAGTGGTAAATGACAACGGCATCCGTATGGATCCCGATAAAGTCGACTCAGTATTGGCATGGAAAGTTCCAACCAACCGTGATCTCCTTCGAGGATTCCTTGGGTCTGTCGGATATTTAGCTGAGGACTTGGCACAAGTTCGGATTCCCATGGGTGTTCTACACGAACTTACCAGTGACTCGCTGCCTTTTCGGTGGAGTTATACCCAGCAACGCGCTTTTGAGGATACCAAGCACACCGTGCATGTGGGACGTAACCACCACCATAAACCACTCCTTTACGGAGAAGGCAGGCCGCCCATCTTCTTGGTTACGGACGGATGTAGCTCTGGCATCGCAGGAGTTGTATGCCAGGGTGAGGACTGGAAAAATGCTAAAGTAGCCGCCTTTTTCTCCGCCAAGTTGAATCCAGCCCAACAAAATTACCCTGTACACGAGATAGAGATGCTTGCTGGTGTTGAGGCGATGCTAAGGCACCGAGATATTCTACAGGGCTGTCGATTTACGTGGGTGACGGACCATAAAGGTTTAATCCACCTCATGAACCAGAAGAACTTGTCAGGAGCATGGGGTCACAGTGGATCTCGCCGACAGCGACGACGAAGCTCCCGAAGAGACTGTCGAGTAAGTCAATCGTTCCACCACCCACCTGCTGCGTTAATCTATTTTTATGCAGGCGCAAACGTGACACCGAGAGCTGGAGCATTATCTAGGACCGGATGCCCGATTTTGCGAACCAGATGGTTGCTCTTGGCGGCAATCGGTCCCTTCGCAAGCAAGTCTGCTCCGAGGTGTGCCCCATTTGTTTATGTGTTCATTCCACTGATAGTCTTCTCGTAGGTCCAGCATGGTATCAGAGGCGCTCGTTCGGATGATACTAGCGCACTCAAGCGCGCCCCTCCCGACTATGTCACCCTGACCGCTGCAGATGCTGCGGTGATGGTTTCACTGCGACGGCCGCAGTCGCAGCACCTGCAACACCAGCCACACCAACTCCCTCGCCAGCGACATCCGCCTCCGGAACACCGGCAGCCCTCGCAGCGCCTCAACCAAAGATCAAGGCACAAGGCAATAAGGTCGACCGCGGCTGGGCTAACGAGGACACGGCGGGTCTCAACTGCCCCGTGAGGTTGGCTGCAACCCAAGAGTGCGTGTATAGTCTGCTACAACTTCCGACAATACTGACCGGTTATGCCAGCACCTTTACGCGCATCCGCGGCGAGGAGATCAATGTCCTAGGTACCGATCTGCCATACTTCATGTATCGCTACGGATACATCTACAACGCCGCAGACATGGAGGACGGTCTCTTGGAGGGACCAACCTTATATGCGGTAGGTCCCTTCACTGCCTTGCATCATCCGCTGACACTGCTACCCAGGTTGCCAAACATATATACCAAGGCCCATCTGCGGCGTTGAAGGCGCCGGGCTTCAACCGCGGCAAGGCCGGGAACGCAGCACTGAACGGTGTCACTTCCCTTAACGGGCGCGACATCGCCTACATCGCTTGTCAGGTATGGGCTGGTCGCGCTCTCTGTTACATACCTCTTGACTTACCTGACTTGTAGCTTCGCTTCTCGCTGTCGTCGCAGACCAGTTGGGGCACCATGGACGGTGCCTTCAGCTACCCGGAGTTCTTCTGGAGCATTGTCGACCTTCTCCGTGGCGATGAAGGCCAAGCGATCCTCAATCGCTTCAATTAGTGCGTTATTTATTCGCTTCCCGTGCTACTTCTGATGTGAAAACTGTTCAGCGCGGTGTTCGGCACCACGGCGTCCGCTGCCAAGAAGAACACTGCTGCCGCGACCAATGCACCCAGCGATTTTGAGGTTCTCGAGGCCCAGCGCGCCGCCAAACGCGCACGCAAGGTTGCTGCTGCCACCACTGCTGAGGTGTAGATCATTGTGTATTATGTAGATGCACACAATATCATTTATTCTTTTATTCTTTTTGCGCAAAATTGCGAGCCGGATTGGAAAATGAATAAGTATTATTAGATGTGCCGACAAGCGCCACCGCGCGTGCTACTGCATACAAACCTACAAAGATGCTGCATGGATTTAGGATGAGGGTATACCTATGTAATGGCTGGCACACCAATAGACGTATATAAGGGCTGGCAAGCCTGATAGGGCTTGCAAACACCGCAATGTTGGTGATGATTGCAATAAAAATAGGTCGATGAAAAGCCCAGGTGTAATCTCACCAGGCTTATGGTGTATTACCGTGGATTGTGACGAATACGGCCTGTGCAATGGTATGTCAGCTCTTGTAAGAAGTTCCCGCTTTTCGTGATGCCTGGTGGCCCCACTTTGCAATGCCCATCAGGAAATTTTCCGGCTTGATATCACGGTGGATGGATGGATTTGATTCTCCAAATCTGAGGAACCGTTCTTTAACGTAATGGCTTCTCGGCTGTGCTATTCCCCCATATATCCATGCCCCTTTATATTTCTTCTGTTCATACTCTGTTGTTAACTCCTTCCATCCTCGATCTCCGGGGCTTCCAACACTGCCTCTTCATTTTTCTCCCTGCGCCACATCAGATTGCAGTGAATACCACAATCAACTATACACTACGCTTTTCTAGATCTTTTACTTTCATTTGAACTGCGCCATCCTGTTTTGTTTTAGTTCCTCCCTTAAGCGACTGCGACAATTACTGCATGCTGCGGCACAGCAAAAGCACTGCTCTCAGCTGAATTAAACCATTCAATAGTGAGGCACAGGGTTCAAAATGGCATTACGAAGCATGTGATTCAAAATGGCATTTTGAGGCATGTGGTTCAAAATGTGAATTAAACCATTCAATAATGTTCAAAATGGCATTACAAAACATGGGATTCAAAATGGCATTTCGAGCCATGTGGTTCAAAATGCGAATTAAACCATTCAATAGTGTTCAAAATGGCATTACAAAGCATGTGATTCAAAATGCCATTTCGGGGCATGTGGTTCAAAATGCGAATATCTTGGGGGATTGATTCAAACCTTAAATATGTCTACTTAGTGCTCCCTTATCCCTGGTGGTTGGAGAAGAGACACAAAAAATGCTGTCACTGTTTGCGCCACATCAGAGTTAAGCTTTCGGCACGGACCAGTGAGGCAAAGCCACTGAAAAGTCGCACCAAGGCTGCACCTCATGCCGTGCTGATCCTGAATGCCTGCTACGCGCAAAGACGAGGGCGAGTCAAGTTTGGAAGTACAATCCGAGTCACGGTGTCGGGTGCCGTCCGAGCAATGGCTGCAATGGGTGAGTCGTGACAGCCTAGAATTGAACTCACTGAGGACACTGACTCCAGGTCTTGACGATTCGGATGAAGAGGAAGATGTGAGTAACAACAGGAGCAGGTGAATTTGGCAGCGATTGGGCGCCGCACGGATCACAATCTGTGCGTGGCGTTGATTCAACACGAAACGGGCCTAAACATTTGCTTTCCGGACACCAGTAACACCCGTTTTCAGTCCCACGCCGCCGCATGCGAAATCATCGTCCTTCACATGGAGCTAATTCAGCAATTCTTGGTTTATGTGCGAGAAAACAAGACCACTCGCACCTTGAACCACATGGAACTCAATGTTCAGCGGGGGCTCTCCTGCTGGGCAACTCGCCACGAATTGGTCGTCATTGCACTTCTTAATCAAAACATTGACGTGCCGTACATGCTGGAGGTCCGCGGCCCTTTACGCACCGAGGACAATCTTCTCAAACTCGGTGCACTTCACAAGAAGGTGAAAGCGCACCTGGAGAAAATTATTGCGGATCCGAAACTTGTTACCGGGGCCGATATGGCCTACGAGACGTCGGCGCTCAACGGGCGGCGATGGGAAAAGTCCGAGGTTGTCTACGCGGCACACCGAAGAATTTCGGAGTGGAAGCTGGATCATGTCGACAGCCTTGTTGTCGCCTATTGCAAAGGTGCAATCGCCACCTGGGCTCGGTTTGACACAGAGTGGAGTGAAGAGGGCCCAATCTCGAAGCTGTCACCCGAGAACATCGAGCGCGCATGGCTCGAAGTCACGAATGACGGCAACGAGAGCCACCTTGGAATATACCGCGGGGCAGCCAAGTCAGCCCCGAACATGTCCCTTGCATACCACAGCGCTCTTCAAATGTACAAGACCAACAACACCTCGGATTATCTCGCATCACTCGACGCCACAGCTCGGCAGGCAATTCGGGCGCAGGTCAGAATAGAGGACGCGTCAGGCAAGAGCACGCAGAAAAAACATGCCCAGATTGTCCACATGAAGACCGTTGTTGACGAGAACCAGAAACGAGATGAGGCACGCAAAGAGCGTGCCGCAAAGGCTCAAGAGATCCTTGATAAAATTCTAGTCATCGCGTCAGTGGAGGATCTTGACGCGGCATTCCAGATTGGTCGTGGATCAAAAGGGTATCTGACGGTGGCTGAGCTGGACCTCCAGCTGGACTGGCACATCGCAAAACCAGTCAAGGAGTCCGCCAGCTCTCAGGAAAGCTCCGCCTCGGGGATTCCCAAGGCCAAAACCGGTGCGAAAGGGCGCGGGAACCGAGATGATCGGTACAATTACCTCAAGGAAGCCATTTCGAGGCGCGCCGCAATTCTAGAGCTTGTTGCTGGTGCAGCTACAATCACCATTGAAGAAGTTACGCCGCAAGAGGTAGAACTTTCCAGTGCAATGGACGTTGACGATGACGGGTATGACAACGAAGATGATTATTATGGAAGGTAGAATAGTTGCAGATAGATAATACGGAGATTTCAAGTAGATAGTGCCTGCAGGATGGACATAGTCGAGCGACAGTAGTCAATGAAGGTGATTTTGCCGGTGATTTCGTTAAGCGACGCTTAGTAAGCGCATGATGGGAGAATCGCGGTTGCCGCTGGCCACTTATCTCTTGCTGTGTTGTTATCGTTGAACTTACACGTGTCCTAGATCGTATCGACTGGGAATAGTGCAACAATCCCAAAAGACTGCCGAATTTGCGAATGCGAGCCTCTCCCGTCTCGCTCTGACTCCGCCTCCTGTTGTTCAGTTGACAACAACTGACTGTGGCGGTAACACGATCGTATGAATACCCTTCTCTCCTGAAGAACCACGCTGACGGGGTCCTTGAAGTAAATATCGAAGGTAGGACCGGTTGAAAATGTGCAATAATAAAGTCGGGAAAAATACAGCACTGATCGGACGTTAGAAAGGTCAATAATGCCTCCAGACAGACGTTTTTTGGCTGAAAATGACGGACAAAATCTGGGCTAGCCATTGGCGGTGCATGCGCCTCAGAAAATGGCTCTGGAGTCGTGCTGGAGGCGAAAATGTAAAGGAGGGCAATACGGTCACGTGTTTGAAAATATACAATAATAAAGTTGGGAAAAGGCAAAGCACTGATCAGACGCTAGAGACGTGACTCGACACAAAATTATCTACTCGTTGATGGCGAGGGCGCCCCGGGGTTTCCGAGGGTATTTATGTAATTTTTGTCGTGTATTTCTTTGAGTCAAATCGCTCACTCCGAAAAATGTGATGTATCGGTGCTGCTGAAGACGCTCCTGATATGTACGCGGCAGTACTCTTGTGTTTGTTGAATTTTCGGTTGAAGAAGCTATGTACACACCATAAGCGCAAAATTTCCCAGAGTGTATCCAATGAATCCTTGGATGAAACATAGATTGATGTATCATTTGCAAAGAGCGAGACCACAAGCTTGGTCTGTCCCAGGTACTTTGACTCCATTGAGGTCTGAATTTCTTATCAAACAAGCTAGAGGCTCAATAGCCAGTGGTATGGAAACCCAGAGCACCACGCTTTGAAACAAGTGATGGCATCAAGTTTTGTGTGATGGCCGTCATTTGCGCCGTGAAAGTGGTAAGTGAAGGCGACTATTCCTGAGTTTCAATGCCTGTCAAAGTAGCACGAAAGTTTAGAGAGGCAACTTACATCTGTGGTACCACTTGAGATCAAATTCAGCCAAATACGGAGGTCAGGAGGTCGAGAATGGAGGCTTGTCCAACGTTCAATTGCTCTTTGTTAAGTCGTCAGCAACATTATACCTATGTAGCGAGACCGGTAGGAGATATTGAGCCTTCCGGGTCCTAGAGCTTAATTTTGTAGGTAAAGCTCCCACATTATTCAGACAGTATGATTGCAGCATGCTCGCTGATGAAGGCCTGAAAAAAGTGTTTGCCTGTCCCAATTCAAGTCGGCAATATTCCTCTACCCCAACCTTTAATACTCCATACACCATCGACTATAAAACCAGGCTCCTTGGGTTGGGGTTGGGTTGAGGGTGGCATTCACCCATATACACATATTTTGATTGCATCTGGCCATGGAGCCATGTTATAGGTAGTCTCTCATAGACAGACGCTACAACAATCTGGTGCTCGTACCTCGCATATAGTACCTCACAAGGCAAGGGATTTCAGTCGAAATAGTATATTCTTGTGCCGTGTGAGGAGCTATGTTTCATGCAACTTGTGGTGGTCCCAGAATGCACTAAAGACTATTCCCGAGGGCACCTCGAAGTCAGAATTTGTTTATGACCCCAGTACACCCTCATATCGTTCTCTCACCAGAAATTATCCCAAAAATAATTCCCTTTGGTCTTTAGGGCCCTCATTCTCGTGTGATTTACTGCCTCTGGATGCAAAAATCATCACATTGGACGAACACAGAGCAAATTTGAATTCAGATTTCATCTTGCATCGATCATGGGATCCTGGGGAGTCGTTCATGGCCACCGGCCACATCAGCCATTTCAATCAAACTTATCAGGTTGAACTTGCCGTTTCTGGCATGCCAAACTTGCATTACTCTTACATGAAATGTAGACAGGTGAGCCGCCGGAATGTGAATGCTTATTTTACCAGTACCAACAGGCAAACTAAGTTATGCAATATTTCCAGATTCGGGAATATGTTGCTTCCTGTTCATTCAGAAGTGGAATGAGCCCAGATTTTTTTTGAGGAATTGTGTTTGTGAGCTTGAAAGGTGTCCTCTGTGTGCTGAACACAAAAATTAACCACGGGCAAGCTGGGTTATGCAATATTTCCAGATTTGGCAGTATTTTGCTTCTTGTTCATTCATAAGTGGAATGAGCACAGGGTTTTGAGGGGAATTGTGTTCGTGTGCTCGAAAGGTGTCCTCTGTGTGCGGAACACAAAAATTAACCACGGGCGAACTGAGTTGTGCAATATTTCCAGATTTGAGAATAGTTTTGCTTCCTGTTCATTCAGAAGTGGAATGAGTGCTAATTTCTTGGGGGAATTGTGTTCGTGTACCTGAAAGGTGTCCTCTGTGTGCTAAACATAAAAATTAACCACAGGCGAACTGAGCTATGCAATGTCTCCAGATTTGGGAATATTTTGCTTCCTGTTCATTCAGAAGCGGAATGAGTGCAGATTTTTTTGGGGGATTGGGTTTGTGTGCCTGAAAACTCTCCTATGTGTGCTGAACACAAAAATTAACCATGGGTGAACTGTGGTGCAATATTTCCATATTTGGAAGTATTTTGCTTCCTGTTCATTCAGAAGTGGAATGAGTGAAGATTTTTTGGGGTAATTAGGTTTGTGTGCTTTACATAAACGTGTCCTCTGTGTGCGGAACACAGAAATTAACCTTGGGCGAACTGAGTTGTGCAATATTTCCATATCTGGGAGTATTCTGCTTCTTGTTCATTCAGAAGTGGAATGAGGGCAGATTCTTTAGGGGAATTAGGTTCGTGTCCTCGAAGGTGTCCTCTGGGTGCTGAACACGGAAATTAACCACAGGCGAACTGAGTTGTGGAATATTTTCATATTTGGAAGTAGTTCGCTTCCTGTTCATTCAGAAGTGGAATGAGTACAGATTTTGTGGAGGAATTGGCTTCATGTGCTTGAAAGGTGTCCACTGTGCAGAGAACACACAAGTTAACCACGGGCGAACTGAGTTACGCAACATTTCAAAATTTGGGAATATTTTGCTTCCTGTTCATTCAGAAGTGGAATGAGTGCAGATTTTTTGGGGGAACGCTGTTTGTGAGCTTGAAAGGTGTCCTCTCTGTGTGGAACACAAAAATTAACCATGGGCGAACTTTCTTGGCCTCGGCTGCATATTCGGAATCACGCATAAGATGAGGGAGATGTGAAGGAAGACATCAATGACAACGACGGCGGAGTAACGGACACACTCATGAACATTTTGATCTATAACGCAAGACGAGGATGAGCGGACCCCTGAATATACAAACAAATGCCTGTCCGCCAAAATTTTCAATTCAGATAAAACTGAGGAAAATTTGAAAAATACGCCCACCTGGAATCAGATGAAAAATCGAAATTTTTTAGGACCTTCCAGCACAGAATCCGCACTCACTCACGCTTCTAAAATCTACTTTCTACCCACGGGTCCTCGTCAGCGGTCGCTTTTTTTTCTTGTGCACCCACGGGTCAAATCTAATAACGCCCCATTTGTTGACCCACGGTTCGAGCTTTATTTCTTTACGGGTCATATGTATACAAGGAAACTCGACGAAACTTCCAACCAATCCAGCATGGTGAACACCCGAGCCAGAACCTCTGCTGGGGAGGCCAAACTATGAGTGGAATACAAGTTTTACAGTCTAAATACATTGTTTAGGTCCCAAAAATCCTTCCAAAAACATTACAATAAAGGTGTTGAAAAGGTATCCCATTGATTAGTATCATCTAATCAATTATCTGCCGCCAGTGGCGGCAGTTGGCGGCAATCCCATCATTGGCACTCTCAAACAAGCTCAGAGAATATTATATGCTTATGGGAAGTCACGCATTTCAAAATGGCGGCCATTGAAAGCCCTGTAGAAAGGGCAATACAAATCCTTCCAATCGGAAATTTGAGTGATAGAATTGTTCAGAACACATATATTGTACATATAAACTACAAGGTGGTCGACGGCCTGCGGCCGTCTCCTTCCTTGTTTGGATCATAATATGTCCGACCTCTGAATTTAAAATGGCCCGGAGATAAACCTTGCACCTCCCCAAAAAGGAAAGATTAAAAACCCGTATGGAACCGTGAACCGAACTTTAGGTTCAGGTTCGGTGCTGAACCTGAACCTGAAATTTGCGTTTGGCTCAGCCCGTGTATTGCGTGTGTCCCCACGCGGCTAACTGGTGCGTAGCGGTAAATGCGTTTGACGACGGCACGGAGACGCGGACGTGCATCGACGGCAAGCAAAGGCTCACGTCTATCCATCGGTGCGCGCCTTGTGTCTTTTGCGATTTTACTGGAGGTTATTGACGGGCATTACAACGCCATCGAGGTCCATTTGGACTAGGCCTGAGAGCGCAGACGCATGACTGCCGATTTGAACGAAATAGTACAGTAGGTTTATCTCCATCTTTAATTCCTCTGGTTTTCCGCTCAAAATCTTTATATCTTTCCCAATCTCTATTCAAAAGTAACCCCATTTATACTAACTACGCAGTGCCAAAAACTGTGCCGCAGAATGACGAAGCAACGCACAGTTTGTTTGCACCTCAGAGTCTCAGACACACTACTTGCTCCCTTAGCACGGACAGCAGGGTATCATCCGGCAACAGACAAGTAATGTCTGCGTTATTCGGTTAGGCGAAGAGACCTGAAAGAAGCAGCAGATTCACCTCAGAAACTTGTATCCCTTCGCGTCTCCCAGACCCATAATTGAGGCTGATAATCACTAACCGCCGCGGCGAACTTTCCACAATGTTCCCTCTTCACACCCGGAACTATATATCTGCCGGGCCTCTCGAGGCGATACAACTAAGAAAAAGACCATCCTCCTCCGAACTCGGCAGGCGACTTCAGATGTGGAATTCTTTCTCACACGCAGAAAGAGAACGCGGATTTGTGGATCTTAGCGCAAGGGGTAAGTGGGTGGACTGCATGGCCAAAAGCGGACAGAAAGTTGAAGCGGATGCTGCATCGTGTATATAGAGTAGTATATCTGCCTATGATGGCTGTATTAAGTCTATCTTGATGGCTACGGTGTCCATCCGAAGGAAATACCCTCGTCGGGCACTGCAAACCATAGTGGAGGAGGAGGAGAACGAGAATGCGGCAAGCTCCTCTGGCAGAGCTAGAACTCCTCTGAGGATAGACACAAAAGTGGCATCATCGTGTCATTTGTCTGTCTCAATTCCGCTACCGTATATTGAAATGTACTTTCAGATACAAATTACTCGGCACTATCGAATTCTGCCTCAGGCACATTATACTCTTCAACTTCAACATTATTCGAACACGCTGAAGATCTGGCCAAGCATCATGATCTCCTGCCCGTTGGCTTCGCCGCGCCGGCTTCCCATCGAACTTCCGCCCTTTAAAATTTGCAAATCATTTCTGAACTCTAACTGTTTTTGACGCTCGTTATGCCGTGACCTCTTACCCTGGTCGGTATGTCAACCGAAGTGGCTCGTCAGCCCTGTCACTCTTCGCTCTCTCCCCACCATGTCGTCGGATCTTGAAGCGGCGTTGAAGCTCAATTTTCTTATTGTCGGCGGGGGGTTTTCGGGACTCGCCTGTGCGTATGCTCTCCGCGCCTCGGGCCATCAAACGGTCGTTGGAGAAGAACACGAACTTGCGGCCAAAGTTTGTTTTTCGCAGTATAAAGGAGAATGCTGAAAATCATGCTTAAAACCAGACCGAAGGCTTCCTTCGTTCCCCTCCCAATATGACCAGAATCCTGGCAAGATGGCTTGATATGGGGTCTTTCCTCCAGGAGCACGCCACAAGATGCGTCTCCTATGTTTATTCCTCTTTTTCACCCAGTGGCGCGTCTAACATACCTCCAGACTTTCGTTCAGATGTGGTATCCGTGTTGTGAATCGATGTCCACCGCATATTGAACTTGACATAGGCGCAACTTCCGAGCTATGGGGTTCATGAAATTCCACCAAGAGATCATGTCCGATCTGCAGGCCGACTTCCTTATTATTCCGGTGCATTGTACTACTATCTTCTTGTTGAACACCCCCGAGATACCCGAATACAGCGCGACAATTTGCGCAGCAAAATTTACTCTCTATGCCGAGACACCGGAGTCGTCTTCAAGCATGGGAAGGCGGTGGATATTGTTAAGAAGGGGGATGTTGTCAAGATTGCACTCGCAGATGGAGAAATTCTGGCGGGTGACATCGTACGCAAAAACACAACATTTCCTAATCGCAATCTGATGTTGCCAAGGTCGTGGGTGCCGATGGGCACAACAGCTTTGTTCGTTCTTTTGTGATGAAGGAAGGAAATGAGGCTGAGTCACCGAAATCATGGCCGAAAGTGAAGAATGAATTGCTTCCCAATTGGGAGAAGCGTCAGCATGATTACGCTGGCAGGCAAATCGGTCTGCGAAGCGGTTGTTTCAGCTATCGTCATCTTCGTACTGCTGGTGATGGACGCATCAGCTATGATCCAACCTACTTTCTGTCGAAAGAGAAGTTAGACAAAATCGGAGATCGAATCACCCAGGCTAGGAAGAAAAAGCCACGCCCATATACACCTCCTATCCCATCAGAGGCAATTGATGCTTGTGAGGCTTCTTGGACGGCTGCAAATGAAAACAAACTCAAGTCGGATCCTGGACGCCACGATTCTCATGGGATTTTTGTTATCACCTGTCGGCATTCCCAGGTCCTATTTCTCTGTGATATTGACACCCCAGGCGAGCAGCAAAATATGTCATTGCGGCCTTGGAAGAGGAGGGGTCCATTGGCCACATGTCCATCCCGGGGAGTTTCCGTGCGGTGGGTATCCTGTAACAAGCACGACCACGGCCATGTCCTGGGGCGAGTCCACGTCGGCCGTTCCATCCAAATATGCGTCGTGCATCGGTGCCCCGGACGGCACGAACCCCGCGGGGGATATGGAGTCCAATCCACGGTCACAGGTGGGCCTCAGAGGTCCTGGGTGCCAGTTCTCGCCGTTCCGCGCTGACGCCACCAAATCGCCTTTTCGGGACATCCAGATAGCCACGCTCGCCGAATTACACAGGGATGCATCCGATATCCACCCCCCGGGCGATACTTTGCATTGCTGAGCCAAAACGAGGCCGGTTTGCGAAGTTTCCAGAATCGACATGGTGGTAGAGCAAATGCGGCGGGACTTCTAATTCATGTGGTGAGTTCTTGTGGCTTCTTACTTTCTAGTTAGATCTTTCGATTTCTGAGGTGGACGGCATTTTTTCTTCTACGTCTACGTCTCGAGGATCCGGGCGTGATTCTTTTTTGGGGGCGTGGCGCACTCACGCGGGGGGTTTTTTTTTTTTTGTGGTTGTTTGGTCGGGGAGCAGAGTTTTCAGGAGGAGCTGAAGGCCATTCCTAGTGCTTTTTTTGGGAAGGGAGGATGTTTTCCTGGGCGCCGGCGTTTGTATGCGTGTGGCGCAGCGTAATGCCTGCTGTTCTTTTCCATCTGCCAGCGCGGTTTTCGTGGTGGTTTCGTGTTTTTGGGGGCGCCTCATCTTCTCACCCCGTCGATGACGCCTACCACAGCAATAACGATTCCTCTTCCCCTGCATATGCGCTTTCATGCGTGCGGAATTGGCTGCCGCCGCGCTTTTCAGGCTAAGGCTGTGCGTGTACTAGCGGCTTCCACGAGTACGCGTCCTCGCTCCGACGCGTGCCACGATGGCACTGCGTTTCTGCGTCGTGTCGACTCGGTGCGTCGGAATGCTTATCTAGTCGCCCTGCCAACATCTCTTTTCTTCCGCTCTGTTGTCCAAGTCGGGGATTTTTCTTGTCTTTCCTTTCTCTTCTGCGTTGTGGGGGTCTGACGCGCCAGCGTCAACCCGATTTTTCTTGTCGTTATTGCGTTGCGCTGGACACTTTGGAGTGCGGGAGGGTTTTTTCTTTTTTTCCCCCCACTTGGAGAGGGCACCGTGGATTATTTGGATTGATGTGCCCGCAGCCACTTGCTGCCGTGGAGAGCTTGACGATGGCGGCTCCGACCTCCAATTCGGAGGCATGCTTTGAGCAGTTGAGTGACGTCTGTGCATGTCGGGCTTCTGTTCTCTCGTTCTCGTTCTCAAAATCCTTTCCTATCTTATCCCTTCCTCTTTCCTCCAGAAATCTGTCACTAATACTTTTCTTTTCCCTCAGCAAAATTGTGTCGTCCGCAAAACACGCTACACGTTCTCAAATACACCGCCCGCCAGAGTTCTCGAGCGCCTTCAGGCGGATGAGCCTCGACGACCCGAGGTCCTCGCGGGTCTCGCAAGCGCTTCTTCAACGCCGGCGCGGGCGCAGCGCGGACGGGCTTGATGCCGGGGGTTGCTACCGCCGTCATCCTTGCATACACCACATGAAGGCGGCCTGAAGCGCAGCTCGCGCTCGCGCACCAGGCCTACTCCCTGCCCTCGTCCTCTTCCTCGCATTTGCACGTCCACGACGGCCTCCTGGAACGCGGGGATAGGGATGCACACGCCGGAGACGCGCGAGGCGGGGTGAGATAGTTTGGTAGGCGTGTATGTGGACGCCGCTTACGGGCCCTGTGGTGCGGATGCGCTGGGGTTGCAGACACCGAGTGCGAGTAGTGCGGGGGCAGCGCAGGGGGCGGGGGAGGGGAGAATGCTTGGGATCGTCGGGCGTGGGGTGGTGGGGGAGGAGGTATAGGGTGAAAAAATCTGTCGCATGGATGTTGGAAAGACAAAGCTCGTATAAACCGCGCAGAAAACGGAATGATAAGGTCGAGTATGCCCGGGTCGTTGTAGATGTTGGTATATTTTGGAGAAATTGCGAGGGGGAGCTGAGCCGACCGCTTCAGCCAGTCAACAAAAGCGGCCTTCCTCTCCTCGTTATGGCCAACAAGGTCTGCGGATATGTGGAGAGTGGCCCAAAATCGCGGCATAGCAAATGCGATGGAGCGCCATGCGCTGAATATGTGTCCCAAGAGCAATGGCCATTCGGCGACGCTCATGACGGCGTTATGCAGAGTCGGAAGGCATGCAAGAAATATTTCCTCCACCACCTCTTGGGGAAGACGGCGGTGATGTGATATAAGGATTTTGTGCGAGTCTATGTGGTCCTTGACCCGGTCGCGTTGGACAACGAATTCGCAGATAAGAGACTCGAGCCGTGCGAGCTCAGCTTCGTGTGGTATCAGATGAGTGCGGATGCTCTCGATCTCTGCGTCGGTAGGGACGTAGTTGGTGTTGAAACATTGACGAAATGGAGATTCCATGGCTTCGTCAGTTGATCGGAAGACAGTAGAAATTTATCCGGTCTAGGATTTATCCATGGCGAGCGTGTGAAATCATCCAAATGATGGGAATGGATATCCAAGTCGGGCCCTACCCTGGCTAGGCGGCTAGCCGAGGCATAGCCACTCCTCGCCGAAGCTACCCACGGCCTCGGCTAGTATGGCGCTGAATGCAGTGAACAGGAGTCAAGGGCTTGAGTCAAGGTCGTTTTTCTCGCAAAAGATGAACAATCACGTGCTGTCTCGCGTCAGGGAAATCAACCAAGCATGAACCAACAACACTCGTCCGTGGAATTGGGAGAATAGTAGGCTTATGGATTGTGTCTGTTGTTAGTGGGATCAAAATCGAGTTTTTTCAAGTTGCAGAAAGAGAGAGATTAGATAAAATAAAGAGAGCTTCAACAAATATACCCTCACCCAACCCCGATATCCATGCCAAGTTTCAGTATGATTTGTTGGCGGCAGTATCCTCGGGAAAATTGATTCAAAATACCGTCAAAATATTGGTCTTGCTGTTTCCGGTGTTTTCAAGTTTATGTCGAATGGGGAAGGCATCTCCAAGCGGGCATAAACCACAGCCAATGGTTTTCAAGATTCGGTGTTTTGCGTTCGTTCCGCGCTCTCCCGACTCACAAAGCCCGATGATGCCATCAGACTTACGAAACTTTTACTCTTCTCTTTACTATTATGGGTCTGAACTTCGCACTTTTCTCCTTCATTTCTTGCTCTTTTCCCCCTGAGTTGCCTTCCGTAGTTACCTGTACTAGTTGATTACAATTGTATGGAAAATCTATGGGATACGGCCAGAGGAAGGTATTGTAAACGGGTTATATTTGGGTAAGAAATGGAGACAGTACAATGAAATCAATCCAGCTGACTGAAAATCGTTCTCGACGAAGTTACACTGTGGGGGTAGACATATAATTATTTTCAGCTCTATGATATTTGCTAGAACGTATGTAAGTCTTCCGTCCCCAAATTCCAAGTCGTTTGGATCAGATCTGGGCCAGATAGAGCCTCTTGAAGTCAAAAAGGGCTCACTCTGTAAAGGTGCACAAATAAATTATTTTCGCCATTTGGCTTCAGCCAATAATTGCTTACGGATTATACCGAACGATCCATCTAGATTTCAAGTCAATACAAGCAGGATTGAGTGAGATATAAGGAAATCGAAGAGGTGAAGGCCCTGACACTCTATAGCCCAGTTCACCAAGCAAACTGCGCACCCACTTGATCTCCTTGCCTGCCTTCACACCAGCAATGTATTCAGCTTCGGTGGTGGAAAGGGAGACCGTGGATTGCAGCTTGCTCTTCCAGCTCACTGGACCACTGTTCATCATCACCATGTAACCACCTGTGCTTTTCCCAGTGTCTGGACAGCCACCGTGATCAGCATCGGAGTAGGTGATAAAGGGGTGAGGTGAGGATGATGATTTCGAGTAGGTGATGCGGTAATCAAGTGTCCCTTTGATGTAGCGGAACAGATGCTTGACCGCTTTCCAGTGAGCTTCACCAGGATTGGAATTAAACCGTGCAAGCACTCCAACAGTGTAGGCAATGTCTGGACGTGTTTGGGTGGCAAGATACATCAGAGAGCCAACAGCAGATAGATAGATGCTGTGATACTTCTTGGCCTCTTCTGCAGATGTCGCACCACTCTCCTTGGCCAAATTAAGCCCAGGAAGCATTGGAGTGGTGACAGGATGGCAATCACTCATGTTGAACTGCTCAAGCATGGCCTCAGCATAAGCGCGCTGTGAAAGATGGATGTCTCCAGTGTTAGAGTCACGCTCAATCTTGATACCCAACAGCCACTCTGTGGGACCAAGATCCTTGACTCTGAATGAAGAGCCAAGTTGAGCGATAACTCGGTCGATATCAGCATCATCCTTAGCACAGATCATGCCATCATCGACGTAAATGGGGAGGATGATGCGCACAGCTCCATCAGAATAGATGTAGCACGAGCGATCAGACTGGAGACACTGAAATCCCATTTCACATAGCTTTGCACTCAGCTTCTTGTTCCATTGATGGCCAGCCTGCTTGAGTCCATAAAGAGACTTGCGCAGTTTAAGAAGCTGGCCGCGCTCCCCCTGAGGGAATCCTTCGGGTTGCGTCATATAGACATCCTCCTCCAGATCACCATTAAGGTAAGCAGATGAAAAATCAATAGAACGAAGTTTGAGATCATGCTGAGCAGCCAGAGCAAGAATGATGCGGAGTGTCGCAGGTTTAAAGGTGGGGGAGAAGATCTCGTTGTAGTCGATCCCATGGCGCTGTCCGCGGCCATCAGCAACGAGACCAGCAACGAGATGCGCTTTATAGCGCTCAATTGACCCATCAGACTTGTGCTTTATCACAAAGACCCATTGAGAACGAATGGGCTTCACATCGGGTGGTGCATCAACAGCATCCCAAGTGCAGTTCTCTTGGCCGATTTGGTTCAAACTTGAGGCCGGAATGGCCTGGCGTAGTTGGCGCATCAAAAGCTTGTTCTTGTTTTATTTTTGGGCCAACTGTCATCAATTATGCAAGCGGCTGTAACGCAGAAGAACTCCGGGGGCAGGACAGAATTGGTGGAAACGCCGCCTCCGCTATTTCGGCTCCAGAGACTCGGGAATGAATATGAAGGCAAGAGATTTGCACGAACCTCACGCCGAGTTGGGCTATTACTTAGCATTTACAAACAGCTTCGAGGAAAGCCACTGGATTCCAGATGCTGACTGTGCCCACCCACTACTGTACAATTTCAATCGAATGTCGACAATTTTCGCGGCGTCACGCGAAATTTTGCCGCCTGGTCGAAATGGTTTTTGGGTCACGAGTCACAGCATTTATTTACCAAAGCTATACAAAATTCAAGGCCAAGACCACAGCGGAAAGCAACCTTCACCGGCCTTGATCGGATACGGTGCTCAGTTGCAGAAGTGTCAAACTATACACCTAGTGATGAAATGATCTGGAAATCGATCCGCTTCAACCTCACTCCAGAGACTGCTGCACAAATTTTACTGGAAGTGCATACACGACACATTTAAGGTTGGAGATTTCTGGCCACATAGAGGAACTTTTGAAACTAGGGGGAGATGCCATCTATGTGGGGTGGTTGAAACCTTGGAACACATCGCATTGATAGGGTTGGAGATTTCTGGCCACATATAGGAACTTTTGAAACTAGGGGGAGATGCCATCTATGTGGGGTGGTTGAAACCTTGGAACACATCGCATTGGAATGTATTACACCAGAGCGGAAATTAATATGGGATCTATCTGAACAACTCTGGTCAATGAAATGTGAACAATGGCCTGAATTGAGTTGGGGATTAATTTTAGGAGGCATATGTAGGTAAGTCAAGGCTGCACACTCGCTGAGTCAGCACCTGTCGCAAGCTCCTGACAATCGCAAAAAAAAAATCACCCAGCCACCATTTGAGAGTAACGGGGCGGAGATTAGCGGTATCAGTAAGCGGGACGCCGTCCCGGTTTTTGATATAAGACCAGCAGCTCCCCCACCCTAATATACAACCGGAGGGCTAAGGTTCAAGAAGATGGATAATCTAACAAATTCTTGGCACCCACGAAGCTAGAAAAATCCCCAAAGCCACGCAAAAAAGGGCGGAAGAACTTGAACAAGTGGAAGCCCACGCCACCCAAGGACCAGAAGGCGGCTATAGAGGCAAAACAGCGGGTTCGTTTGCGCCACGCAATCAATTGCCTCACTAAATACCCATGTAGTTGAAAGATTCCAGGGTTCCAAAACCTTCCCTGACAACCCTTACACCACTCAATATCAACCACAATTTCCAGGAAACTGCTCAGTTGAAAGCGCGGACATGGGGCGACAATTGCGATATGTTTATTCTGCAGGATGTTGACGTAAACATCCTCAGAGCACGACCCAAAAACACAGACGAGCTAAAATCTCTGGCTGCTCAACGCATTGCTGTTATGGGGGACCAGCTTGAGGATGCCAGATCCACAATATTCAAGGACAAAAACGGCATAACTCTGGCTTGCGTTTTTGCTCACCGCATTCCCGGTGTTCAGAAAATGCATGGGGTGCGTCCCGGATATTGCCCATATCCTGCAAATTTTCAACGTATCCGCAGGTCAGCTATCCTGGTCCTGAAGGAAGAACCCTAATGGACGTTTTGGGAACACGCGATGAAGGGCATTATGATGGCTTAAATGCATGAAGAAAACGTTATCCTTGAACGAGTCGTTCTCAACCGAATTTTAACAGGACCTCCTAATCAAGCGAACTTTGGAGGCGACTCAGGCGCTTCATTCTGTTCTACAACCCATAACGCCGGAACGAGATGTCCGACATAACGAGGATGATAAGTACATGGTCTACATTCCAGATGGTAGTACCTCAGAGAAGTCAGAAAGGGCTGGGGTAACCCACCTTGTCCAATGCTGGACAATGCAAGGACATCCGGTACGGGTTCCTGGCGTTAGACCCGTGCGCCTCCCTTGATGTTTCCCGTAGCAAGGGCCTTTCATGCCGTCAAGCGACTTTTTCCGAGGATGCCAGGCGGCACTTGCAGTCAGATATTACTACAGAGCGACACGGGAGGTTGCGATTTACCTCAGCTGCATGTTTGAAGTCGCATACCCGGAGTATCATGCGAAGTACACCAAGGCCTTCAAAGCCGGTGTTTGGGAGCCTGTGGATCCAGGACCATGGATTGGAAGGGCCATTGTTTACAAGCTTCAAGTCTCGGAGCATGTCGATGGTTTAGATGACGGTCCAACCGCCTCCTTCTGTGTGGGAGATTTTGAGGGAGGACCCATGTATCTACCTGACATCGGGATGAAACTCAGGTAGGTTGCCACCATCACATTCTGTGGGGTTCACTGACAGGAAATGTTCTTTACGCACGCAGTTATCGGCAGGGGGACATATTGATATTTATGTCAGGACTTCTTTACCACTGCGTCGGGAAGTGGTCGCCGGGGAAAGGGATTAGCCCCGAAGGAATAACACCTGGCAGAATCAGCCACGTATTCTTTTCTCCTCAAAATTCGATTACTCAGCTCGAGGGAAAACCCGAGGGATGGATGGCAAGGACCATGGGGGGCACGTTTGCTGACTCGGATTACGGCGTTGAAGGCAATTAATGTAATGCGATTCACACTGATCGAAATACGGAATTTGTCAACGTTCATGCTACAATTTTATTCAACACTAATGGGGTTGATCTGGCTGATATGAAAGACCAATTCGACAGAGGCCCCCGTGGCCAGTGACCTTGGTTCAAATTCGTCCTCGTCCGGGGGATGCGTGACCCGTGACCGCCGAATTAAATGAAATACGTCCTCACAAATACTGCGCCAAGCGACCATTGACCAAAAAGATATTGCCAGATCCTATGGGGTGCTGGTGTCAAATCCTTTTGATACTGCGTACCGAGGATGAAAAAACGACACCATCCTCATCGTCCACGTCATCTTTCTCCTCGCTCTCGTACTCGTTGTCGTCGTTGGCAGTGGGCTTCGGAGCTTTTTTGGTTTGACGCTGCGCCTTCTCGACCGCCTTCTTAGCCTTCTAAAGCCTCAGCTGCGCCGCCACGAGGTTTTCCTTGTCTGGATGAGAGGAATGGTGAGAGAAATCATGGCTCATTTTACCGCACTCGTACCTTTCTTGTCCTGCTTGTCTGTAGGCTGGCGGGCCCGTGCGGGGCGTTCGTCCGTCGTGTTGGCGGAGGTATCATCGTTCGATTAAAGAGCTTTGGCCTTGAGCTTGGCCTTGAGAGGAGCACGCTGGTGCACACTGGTATCGTCGTCGCTAGAGTCGGAGGAGTCGGGTAAGCGTACAGGGGTCTTCCTCCGTGCCATGGTGGTAGGAGGGAAGGAAGTGGAAATCAACAAACTCCTTGTTTGATGTGGCAACACATGCGTGCGCACCACACGCACGCATCATCGCACGCATCATGCGCACGCACCGCTTCGAGCAATTTGAAAAAAAATTAGAATGATGAGCCTAGTGCGGCAGCCGCTCCGTCCATCTCCGCACCTACCATGGCTTCCATTCAGTGCAAGTACTGTGGAACGGGGTGCTCGACGCGGCAGGGGCTCACATCACATCTTACCCAGACTCAGAATAAATTGTGTCGCCAAAGACAGCTGGAGGAGGCGGCGGACTCGGATGGCTCGTCGGACTTGTCTGATAGCGGCTCCGATAATGACTCTGCCGGCGTGGATCGTGAAGAGGACTTGCAGAACCTGGGTGCAGATCCAGAGGATGTCGACATGGATCTGTATCCCTCTGGTGTTGAGCACGAGTTGGAGGAAGAGGCTCACTCCGTGGATCCGCCTCGTCCCAATTTGGGAAGCACAGAGTCGAATGCAGGGAAAGCGGCTGAGGTTTCGGATACTCCGGTCAACGCCAACCCGAACAAACGTCGGAGGGCCACGGTGGAAGAGGTGGAAGACGAAGATGAGCGCTGGTATCAGCCGTTCCCCGAGAACCACAGTGCCGGCGGTGTGAGTCGCGCGTGTAAAACGCAGTTTGAGAAGCTGCAGGAGGAACAAAAGAAGAAAGGGCTGGCGCCGTGGCAGCCATTTGACAGCGGCGATGAATGGGAGCTAGCCCATTGGCTCATGACGGCTGGCCTGAGCAACGCGAGCATCGACAAGTATCTGAAGCTCAAAAAAGTCAGTATTCACCCAAGCGGCGCGTAAACTTTGGCGCTAAACTTTACCTGCAGGTCCGCGAGGGAATCAACCCATCCTTTCACAATTCCCGCGCATTTTTGAAGCGCATCGACGCGCTACCGGAAGGTCCAAAGTGGACTTGCTATCCGTTTGAACTCGAGGGTGATGAACTTGACGCGAGTGGGAAACCAAAAAAGGAAGTCGTGGAGTTGTGGTGCAGGGATCCTGTTGAGTGCGTACACGAGTTGGTGGGAAATCCGGCATTCCGAGCGAAACAGTACTATGCGCCCTACCGGATATTCAAGCGCTTCGAGGACGGGAAGTACAGCAATAGGGAGGTGAACGAGATGTGGACTGCCGACTGGTGGTGGGAGATTCAGGTATTCGTCCTTGTTTTCTCTGCAAATATTCCTCCCTCACCTCAGATTTGCATTGCAGAAACTCCTTCCAAAGGGCGCGACCCTCATTCCGATCATCCTCGCATCCGATAAAACGCAGCTTACGCGGTTCAGTGGTGACCAGCAGGCGTGGCCTGTGTATCTGACCATTGGCAATATTGACAAGTCTACTCGCCGCCACCCATCGATGCACGCGACGGTGCTGCTCGGCTACATCCCGGTCGCCAAGCTTGAGATTTTCTCCAAGAAGAAGCGTTCGGCGGTGGGCTACCAGCTATTCCACGATTGCATGCGTCGGATGCTACAGTCGTTGAAGAAGGCGGGAGAGGATGGCGTTGATATGACGGGTTCGTGAGAAAGATGTACCTCATTCTCGCGGCGTATATTGCCGACTATCCGGAGCAGTGCCTCGTGTGCTGCTGTGGCGAGAGTTCATGCCCGGGCTGCACCTGCGAACCCAAATGCCGCGGAGATGTACATACACCGCATGCGACATGGCGATGTCGCACCCAAACCCTTCAAATTCTTGAAGCTCAGGCCAACCGTGAACATCCTCCCGAATTTACCCAGCAGAACCTGCGTGCCATTAATCCGTTCTGGGCCGATTTACCTCACTGCGATATTTTTCGGTCCATGACGCCCGATCTGCTCCATGAACTTCACAATGGTGTCTTCGACCACCTCGTGAAATGGTCGACGAGCGCCATGGTGGGAGAGGAGGCGGAAGTTGACCAACGGTACCGCTCAATGACCCCCCACCCAGCTCTCCGTCATTTCAAGAAGGGGATCTCTTTGACCACTCAATGGACGGGTACCGAGCGGAAAAAATATGGAGAAAGTCTTTCTCAGCGTTCTCGCCAACGCTACCGACCTGCGAGTGCAACTTGCTGCTGCCGGCATCCTGGATTTTATCCACTACGCCCATTTTGAGACGCACTGTGACGAGTCACTCGCGCAGTTGGACGCCGCCTGGCTGGCTTTTCACAATAACAAGGATGTCTTCGTCGACCTTGAGATCCGGGAGCACTTCAACATCAACAAGCTCCACAAACTCAAACATTATGTTGACTCTATTCGGTCTCGCGGTACTGCCGATGGCTTCAATACGGAGGGGACGGAGCGCCTTCACATAGATCTCGCGAAGCTAGGGTACAAAGCCACCAACAAGAAGGCGTACACACGCCAGATGACTGTGTGGTTGCGTCGCCAGGAATCTGTCCACAAGTTCAGCAGTTATCTTCAGTGGGCGATTCCAGGATATATCGCGCCCTCCACCTCTGAAGATGCTGACCCCGAGGAGGACGAAGACACCGAGGAGCAAGATATGCCGGATTATCGCGAGGTGCCCGAGGATTCGGACGCCTCGGACGATGAGGATGCACCCAAGGAACACCCTTCTCCTCCCCCCTTTACTATCGCTAAAAAAGCTGCTTTCCCGAACGTCAGCGTCGCCAATATCATCTCCGAATTTCATGCCCCTGCCTTCATCGACAATCTTTCGCGATTTCTCCAATCAAAATCAATTACTCCGCTCCTCGTTCCAGCCGACAACTCAACATTCCCCGTCTACAAAAGTTTTCATTTCATCTTCCTCGCATTCCCGAAGCTATTTCCTCAGATACACGTGATGCAATTCGCGCCATCAAGGGCGAACCCCAGAGGTTCACGCCCAAAGGTGTTCAACCCGTGAAGGCCGGTCAGTTTGACACGGTACTTGTTCGCGTGCACTCGAGGCGGGAAGGTGAGGGTCCCACAGATGGTGAGTTTGATCATTCTGTGCTCTTCGCCTACTAACACTTTTACAGGGCTTTCTGTGGCTCGCGTGCGCGTTATCTTCAAATACCCTCCGATTTCGGAAGCTATCCAGACCCCGTGGCATATGTTGACTGGTTCAAATCGCTTCAACGGCCGGTTGAAGGGCTCCGAATGCATCAGGTGTCCCTCCCACAAACGCGTTGCTGCCTGTAGTCGTGGCGCTCGCAGACGGCAGAGTCGGGACCTCATACATCGAGCGCGCGGGGTACCCAAACGATGCCTCTTCCCCACCGCCACGGCGCACCTTGATGCTCTCATCCGTGTAGTGCGGCAGCGCGCCGTTCGCGTTCGCGTTCGCGTTGCTGTTGTACGCATCGCTCACGTTGCTGTTGCTCGGCGAGGAGCTCGAGTGGAATCCGCTGCGGTACGCCTCCGGGCTCGTGTTCCCGCCGCCGTTCCCGCCGCTCCCACCACCGCCGTACCCTCCACCGACGCTAGAGCTCCCCTCATTGACTCCGGCGTTGACGTTGCTTGCAGGCGGGGCGGGCACGCTACACGGATTCGGCGGCGCGCACGCACTCGCGGCAGCAGGCGCACTGGAGAACGCCGCGTACCCGAACTTCTGCAGCAGCGCCACCGCCTGGTCATGCGTCATCCCCTCCAGCATCGCCGGCGTGATCCCCCCGCCCCCGTTCGCATTAGCGTTAACGTTCCCGGGGACGACGGGCACCTGCACCTGCGGGACGGTGGGCGGCGGCTGAGCCTGAACCTGCGCCAACGCCGCCGCCTGCGCTGCCTGTGCCGCCGCTTTATCTGTATCTCCCATTAGTATCCCGAGCTCGTCATTATAATTCAAAGAATGCACTCACTCCTCCCCCAACTCAATCGAATGCGACTCCCGCCCACCGGAAACCCCTGCATCTTCTCAATCGCCCTCTCCGCATCCGCCTTCCTCACAAACTGCACAAACCCACAATGCTTCCCCACCGGCACCTTCACATAGTGGATCTCCCCAAACGGCACGAAAAAACGTCCGCAGCGTGTCCTCGCCCACGAGCGGCGACAACCCCCCGACGAACACGGTCGTATTGTACGGATCCGTGCTCGTGAGCTGCTCCCCAATCGGCCGATGAGGTTCCCCAGGATCGCGCGCGCCTGCGCCGTGTAGCGCCATTCGTCGGGGGCTGACTTCTGCTGCTGCTGCTGCGTGGGGACGCCGACGACTTGTTGTTGCTGGTGCTGTTGGGGCACCTTCTGCGACGGCGCGCCGCCGCCATATTGCTGCGCAAAGTACTCCACTCCCGCCCTGCTCGCGCTCGTGCCCATCCCGCTGCCGCCGTTATTGTACTCCTGGCCTCCGCCGTTGTTTTTGATGTACTCCTGGCCGCCGCGCTCCCTCCCCCGCGTCTGCGCCTGGGTAATACGCTCCTGTGGGCGTGCTCGTCGGGACCGCAATCGGCGCGGACACTCTGCTGTTGCTGCTGCTGCTGCCCCTGCGGCTGGTCAGAGACGGAAGTGGGGAGCGACGCGGTGCTGGGGTGGCCGGGTGGCGTGGGGTAGGCGCTGGGCGCGGAGGTAGACGTCGGGAGGAGGTCGGGCTGCGGGGGCTTGAACTTGGCCGTCGCGGGGGAGATGCGCACTGCGGTCGAGTTAGCGACGTGTATCGTGTGTAGGAGGAAAGAAATACGCACTCGGCCTCGAAAGACAATACAGCCCATGCATCTCAATCAGCGCGCGCTGCTGGTCCGCCTCGTCCGTGAATCTGCGTGCGTCGGTTAGCGTCATGCGTCGTGTCCGATGATCTCAAGCAATAAAGCAAAGTGGAAACGCTCCGCTCTTCTCCAGCGTCGACAGACACGACGAAGGAATCACACAGTCAACCTCCCCAGTCCACTCTCCCCTCCTCGAACGAAAGTAACAAAACGAAACGCACCTAACAAACCCATACCCGCGACTCACGCCCGTCACCGGGTCCAGCAGGATCTTCGCGCTCTTGCAGCTCGCGAACGGGGGGATGAATTTCGGCGCGCGGTCGTTGCGCAGGCCGAGGACGGGGTTGCGGAAGACCTGGGGGAAAGCGTCAGCCAATTGCTGTATCTTACCTTACCGAGGTGGCTTCTGTACAAAATGGGGCCGAGACTCCACAACATCGACAAACAATACCTCCACCACTCCGCACGCGAGAGGACATACGTGAGGGGGATAGCAGGCGGCAAGTACATGTGGATGTCGACAAGTCGGTAATTGGCCTGATCGATCACACGATCACCAAAGCATTCCCTAAGCTGCTGATCGCAACTGATCTTGCAACGCTAAAGATGACCTTTAAATCCTGACCACCCATCGCGGGGAACTATGACCTCCACCACCCATTATCAAGGGACAAGAGGAGTACAAGGTTGAAGAGATTTTGAAATCTCGGAGCGAGGGCGAGGTTACCAATACCTTGTCAAATGGAAGAGCTATCCTCATAGCGAAAATTGGTGGGAACCCGCTCGAACCAATGCAAAGAGACTGTTGAGTGAATTCAACAAGCGCCGCAGCATCCACACTCGAGCAGTTCCAATTTTGAAGCTGGCCACTGGGACTATTTGATTCAACGGTCTAAACCAAGCCAGGAATCACTTCCAAAAGCGGTAGTCACGATGGGACGGATGGCGCTGTACAAGCACAGAAATGGCCAGTGTGGCTGCGCCCAGTGTGATGCGAAAGACTTCGAGAAGGGGAAGGAAATTCGAAACCCATTTAACACGCTCAATTTGGGGTGAGTACACCGGATCTGATTGTCTGAACCAGCAGATATTGTCACAGCTGCTGATTTGTGGACGATATTTGTGGACTTTCTATCGAGTTACAACATTAGCATTTGTGGACAATATTTGTTGATGAAGGAACTGGTAAGACGTCCACAAATGTGAACTACGGGATCCGGAACATGCATTCAAATCGGCCCTGCACGCGACCGAGCATTGTGACTTGACTCCGGATCCTGGGGTCCGTGTGTCTATATGAATGGGGCCTTTGTTTTTGATCTTCACCAACAATCGGGTATGTACGAGAAACGAAAACGAAACGAAGCTATACGGATGCCGAGCGATGGCCGCGGCGTCCAATGCAATAGGCTATTTATAGACCGTCACTTCACTTTTCAATGCGGGCGTAGGGGAGAGGGAGCCAGCGAACGGATCCCGAACGGCCTGATGGCGATGGTGCGGCGTTGATGGGTTAGAACCACATTCATTTCTTCTTTGCTCGGGGGCAACCGGTGATATATTTTTAACACAGGCTGCGAAAACATTATGGCATTTGCACTCATTTTCTCTCTGCCAGAGTTCACTCTCACAACACACCTATTGTGATACACCCAAACAACCGGTACAAGCAGGCCATGACTCATTACGGGAGCCTCTCATTCGAGCGCATTTACAAGCCCATCCTCAATTTCTTCGGGGAGGAACACCGTCCACACATTTCAGCTTTTCTCAGTCGTGATTCCATCTAGGCTAGTAATGCACTTCTTCCCAACGTGACGCAGCGATTTCTTCACAAGCGGTGACGGTTCCACGGGGGAGGAGTGTCCGGCCGTCCCTTATTTAAGGCTGTGCAGCAATATCAGGATATGCAGACGAGTCATTGCACGAGCAACTCATCACCTGCCAATTCCGAGTCATCATCACCGGCCGATTCCCCACCAGAATCAACTCTCAAGGACATCAAGTGAATGGTATCAGAGTTCTGTGCGGCAGAATAACCTAAACACAGGATATTAAGTCGCACATCACAACTGCGTCACTGAGTAACAGACCTGCTCCGCTGTGCTGTAGCTTCTCGTGGGCACGTGGGGCACGCAGAAAGTTGGACAACTGATAGCTCTGAAGCCGAGGAGGGGACCGGGGCTTCTTAGAGAAACGCGACGGAGCTGGCGAGGGTGCTGCTTTCTTGTTTGGGTTGGTGCGCTTGACTCGACGGTGGATTACCACAGTGTGGGTTTTCATGGCCGTATTGTCGTCTGTCTTCAGAGTCAGTCTCCTGTCAATATTAACAGTCCGACGGATTCCCACTGACCCTGCAAATTTGCGGCACTGTCTGGTTTGGTGTGGTGACCAATGTGGCTGGGGCGACGCGGAGCACGCAAACGGTATGGATCGATCAGAATACTACTCGGAGGCCGAGATGGAGAACGCGGCTTCCTGGCGAGATGCAGAGGGACCGGCGAGATCCCGCAAGACGAATCCATGGGGGCGCGTGGGTTTCGAGAGAATCGCCTCACGCCAATGGCCTGCGCTGTCAATGGAAAACGTGACTGTTTCCCACGCCCAAATTGGCGATTCTCGGTTCTGATTCTATCAAAATCACTATTCGAACGCTCCGCAACTTTGTGGCTCAGCCACCGGAATTCAGTGAATTTGCGCCGTGTTTGGCAGGGGTAAGGGAGCACTTGAAACATTTAAGCTTCCCAAGCCGTGATTCTTTTTGAACGCCCCGAAACTTTGTGGCTCAACCACCAGAATTCAACAGTGCAGTCCCGCCCGGTGGTACTGGAAGCAACCATTGGCGACAAGTGACACTGGAAGGAAATGATAAAAAAAATCCAAAATTTCTTGTGTCGTTTCACTGGTAACGCATAACACCTGGACCGTTTCTCGTCGCCGCTCTGGGCCCATGGATCTGGTTTAACATGACCGGCCACACTTTCCAAGGCAGCGACACTGCTGGATGCCTGCAGAACATGACCCTCTCCGTGTTCCTCCGCAGCATCCCAGTTACATTCGTCCCTCTCCGCGGATTCTTCAAATTCGTCTATTTCTTCATCCTCATTCCCGTCCTCAACTTCTATGCCGCACAAATTATGTTTCTCATCCCAGATCTCCTGTTCCACTTCATTAAAAATTTCCACGATAGACGGCGGCCCAGAACACTCGGGAGCAGGTCAATCGGGCTTGCGTGCGAGTCCCTGGTTTGCCGCTGTATTTCATTGTCTTTACCGAACTGACGAGTCGGGCCAATGCACCATTGATCATCCAGGGATCTGGGTCGGAGTCCGACTGGATATTCGGTCACACCTCTGCCAACCAAAGAGCTGAACTGCGGCTTCGAAAAGATCTAGAACGGTCTGCTCTATGGCTGGAGAAACCTGCCTTCGATATAATAAAGGTACTGGGGACAACCATTGTCCTCCACTCTGATTAAAAATAGCAATGTCCTGGAATGCTGAGTTTTAAATCTGCCTTTGCTGGGTAATAGCCAGCGAAATTCCAAGCAGAACTGTGTCCTCAGATTCCTTTTTGGTGCACTCCGGAGCTTTCCAGGTGATTGTGTCCTTATTTAAACAGATGTAAAGTAAACGGCGCATCCCGCGGTTTCAGGTGCAATTTGCACAATCCGTGCCACGGTATTTGCCGAGACATGCGCCAGATCAGCAAATTTCATTGCATGCGCTCATTTGAAGCCGGTTTTAAATCTTCTTTTCCTGGGTGATAGCCAGCGAATTTTAAAGCTCTAGGCGCTTGCGTCCTTATTTAAACAAATGCAGAACTGTGTCCTCAGATTCCTTTTTGGTGCACTCCAGAGCTTTCCAGGCGATTGCGTCCTTATTTAAACAGATGCAAAGTAAACGGCACATCCCGCGCCGTGTCAGGTGCAGTTTGCACCGCAAATTGCCGCGGTATTTGCGAAACATGCACCAGATCAGCAAATTTTATCGCATGCACTCATTTGAAGCCAGTTTTAAATCTGCCTTTGCTGGGTATGCTGTAGGTCTCAAGTAAAACACACGGCATGTATTTATAAACCATTCTACTGAGGAACCATTAAAATTCTGTCCATGGTGTGGCTCTATCGGCAATTGCCGCAAGTGATGGCGGAGTTTCAGGTACGAGATGCCCTCCGGAATACGGCAAAGTACATCGTATCAAAAATCTAGAGCATTATTAGTACTGTGAGACCTAATCTGCTCTTGTACAGCCAAAAACACCCAAATTTGACCCACCAAATGATCTCGAGGAAAAATCGGGCCACGAGATGCCCTCCGGGTTTTCCGTCCGAATCGAATGGGCCTACTTTAAAGGACAACGGTTGAGAATTGAGCTCACAATCAGGAATCTCGTGAAAACTTACCAAAAAGAAAAAAAAAAAAAAAAAAAAAAAAAAAAAAAAAAAAAGGGGCCGCGCCCTTCACTCTCGTCGTTTCGGTGCCCATAGACCATTATTCCGAGTTTCAGAACTGTTTAATCAGTTCGAAAAGCCTTCTCCAATTTTTTCATAAAACCTGGATTGGAATTGGTTTGATCCTCTTGCCAATTGTTGCAAAATCCTCTGAATAGGGATTCAACAAAATTCTCGTCGATGCTTGCCGCGAAATCGATGCCCCCATATATTCATATGATGAATAAATATCATTTACCCGCTTTCAAATGCTCATCTACCGCACGACCAGAGCAGGAGAGGTAAAGTGATTGAAAGTTGTATCCATCACTGACCGTGGGAACCGCTATCCACGGATAAAACAATTAACCGTTCTTTAACGATTACCTTCGCGATTCTTTACATCTCTTTGGTTTCATCCCCATCTAGGCTAACTCCTTCTGTTCCTCTCTGCTCCTCCCCTGATTCTCAACCCTCGGAAAACACACGACATGCTGCGCCGCAATGCCCACAGCATTCCACCAATGCTATGTTTGCTCGTTTGATTCTCACCATGTCCGAAATTAACTGATTGCGCCGCCACCATGGACTCTAAACCATTTTGGGGTCTTTGAGATAAAGAGCTAGGTCGAATCATCCCTACCGACAAACCTTTTTCATTCAGCGCCTGCAGGCGCCGCATTATATAAATTGGCCGTCCGCTGTACCTTCCTGCGCCACATTTGATCCCCCCTCTTGCCTCGTTCCCTCCCTTGCAAAGATTCTTCTATCTAGTTCAAGAGTACATGCACCTGAACTGCCCTATCTCAACACCTCGAACATCTCCAAATCTCGCGTCAATTCTGGTTAAATTTCTTCGACACTTCAATATTATTGGCCCAAATCAATGGCGGAGCAATGGCAGAGCCCAATCTTCTGCCCATTCTACAACTTCTTCGCTTGCAGACCTGCCTACTTCTCACTGTTCTTGCGCTTTATGTTCGAATATAAATCTTTTCAAGACAATGTCGAGGGGGCAGCTTGAATGCGTGCTGCTTCCAATATTCCCGAAGCATGGATGTTCAATCGCGATAAACTGTTCAGCTGTTGCTCCATTGGAGTGGTCGGAGAGTCAAGAGTTTTTTCTATGCTACTTGGGTTTGATTGTCATCGCCGGAGCGAAGCGCGGGTGGGTCTTTTGAACGATATTCTTGGTGGTCTAACAATCTCGATGCCTTCCAGCCAGATGGTCCGATAATTGCCACATATCCAATAGCATTCTATGCTCCTGACACAATCCCTCAAATACAGTCCATGGTACCACCCGATTCGTTTGTGGCCTCAAATTGATCTCCTTGAATCCCACTTTTGATAATTCATCTCACTCTGCGCCATGTCGTGCGTAATCCTGAAATCCGTTCGAACTTGCCTCAAAGGTTGTTATTTCCGGGTGTTTGGGGCATAAAATATTACCATTAAATAAAATCATTTTCATGATTTGTTTCCAATCTTAGTTCCGGAGCGAAGCGGAGGCGCCTCTTGTCCGTGGAAGAGTGATCGGTGGATGTGGTCCGGATAAATCCGTGGATCGGCCGATCCACGCTACTTAGTCCCTAGAGCCTCGATTGGAATCATACGGCGCCCGAATTCAAACATAAATGGCTGAGAACGAGTCTTCAAAGTATGAAAATCGAGATTTATCAGCAATACATACCGAAAGCGGCGGCGGCGTAGGCGGGGAACGCGCGGGTCGACGGCACGGAGATAAGTATGTTCCAGGGGTCCACCCCTTTGACTAAAAAATTCAAGGAGCTTTCCAGGTCCATTTAGATGATGAATGCTCAAAAATCTCTGTGCGCTCGAGTGTGACTCCCGAATTATCATCAGCTCAAGTCAATCATTCCCAATGTGGTAAGTGCCAGATATACACGAGCATTTCGACATTCGGGGCATGTTCAAAGTCCCTGAAAAAGTTCCAGGAGCTTTCTAGGTCTATTTAGTTGGTATCCACTCAAAAATCTCCATGCACTCGAGTGTGGCCGTGGAATTATTCTTGAATGAAGTTGATCATTTCGAATTCAGACACGGGCAATGCCAGATAAAATCATTTCATGAGATCAAAAAGGGACGAAGTACATAGGGGACTGGCGCTTGCCGCCGCTACTGATCCGTTTATCACATGATGGTACACCCGTGCCTTCCTGGCAATTCCTGTGTCGTCTATCCAGAGGAAAGCGAGCAAAGTGAGGAAGATAATTTCGCAGTCGGTTTGTAGATCCACTCCTATCGAATGCCTGCGCCCTGAGGATCTTTCACTGCAATCACAAAATTTCTCAGGGCTATGCAGCAGAGTATCGCTGAATCTGTACTGTTTGTATGTATGGCGCGGGAGGGACCATATTGTGGACTAGGAAACATCTATTCTCCCTGCATATAAACATTAGAATGGTGCTGAGAACCTGTGTAGACCCACTATATTCCATCTTTCACCACGCTACTGTAGTGTCCCGTCAAGTCGCGTCGTCGTGCGTCGAAGTACCGAATGTACGCATACGTTGTCAAGATAACTGACGGCTATAGCTTCCAAGACACCCTCCACCTCATCCCTAACATGCCGGCCCACGCCGTAATAGTCGACAATCGCCGCATAATGCTCCTTGGGAAAAGGACCCATTGTCGAATGATGTTGCTCGAGAAATCTGTCCGTTTTTCTTCTCCTACCGCGAACAACAAATTATGGTCTACTTTGATACTTCTCGACATTGAGCCTCGGCCAGTAGCGCGTCAGTCACCCCCCCATTCCCATTCTCACTTGTTGGCCTATTCTGATCGACAGTGCATGCATGCTCCTGTTTGCCGTCTATCGGGGAATCCCGACATTCTCCTTCTCCTCTTCCTGTTCAGTCCCGTCAGTCGTGGATCAAGTGTCAAAGACTTCGTCCATCGACGCGTCCAAGCCAACGGTTTCGGAAGTATCCACGAAAACGTCAAAGCCAGGGTAATGAATCGACTGAGACTGCCTGCCAGGCGAATCACAGGGCGTGCGAGACGGACTGGCCGACGCTGTGCGTATCGGCAAGTCGTCAATTGCGAAAGCGCCGATACCGGGCAGTGGCGAGGTAGGACCCATGGTGGGGATGTGGAGGGTGCCGCGATACTCGGGCGGGATCTCCGCAATGCTATCCCCAAGAATACGACATTTCGTGAGAGCTCTCCTTGAGAGGTGTTTTGTGGGGGACCTGGTGGAGAGCCCGAGAGGAGATTGGTGGGCCACGCGACTCGTAATAGGTGAGGACGTAATCTCGGCGCTACTCATGAAGAGGTTGCATTTGGGGGTTCTCGTATGGGAGCTGGGAGGAGTTTCAGAGTGCAGCGCCATCTGGAAAGAACGGTGGGATGGGTTCATTGCGGCTTGAAATGGCGAATGGGAGTGTCGAAATGGAATGGGCGAGGAATCGATGCTCTTTTCAATTTGACCCTTCGTGGGGCTGCTTCCTGAGAGTTTGGCCCTTGGGGTCAGGAGAAATCGGTCCAGCGGTAGATCCTCAAGAGGAGCGCGGCGTTGTCCGAGGTGCGATTCAGCCATGGTAACGGGGTGGTTCAACAAGGGGCGTGATATTTGTTGTTGTTTATGGGCGTAGGCGTCTTGTCACGGCGTCACTGTCACGCTATGTCTAGATTCGGTGCGAACTTCGAAGAGGAACGAGACAAGCCAGAAGCTCGGACTGTACCCTTGCTGCGTCTTTTTTCGAGTTTACACTTGGGTGTAACCTGATCGGGCCTGATACAAGGGTCAGGCCTGATCAGGTAAATTCAGATTTTGAAAATTTTTTCCGACAAAGGTTTTGGAAAGGATAGGCCCAGGTCCTTTCTGGGAAAGCTTAGTGCTCTCCATTCCAGGGCAACAAATGCAATTCAACGGCGGCTTGGTGTGCCGAGTTTCGTATCGAATCAGTAAATTGTTGGTAAATTGAGAGGTTGCAGCTGTCCGGAATGAATGCAAAATTCAAACGAATCACCTGGTTCAGTATGGAGAGGTTGCAGCTGCCCGGAACGGAATTCTGAAGAGACAGAAAGTCTTAGAATTGCGCTGGCTACAATCTGGGATAGTGCATTGGATGGCTCCCGTCGCTGGCATTCAAACCCTTGTGCGCGGGGAACACAGGCAGTAATTAGAATTCTCGGTGTCGTTGGCGTTCAAACCTTTGCTCGCAGCATGCTGGTCTGGGCCGTTCGGCATCCGACGGTTCCTTGTGTGGGAAAAATAAGCGATCGGACTTCGGCGGTGGTACATAAGGCGGTGAGGCCCACTGACGTGGCTTTTTGCGTCGCCCCTCACACTCCAACGTCCCGAGCTCGCCGAAGCCCAGAATATGAAAGCTAACCCCTACCCCCTCGAGAACGACCTCACTGGTGGCCTCCCTATTAATCTCGACTCTCTCACCGACGGCCCTCCCGGCAGCAAGCCATTTTATCCCTATTCAACTCTCATCCGGTGCGTCCTTGTTCTGTTCAGTACTCTTTCTCTGTTGTTTATCTTGTCATTGTGTGTTCTGTTTAGCCATGCCATCAAAGGCTCGCCAAATCAGAAACTCCTCCTCGCGGATATATACTATGCCATCGAGTCCCGCGCACGTCGTATTCCCCGTTTGCGTTTGGCTATCTCATTTCCCCCAGTTCCCCTATTTCAGAACAGCCCCCAACGGGTGGAAGGCACGTTACTTCCGTTGTGCTACGACCGCCAATGCTGACTGTCCCCCAGAACTCGGTTCGCCACAACCTCACGCTGAACCCCTCCTTTGAGAAGGTGCCTCGTCCGCTCACGGACCCTGGAAACGGCTCCTATTGGACCGTCAACGACAACGTCGATCCCCGCGCGGGCGTCCACCGCATCCGCAAAAGGAAGAGCAACGGTGCCAAGGGCCGCACGTCCGAGGACGACATCTACCATCCACTCTATGACCCCCTCGACGACTCCCCGCACATCCAGCCCCAGCTTGAAGGCCCGTATCCCCCCTTCCTTCCGTACATGTACGCTTGATCCATTGTCTCTGCCGCACGCTCATCTCGTTGCTGCTGCAGATTTAATCTCAATTTCCCGATGATGGACATGCGCCTCCCGCTCTCGGAAGGCCCGATGCCGATTTCGCCTGCGGAAAACATGGACGAGAACGAACAAGTGAACTGGCGCATGGCGTGGCTCAACGAGATTGAGCACCTGCATCAGGTGACGACCGAGCAGGAGAAGGCGGGGGTAGACTCGGCGTGGTACATGATGATGCTGTTCCGCCTGCGTGATGCGCTCATGCCGCCCATCGACCCGGATGCAGTGATGCAGGTCCTGCCGGACATGCCTACCCCTCAGCAGCAGGACGAGACCCAAAAATCCTGTCCGCATTCTAGCTATGCCCTCATGCCTGACCAGATTTTGTCCGGACTTTGATTCGGACCTAAAGAATTGCTCCAGAAAAAAATGTTTTATGCGACAGGGACCATATATTATCACTGGAAATGCAGTCGACGTGCGAGTGCTTCGTGCCACCAAGCAGACTTGGCTCGATGAATGCATAAGTACGATTGTGTACAACCCAGCCACAGCTGGTTGATTCCGAAGTTATACGGTGCGTCGTCTGGGATGCGGGCCGACACACGGCCGGTGCGGACACGCACATAATGAATCTTCTTCTTGTCGCGAATGGGGAGGAGCTTGAACGCCATCTCGGACAGTTCGTGCAGAGGTTGCGACATCTGAGAGCACATTGAGTAATTCACTGACTTGATAGAGGGCTGGGAACTCACCTCTTCCGAGCGCCACGGGGTACTCACAACCTCCAAAAATTCAATCTTGGCCAGTACATCGTCAGAAATACCCTCATAGCCGGCCTCGTAAATCATCTTAGTCCTCCACACCGCCTTACTGGTTTCGTCAGAATCTTCCGGTCCCGACTCTTCATCCGGTCCCGACTCTTCATCCGGTCCCGACTCTTCATCCGACATGTGCTGCTCGTGGAGTATCTGCTTGACAGCCTCTGTCGTCAGGCCGGACTTGGCGACGAACGAGGGGACTCCATTTGCACGTTGCAGGGCCTTCTGGGAGTAATTTCAGTGACACGGGTATTTGAACGAACATAAGATGTAGATACCGTAACACGCCGCTCGCGCCTTCGACCGACACTCAAACTCTCTTGGCGTCGGCGCGCTGCGACCTCGTCAACCTGCTGACGCCACTGTTGCTTACAGGAACGGAAGGATGTCTTCGCCATCTCCAACAATGTCTTGTTATTCCACGTAACTTCGGCGTTCGATACGGTCAAAGCCTCAGGACGATTCTTGACATTCTGTGGCTCAGATTAGCGACGAAACCTACCGCAAAAAAAATATTGCTTCACTTTGAGACGTTGTGCAACTAGCTTGACCACTACGTCCAACAAACGCTGATTATTACGGTGAGTAACATTCGACTGGAAGATTGGGTTCAGATAGGGCGCGCTGGTCGTCTCATTGAGCCGTTGGACGGTTAGATCTTCGGGCCAGATCTTCCCAGGCACACCAACGACATCGCGGAAGGCAAGCGACACTTCATCCTGGAACAGCATCAGCAAAACGAGAAAGAGCGTCGAAATTTAGAATGATGTTCAGACCTGCAGAGCCCGTTTTGCGCGTTGAAGAGCAGCGGTAGGAAGATCCTTGGCTGGCGTAGAGTAGCGAGGTCGAATTTCTGTTTCGGTGCCGATGCTGCTGGATTGCTGGCGTCCGAGTCAGTGTCGCCTGGAGAATTTTCCCCGGCATCGTTGTTTATCTCGGAAGCTTCGGCTACCTCTGGCAATCCGCGTGCGCGGCGCCGAGTCTCCTGTCTCTTGCGCTGCAGGATACGCCATCGAGCTGCCATATCCCCGCGGTTGGAGGGCGGAGCGATGGCATCCTTCTCCGCCAGGCGGGCTCTGAGTTTGTGGTTGTCCTGAAGCAAGAAATCGTTGCTGACTTGCAACTGGTCCTGCCTCAATGACATCGCGTCCATTCGAGCAATAAGCTCAGCCGAGTAACCTCCGTTCGCGTGCGCGACAGCAGGCTGAGACCCTGGGAAACGTTGATCATACGTGTCGGTGGCGCTGGGAAGGTTTAACGACGACGAGCGCATAGAGGGCCTCGAACGAGTATCTATCAGATGAACACCGCCGTGTAAAAGACTCCTATACATACCTGGGATCCCCCCCATGGTTCACGAGCTCAGACGAACGCGACCGACCGAATTGCACGAGCCTGAATTATCAGGCACAATCACAGCCCAGAGGATCGTAAATTACCTGGAAGAGTCGCCAGGAGCATCGTAGGTGGGCTCAGACACGTTCCTAGTGGTTGATCCCGCACGCGTCGTATAATCTGGCCTGAATCTGCCATGCAATAAATAGCCAGCATCTGATTGTTTTGAGACATACTGAGACGGATATCCTTGGCCGATCGATCCGTAGCCACGGTCTCTGTAGTCTTCGCGATGACTAGTAGTCCAAATTACCCCGTTATTCACATAACAAATCGTATTGTATCTTTACCTGTCCTCCGAACTATGGAAAGTGGGTCCATGGTGGTCCTCCAAGTCGGCACTGTATGGTGAATGTCCTTGGCCGTGGTCGCGGCGAGACTGGTACATAGGCGTTGGAGAGCAAGAGAGGAGCCGAGTGGCAACTCTCCCAGGAGCGGTGTCCCTGGACGTGTCCGCAACCCGCTGATTCGAAATTATAACTCCTTGACAACGACGACGAATCTGAAACTGAGAGATTATTCGTCTAATGAGTATGAGGTTAATCAGAATGCCCCTTACCTGGCATTGGATACAGTTCAAAGTCAGTGCAGCCTGGGATAAGGTCAAGGTAGGCGTCGAAACTGAGACGGACGCACCTATACGCACCTACACTGATCTGCACTGATCTGCATGATGTCAGTCCGGCTTTATAATCAGTTGTTCTACTGTCCCACTAGCAATGGAAGATTTAAATTTAAGCCACAATCCGGAGGAAACTAACGAGGACCGTCGCCGCCGTCTCCAGCGCGCGGCTCAAAGAAAGCGCCGCACTCAGGAGGATGACGAGGATCGCGAAGCGAGGCGCAACCAAAACACTATGGCACGCAGAACTGCGCGATCACGTTTACCCGATGACAGAGTTGTCCAAATTCGCCGGGACGACCCGGAATCTCGGACCCAACATCGAGCGCTCCTCGATCCCAATCGACGAGCCGAAATTCAACAACATAACTGAACGGCCCATCTCGCTCGGTATCACACATCTCATTCGTCTTCTGGGAGCACCCAGTGGTGGGATCGCATTGGAGCCCTGAACGCTTCGGAGATTGCAAAACCCTTGGGACTTCGATGGAATCGAAACTGTAAAGTATGTGGTATTAAAGTCCGTGTTCCAATACTTCCTTCTCTACTTTGAGTTCCCATTTATTGCATTCTCAGGCACTGACAGGGGAAAGGATACACGACCAGTGCTTTGTTTGCCCGAAAGGCGTTCATCACCAACCGCCGCTACCGCCGTACCCCGCGGAATGGAGCTCTTTTATTGACGATAGAAGAACTGCTGGCCTCTCCCGCAAACTGAACAATATTTTCACCCTCACTGCGCTTGGGGTTTACGATGGGGATTTCATGAAGTTTCCAGATGGAATTCCAGCTGTCACGCTAGCGGGTGGTCGTACACGTGATCGGATGCTCCCGGCGCACGAGGGACAGCATGCCATCCGATGGTTCATTCACGACCCGCAGGCTATGTTTTCAAAGGGAGCAGAACTCGATATCCCGGACGCGTGGATTCAGAGCACACTGACAGGACTCAAACGAGTTAATCGATTCATTCACGAGCTCGAAAGGCTGAAAGCTTATAATGATGACGATGATATCGCGCTGCAAATTGAACATTCGGACAGTATTGGGAACGAGGTCACACCCCCAAATTGGGAAGTAAGGCCGATAAGGCCGAAGGCCGAATTATCCTGTGTTTTACCGGTTTACAAATACTAGAGCTTCGGAAGAGTATGGCTCATTGGGCATGAATGTAAAATATTTGAGCCTATCCAAGAGATATGGAATACTTCAAAGAGAACTCAATGATTTCACGATAAAAATATAGCATGGTCCAGAGCAGTCCATGTCAACTTCACGTGACTTCACGATAAAAATATAGCATGGTCCAGAGCAGTCCATGTCAACTTCACGTGACTAACACGTGAGTTCATAAGAAGATCTGCTACCCCTTGCCACGAGGCATATTGTTGTCAACCTGTCACGAGGCCCAGGCACGCACTCTCTTCTCCCACACGCAGGCTAGTGTGGCGGGAAATAGGCCGCAGGCCTAGTTGACTTAGGTAATTTACAGAGGGTCGCGGCAGCGACCTATTTGACTTGATTTACTGGTGTAAATTAGGGTGAAATAGAGTAAATTTCCCACGGGGCCCGGGGCAGAACCCCGGGCGAAAAATAGCTATTTTACTGGGTCAAATAGCCCGAAAACACTAATTTACCGGTCAAATAGCTATGCCCAGCTGCCCCATTCGTCTGCCTTTGTAGCTACGCTGTCCGCTGCCGCCTTTGAACTCGTCCCGCCCTTACCATTGGTTGGCCCGTGGTGTCGAGCGTCGACGGGAGTTTCTTTGGCGGCTGTGATGCTGTCGGCGAGGACATGAAGATACTTCTCGATGTCGAATTCGGCCGCGAGGTCGAACCGGCTCGTTGAACTACCACGGAGGTCGGGGAGGATCATTGGGCTTTCCCGGGCCAGAAGCTGCCTCGGCGGCAGGAACAATTGTTGGCAAAGGAAGCTAGCAGCACTTCGGGATCAGCTATACGTCGCGTGTACCATTTAAGATTATTACTTACATTGTGAGCTAGTATGACTGCTTCCGCAGATGCTGTCGCGTCGCGTAACCATCTAATGAGGTGTTCCGACGTCGGATATTTTGCGAGTCAAGATTCGAGAACGGTAGCAAGATTCTCAATCGCCGGGCCACGGGTTTTGATTTCAAAGACACCTTCGTCATTACGAGGGCCAAACTCGAAAATGGCGGCCTCTATCTCACGATTCACCGTCATTTCTTCGCCGATAGATTCCACCCAGTCCGCGTCAAGACAGAAATCCGAGAGCCGGTTGATTTTGTCCCCGAGCTCGGCGAATGAGTTCCTGGGGTAAGTTCTCCATATACAGCCTGAGAAGGCTGATATCTCCGCTGTGGGACATGATAGGCGGCCAAAATGAAAAATGTCCGTCACACTGATCACAAAGCACCTGACGGTGACACAGGGCGTATTGCCAAATTGGGCGGTGCTCGTCCTGTAGCTACTACTGTCTTCAGTTTCAGAGCTCTAGCTCCTCTACAGAGTGCTTGGCTGGGGCACAAATGGTAGCTGGGCTTATGGGAGCTAATTTACCCTATTTTACCCTACTTTACCGTCTATTTTTCAGCCATCCAGCTGGCCGGTTAATTAGCCGCTAATTTACCGGGTTATTTTGCACATGTGAATTTCACAGGGCTATTTCCCGCCACACTAACGCAGGCAACTGCAGTCAAAGACCTAGACTCGCGACCAGTCTGTTTTAGGTAACCAAACTTTGATCACGAGACAAGCAAGGGATCAAAGGGTTCCTATATTTGCTGTAGGTCAGCTCTCTCGCGTACACGTTGTCAGCATGTGATGCGGTGCTTTCAGCTTAGAATCCGGTTCGAAAATCGACGCTACTGGCGACAATGCAGGCTAGTGACCATTACACGGTGACTAACAACATCCACGGTGCGAAGCAAATTTGTGGAGACACTGTCCCATAATTTACCCATCCAGGGGCAAAGGAGGGCATCAACATCAACAACAAGCGTGACTCGGGTCACTCGAAGTCACTGCCGTAGACCCGATGAGGACACAAACTTTTCCTTTCGTTTCGCCGTCTGGGCCAACCTGACATCGCAGTGTGGAGCCGGCCGGCCATTGTTCACAGAGGCTCCAAGCCAGATTTGTTTCTCAATACCTGCCAAATGCGAGACGCGGCCGATCTTCAGCGGTTTAGAATCGATTCGCCCCATCTTGACGCGGAGGCCACGGAGAGGATCATTGAATCCAGCGTCCTGCAAGAGGCCCAGAGCAAGAAAGCAGCCGCGCAGACAACGCCCGCTGTACGTGCACGGGGAGGTGGGAGAGGGAGGGGCGCAGCAAGAGGGAGAGGGAGGGGACGGGGGGCTGCAAAAGGGCCGTTGCCTGCCACACAACGCCTCGCCATGCTTCAAAGTCAAGGTGTTTCGTTGTCATGACCGAAAATTTACCAATTACAAAGCTTGTTCCCTCATTTTCACCGAATGATTTTGTATGCACTGTATTCATGGCATTTGCTGTACAATAATAATTTATGGAAGGTCACCGTGCTTCGAGCGCTCAACCAACTCGCGCCTCTTCGTTCCACGTACGCCGGCGCCTTTGTTGCCACAACCCACTTCGCCCATGACCCAGCATATCACCTTTATTGGTCAAATGATGCAGTACAGCAGGTTCGGCCTCCATTGAAGCGGTCGAATATTCTGCTCCGGTCAAACCATGCACAGCAAAGGTGCATTCACCATCTGTTGCCTAACGAGTCTATTATATCTCACAATGCATAGCGTCGGCGGACACCTAAATCTGATGCATAATGAGCAACATGCATTATGAATACGTCTCCACAGGTCCCCCAAAACCTATGCATTACGAGCAATATACATTATGACCTCATGCACTGTGAGCAATCTGACTGTACATATGAAATAATGAAGGTATGTTATTTTCCCACTGGTTGGTTTCGTTCTTTTGAACTCATCAGGTGGGCCACACAGCCCACAACCAACCAAGCACACCATCACGCCAAAAATTTGGCATATTGTTTCCCGTGATGAAGCCACGACAGAGGCAAGCCAACTGGCCAGGTTGTCCTGCTACCATCGGGCCAAAGCATCCTCGACTGGCCAGAAAGAAGTTGTGGCTGGCCAGACCAAACCTCAATCTGTTCCCCCAGAACCCAAAAAGAAGTCGCAGCTTGCCAGGCGACGACCCCGATGCCCCCTGATGCTCAAACAGAAGTCGCAGTTTTCCAGGCCACGACGTCAAGCCCCCAGAGCCCAACAAAGAGTCACAGCTTGCCAGGCCACGACCCCGATGCCCCTGATGTCCAAACAGAAGTCGCAGTTTGCCAGTTCATGACATCAAGCCCCCAGAACCCAAACAGAAGTCGCAGCTTGCCAGGCCACGACGTCAAGCCCCCAGAACCCAAACAGAGGTCGTAGCCTGACAGGCCATGACTGCGATGCCTCCAGAACCCAAACAGAAGCTGCAGGTTGCCAAACCACGACTTCAAACCCCCAGAATCAAAACGGAGGTCGCAGCTTACCAGGCTCGCGAGCCCCTAGAACCCAAACAATGAGCACAGTTTGCGTTATCGCTTAGAACCCAGATAGAGATCGCAGCTTACCAGTCCATACAACCTCGATCCTTGGGACCATCTTGCCATGAAGTCTCAGAGTAAGTCCAAATTGAGCATCTGTCAGATCAGCAGAGGAGGCCAACTAACTTGAGTTGCTGTATGAGAGTCCGTGCTGGAGGGTTATTCATTCAGAGTGCTGATCGAGGTGGTGCGAGTTTGTTCTGCGCCTCAAATAAAAGAAGATAAAGGTCAGGGAGAGAATCGTTAGTTACCTAAATTTGTAACACTTCCTTGTGGCTCTGATCATCATGTACCAGCCCCCAAATACAAATAATCCTGCCCTGAAAATCATCAAGGAGCACAGAGCAACCGCAGATCAAGATGGGAACTGTGCTCGTCGTAGTGCAATGACAGTTCCCTGAGAGTAGAAGAGCCCCCGCGCCTTGGGATTCTTCTCCTCCCAGGGAGCTGTCATTAAACGTCGACCAGCACCGCACCTTTTGGAAGTTGCCCTTGAAATTTCTTGATTAGTGTGAGATTATCTTGTCTGCCATTTGATGTAATCAGGATGAGCGAACAGTACTAGTATGGGGTTGCAACTTACATTGACCTTCTTTATTCGAGTCGTTTACGCCATAAATAGGCCACGCGCAAATTCTTCATCTTTGTCGCCGAAATGTCTTCCTAGGGGAGATTTGTGAGCGACATCAAAAGAAGGCCAAAATAGAAGTGAAACTCAGCAGTATTTGGCACTTAGGCAATTGTGATTGATCCCCCAGAACCCGAAATGGACTCGGAACACCGATCCAATGATCCCCCAGAACCCAAATAAAGGGATTCGGCATGACTGACAAGGTCGCACTCAATCCAACGATTCTCTCAAGAGACCGGGACCCAGATACATGGAGTTGACACAACTGGCAAGGTTGTGCTCACTGCAATAATCCAGAGCCGCACTGGAAGGTGGCTCCACCGGTGTTGCGATCAATCCAGCAGAACCCGGATACATGAATTCGATGCAACTGGCAAAGTTGCACTGATTCCAATAATCCAGAGCTCCACTGGATAAATTCCGCACCACTTGGCTAAATCCACCAGAGCCCAGATACATAAAGTCGGCGCAAGTGGCAAGATTGCACTGACTCCAATAATCCAGAGCCGGCTTCCGCGAAGGAATGAGGGAAATGTGGCTCAAACTGCAGGCTTTATATACCATTTCGGCTTGTGGTATCCCAGCCCCAACGGGCTTCGGAATTCTCTTTCCGCTTTCCTGATCCCCGAACCGGGTCCGGGGAGAATGAATCTGTGGCCTGCCTCACTTACTGTTGCAAGACAGCTCGTGCCGGAGATTATAGCCAGGGCTAATATGAAGCTTTGTGTTTCTTCATATTCTGAGATCGCCTTCAGGAAGGTTACTGAGGCATGGCCCGTGTGCTCGGCATGAGCGGGGGGTCCTAGCCTGCTTGTTGACGCATCTGTAGATACATTTGTGGATATCATTTGACATTTGTGGACTCCACAAATCCTGTCCACAAAATCATTATCGGAGCCGCCGTGGATGATAGTGATTACGTGAATGACTCTTTCATACAATACAGAGAGCACCGGGGCCGGCGGTGTTCGCCCTTCGGGCGAAAATTTAAGGCCTTCGGTGTTTTTCGTTCAAGCCCTTCGGAAGGCCTTAAATTTTTATGTGCATTACCGCTGCACCAATTGTCAAGGTCTCGCAGGCATTTCGACTCGGAATTGCCATAGCTATCAAATGCACCAGGTGTTGTATTTTTCTGTTCAGGCATGAGCAAGGTCGGCATTTAAAAGGTTCAAATTTGCGTTTAATTTTCAATCTGAGAAAAAAATATGCTCATTTAGAAGGTGCCCGTCAACAAAAACGAGATGCTGTTGTCACCAGTTGAACGGGAAGATCCACGCGGTGAATTGCTCTATGAAGCTGCTCTGTTAATCTGGGATGAAGCGCCATGGCCAACCGTGCTGTTCTGGCATGTGTAGATGAACTCCTACGCCGGATTATGGGAAATGACCTGCCATTCGGTATCGAGTGGTCCCGGTCCTCCTCCAACGCCGGTTGCGGATCCGTGACGGCATGCTGATTTCGATTTCTTCTACTGGTAATTGTGCCTCAATTGCTAAGGTTTAAAAGCCAATCTCTTGCTATCATCATATGGACTACCTGGCCACCGTTTTTGGAACATTCTGAGCATGTGATTGACAAAGAAGCTGAAATTTTGCATAAAATCCATACAACTCTTTTATCCTGTCCTTGTACGTCCACATACGCTTCCGGTGCTTTAATTCCGTAGCGCGCAACAATTATCGGGGCTCCCCATGCTTGGTGAGCATACGCCAGGTTTATCGCATTGGGTGAGCCGTTTCATGGACCGGGGTCATCATCGCGATCTATCTTCCACGTACACCACAGTCAAATGAAACGGTCAATTGAAGCACACCTAGCTCCTGCTGTACAAAGCCTACAGGTTGAGTGTGTTGAACTCTAGGCTCATCCGTGGAAGTAACTGCATTGATCATTGCGGTCATTTTGCTCTATTTAAATTCCCCTCGGACGCAATATTGACCTCTCCAGAGGCCAATCAGTGCTTTTCATTGCCAGACGCGTGACTCGAAATATCTCCTAAGTACGCCGATTTCAATCGCGGCCTCCACGCGATGCGCCGCCAGGATCGCGAAACTATGGTTCTCATCGACGAAGGTCGTGTCGAGACCATGAAGATGACCCAATGAAGACGATACAGATGTGCACCAAATACAATCAGTATATCCAACCTGACACAAGGGTTGGTCTCGAGGAGCAGGTGGTGCACAAAGAGAAAATAAAATACAACAATGGGAGGGAATCAACCGTCAACGTTGTCGGGGGCAGTGGCAGCGGTGGTACTAGTTCAAGCAAAAACTGATAGCGCTTTGTTTTGTCAAAAAGATGTGACGAACAGCAAGTTATGCGGAGTAACAAGGTTTCAGCACACTAATCAAGATGACTCAAAAACAAGCACGCGACGATGAAGGAGGACGAGAAGAGAGGGAACAGCAAGGGGATAAACTCGATGGAGATGGAACCAAAGACCTGCAAACGAAACCTCGACATTTTGACAAAGATACAAGTAATCTTCCATTTCGATCAAGACTTGTGATACATTGACTCGGCCGGCTGATGTAGTCTTTCAAATTAGGACATTCACAAGACTGAAACATGGGGAAGATCATACACTTGTATTGACTCCTTTATTGTTGTACGGCACCTATATAAGTGGGCCATGCCATGACGCTTCTGCACTCCCAAGTGCGAGATGGAGCTCCAGCACGATTTAGATGAACTTTTCTACGCAACTTTTCCCAACGCCCGGCCGTCTTTACACTCGGCTCTTGTGGAGGTAGAGCACGCTCGGATTTTCATGCCACCAGAACTCCGAGAACGCTTCTTTGGGGCGGAAATGGAGATATCCGTGGCGGACACCCACAGGCGCCCCGCATTTGAGCACGGCAGTGAGCCGTAGCAAAACCCTGTCTTCGCGAGCGCGTACTTGGAGCAGCAGCGTTTCGAACCCATGAATATCGCTGGTCACGCGGCCCCGCTTGAAATGCCTATCTCCAATACCACTCCCGGGTCGGTCGGCGCATCCCCCCAGTCTTTCGAATGCGGCATCGGTTCATACTCGTCCGTCTTGTCCGTCTTGAGTTACGGATCTCCTCCCTGGCTTTCCTCGGAAGACACCCATCCAAACATCACCCTACCTGGTTCGTCCACAAGCTCTCCAGTCCCTAGTGCCTCAGCCACAATGAAACCGCGTGACAAGAAGCTGCCTGCGTGCTTGTTCTGTCGCAAACAAAAGATCGCTTGCGCACCAGCCTTGGGTGTATGCAGGGGGGCCATGAATGCGCAAGCGCAGTGCAAGTGAGTGTGCTTGTCGTGTTGTTCGCTCCTCTTCCATCAAGTTATTTTTATTTCATTCGATGGCGCACTCTCATAATTTCACTAATCACGCCTGTTCCCTTTCCCCAGTCAATGTTACCGTCGCAGACTCGACTGCGTGTACCCCACGGAGAGACAACGCGGAACAAAGAAGAAGCAGCCATCGACGTTGACAAGGACGGCTGTGGAGAGTCAGGTGTCGACCAACGGAGGCGGCATGGATACCATGAGGGAGCCGCTCACTATATCCTTTGTCATGCCTGTTGGCTCCATTGTGCGGACGACTTCAGGGAGTAGCGATCGTGGTGAGATGGAACACGGGAAGGATGGGGCATAATGCGGGCAAACCAGGGATTGGGTTGACCCACAGGCAGTATCGATGCCAACGAGACGAGGGATGCCAGAAATAACAGAATAGGATGTGGGCGCGCCATCTTCATCTAGACTTTTAAGTGTATTCTCCATCCGCACGATCTCAAGGCCATCCTGTAGAAATATCCGTTCCAGGAACTGGTCGACATCGCTGGCGAATTCTGAGCTGAGGTTTTTCAAATACGAAGAAACACCGCCGGAATTCCACTGATATTGTGGGCCGCGATCAGGGGTAAATCGGGAGATCCACCAGCATTCATGAAAGACCTGCGTCATTACACTTTGTAAAGTCAAGGTAAGAGACACTAGAGTACCGTCGCCGGGCCACTTGATATCAACCTTGACTAGTTCAATTGTCGTGTGCCCCAGTTTCCGATTACTGTGGCGGAATGACCCAATGTCTCATACCTTGGCGATATTATATGTTGGTAGTGCCAATACCTTATCATTACGTTCAATTCGACAGTCACGCGTCATGCACCCCCTTGTCGATGTCGAAATTTGGTCGAGGTCACGCATCACGCAGCCGGTTGTCGAATTGGTCAAAAGGTTCAAAAAATGGTCGAAAATGGCTATAAATTCGAGGACAGCTTATTTTGAGCCTTCAGGCATCTTAGGAGGCGGAATTGAGTTGAATTTTGCATCCGCCGAGTCTGGGACACAAAAAAGAGGCCTCCCAGTCGTTTTTTTGCGTCAAAACTGTGCTAGAAAAAAATATAACTGAAAATCTGAACTGTTGTTCAATAAGCTTTCAAATATTTGTGCTATGCTCGGAGCTCACATCCCTGACGTCCTGCATCATTTTGGTACAATTTCGAATTTTTGGTGCCGGTCACACCAAGTTGAAGGATCTGTCGAATTGTCGAATTGGTTCAAACTATCACGCGTCACACCCCCTGTCGATTTGAACGTAATGATATGGTACTTTATCGGATCACAGCTGCTTATATAATGAGCCAGCGATACACTCTCGCTCAATAAATTAATCATCTTATGCACTAATGGCTGCAAGTCCGAAAATTAAAATTCTGGCCTGCGGAATACATGGGGGCGCATTATGAGTCATTTCTCTCAATAATCCGATGTGCCATTCGACATGGGCAGGGAGTTATTGACCTCGCGAGGTGTGTGCCAGCCCTGCAGTCGGCTCGCTTGGTGTTTCTGGCCTGTCTCTCCTGGTCTAACTTCTTCAAGAGGTCGAGCACGGGCTGCGGGGTGGGCGAGACCCTGTCGCGATGAATGCGCTCGACCTGCCGCTGACACCGGGCGTTACGCCAGTAGTCATTCCATATGACCCTCCAGGCATCCTGGTACCGCTCACCTAGATCCGTACCTGGAATCTGGTATGCAGACAACTTCCATACCTAGCATTACTGGCAGTATTTGTTGTCTTGCTTTCCCTTCGGTTTAAAAAAAAAATTCCTGTAAGAACATCAATCAATCTTGTGTCAGAGCTTTGCAGTGTAGCTCTTACGGTTCAATCCTCTTGTTCCTTGCTTCATTCACACACGAAAGAATCGAATGGGACAGCCGCTGAACTTGTTGGGTGTGGAGAGAGCAGCGGAGGGTTGATTCCCGGAAACCGCTGATCCCCAGGTCGTAGGGCGATGGTGATGCAAGAGAATGAACCCAGATGAAAGACGCCAGGCGAGGGCATCACCAACGCCCACGGCTAACCCAACAAGGCGGCGGCGATGACTATCCTCAATTCTGGCATCGAATGAGTCGCCCGATTGAGTACGAAGTCAATTCTGAACTGTTGAGGTAAAGTGTTGATCTCGTGAAGAGAACCGTGGGAAAGGTGAAAACGTCCTAGCCGCGAAATGTATAGGCACAGGTGAGGAAAATCTATAGGAAAATCAAGAGATAGAGGCGAATTTCAACCATCCTGTCGACCGATTTGAAGAGGGTGACTTAGAACAGCAGTGACTGAACATCATGGTGGAAATGCGCCACATCGAGCAGGAAAATGACGTGTGGAACCTCGCGAAGAGAATTGGAATCGGCCTGCATGAGGCACCCCAACCATGCATGATGCATGAAGTTGAGTCTGGTTGAATTCCATCTCAATATCCAGGCAAGGTATCAATAGGCGACACGTCGACAGAATAGTTCCTTAGCACCACCACCATCGTCTTTTGGATCTTCGTGGACTGGCCGCTGGCGACTCCGGGACGACTCTGACATCCAAACTACTGTCTGGGGTATTCATGCGCGATGCATTCTCGGGTGGATTGGCTACGGACGGCGTACTGGACAAGCATACCCGTACCGCGAGGCCCGCGAGCGTGGAACGAACTTCCCTCGGCGATTATCAAGCCCTTCGCGGATCCTGCCCCAGTTGTAACCTTGGCCATATCCCATTGGACATGTTTCGGGCACCCTGGACTTTCCAGGTACGCACGCCGTCGGGGGATCTTGGCACTTGCATGCGCAGGGCTGGGATGACGCGCAACGGTTGAGAACAGTACTAGTGTGCCGTACATCTCATCGTGCAGCCCGAACAATTTTCCGAGCAACATTGCGGTGCTGCTTTCCTCGCTTTAGAAAGTCTCTGGGCTGTATTCGGCGTATGGTGCCGGTCACCTAGCTGCCGCTACCAAAAATTAGTGGCCATAACTTTCAAACCGCACCCAACAAATTATCCAGTGGTAAAGGAACTACTAGAGTTGGAATATCCTAACTCAAACGCCTGCATGATAAGAGCACGAAGTTCTCTTGATAAGTGACCGTTCGAAAAGACTTGGTTCGCAGCACAGAGTGTCTGTTGTTGAATAAGTTCATCGAAGTCGAGGACTTCGCGGCTTAAATATGGGTGTATTTGCCCGCAGGGCACAATGAATGCGCGCCGAGCTGCGGGCCCCGTGCAAAGAGAAAAAAACCAAGAACGAGATGAGGATGTCTAGCCATTCTATGAAAGTCTGAAAATATTTTTGAGGAAGCCCGTTCACCAGAAAATTGAGAACTTCATTCGGGGCGTCTCGGCGATCTCGGTGTATGCTCTAATTTGTTTGTTTGTCGGAAGTATTCACCATATTGATTGTTCCATGCCAAACTCTCCCTCTCTACGAGTCTACTTCCTGTAAGTGTTTGTGATATGAATGTGCCGTGTTTGGGGTAAATGTGGCGTCCTTGTGAATGTCCAGACATTCCGGGTTTTGTATATCCTCGTCGGCAAGCAGTGCTAATCCCCGTTGGCCCTTAGTCAGCCAATGTCAGCACAGCCTGCCGACGGGGCCGCGGAATGCAGTGAGTGGTCGTCGGAGCATTCAGCGGTGCGGATATTCTGCGGATAGCGCACAATCAGGGGCAGGTTTCATAGTGAACGATTAAAATGAACGCTGTAGACCCATTTCAACTCGGATTTTGATCGGGTGTTGCTGGCGTGATAGGCAGCGAAATTTCAGTTCGAGCTGTCTCCTAAGATTGTTTCTTAGTGCTCTGGTTGCCTTGCAGGAGGACTGAAAGGCTCTCCATACCAATCCACACAGCCGCAATTGAACCTCGTCCCACACGTAAAGTTGCGCTGCTGATTTATTCCGATCAGTAGTTTCGAGGGTCACATTGCACAATGACAGAGGAACACAGTCGTTTCAGCTCGGATTAACACCTTTGTTCTTGAGATGGCGCTCGATAATGCCCCGAGGATGAGTTCATTCACGCAATGTGTCCTTGGAAACATTTATTTAGGTCTCTTCTAATCTGGTAACTAGCTTTTTAGTCCCTATTTACGACAATGTGCCTCGTCAGATCTTTCAGAATTGGGCTTAAATATGGGGAGGAATAAGGGAGCAGTTGACATATTTAAGGTTTGATTGGACGCCTTGCGAGCAAGGGGAAAAAATGTATACAATTCTGAACCCTGTGCCTCACAATCCTATTTTGAACCTCGTGCCTCACAGAGCCATTTTGAACCCCGTGTCTCACAGAGTCATTTTGAACCCCATGCCTCACTATGGAACCGACCATCCGATGCATTATGATGTATTTCAGCCGGGATTGGGAGGGATAACCATCGCTTTCAAAATGGAATGGGTATGGATTTTTTTGTGGAATCATGTTTGTCGGCCTGAAGCGAGTCCTCTGGGCAGCGAACTCAAAAATTAATCACCGGCGAACCGAGTTGTGCAACATTCCATATTTAGGTGTATCTTGCTTCCTGTTCATTCAGAAGTGGAATGGGTATGGTTTCTTCTGTGGAATCATGTTCATGGGCATGAAGTTAATACTCTGGGAGACGAACACAAAAATTAACCACCGGTGAACTGAGTTGTGCAATATTTCTATCTTTGAGAGTATTTTGCTTCCTGTTCGTTCAGAAGCGGACTGGGTACGGATTCTTTTTGTGGAATCATGTTCGCAGGCATGAAGCAAGTACTCTGGGAGACGCACACAGAAATTAATCCCCGGGGTGATTCCGATGAAGGAGATGAGTAGTAGATATATTGTATTCAAATCGAATTTGCGCCGAGGGGTGCCATCGGAACTGAACATATATTACAGGCAAGGGATGAGGTGGATATCGTGCGAGATGTCGCCTAGATGCCCTGCCGGTGTGTCGCGTATATCATCGGGCTCTCAACGTAATCGCACCACCGGCATCTCAATTGCACGACATGCCGATATCTGTCACGGAGCCCGGAACACGCCAGCCGACGTCCAGAAAGAAAGATCTGATTGACAACCGGTCAAAATGGCGGTGTACTGGTCACGAGTCTAGCCGATGTATAGCAGAAAAGTCACAAGTGAAGCACCAAGAGCACACCAAAAACAGCGGTCAAAAACAATTTCAATTTGCTACAAGAGAATGTGGATAGATGATACATGTGCGTGGGGGTTCTGGTTCTCGTATCGTATGCAGACTTCTCGGACGGGCTTGGCTCCGCTGGTCGGAGTTTGAAATTGGCTGTACGGGCTTTGATGGCTTGGGCTTGTCGTCGGCTACACTACATGTCCTCACTGTAGACAGTGTGCTCATTGCTGCCCTCCAAGACACCATTAGCATTTTCTTCCTCCACCACTCCCTTTAGAACATTCCTGCTAACTCGTTGCCGTGGCTGTATCAAAAGCGTGTCCCGAAATGCTCAAGTAGTTTAAGCTTCGGTCCGTTATCCGAGCTGTTCGCTCTAGTCCCCAACGACGTCAGCACTGGTACCAAATAATCTCGCCTGCAAATATCAAGGCCGGGGTTCATATGCTCATACTCAATGACAAAACGCGGTGGTCATCAACGCACCAAATGATGAGTACGGATTTGGACATTGTCCGCGCTCCGAGTCATTGACGTTGTCTCTTAGCTCTATTGCGCCAGGTCATGCTTTTCAAAATGCCAGCCCTTTGAATGCACCTTTATTGTGTCAGGTCATGCTTTCCAAAATGCCAGCCATTTGAATGCATCTCTATTGCATCCGGTCATGCATCTCCATTGCGCCAGGTCATGCTTTTCAAAATTCCAGCCATTTGAATGAAGCTCTATTGCATCAGGTCATGCCTTTCAAAATGCCCGCCATTTGAACGTACCTCTATTGCATCAGGTCATGCTTTTCAAAATGGCAGCCATTTGAATGCGCCTTTATTGCATCTGGTCATGCTTTCCAAATGGCAGCCATTTGAATGCACCTCTATTGCATCAGGTCATGCTTTTGAAAATGGCAGCCATTTGAAATTGAATGCATCTCTATTGCATCAGGTCATGCTTTTCAAAATGCCCACCATTTGAATGCACCTCTATTGTGCCAGGTCACACTTTTCAAAATGGCAGCCATTTGAATTTGGGTTGGCCTAGACACTGGACAGTTCCCCATGGAGTAGCTTAGGTCATCCATCCCTTCTTGTCCGCCACTGCCATGTCCGCCTCTCTGTGAGACTGCGCGCTCGGGTGTCTCCATCGTTGCCTCCGTCAATAAACACCTCGCCTCCCTGTCCCTCCCGCTCCTTCTATATGCCCAGAAACAGAACTCCTCCAGCATCTTCATTGTCCCCTCCTCCCCCGCTGAAACGACTCTGCTTGCAAAGGAATGGCCTCATTGGTCTCCAGGAATCTTTCCGGGCAGGTGCATCGCCCCAGTTGCTCTTCACTCCCACCTCCAGGTCGATGGCATTCTTTTTAGCGATGTTGGGGATATGAAAGAGCTGAAGCGCGAGTTCGAGCTTAAGAATCCGGACCTTGGGAAGGTCGTCGGGACACCGACCTGGGTTATTCGCCCACTGTCCGCATGTCGCATTTCAGCCATAGTGGCGGGCGGGGGAAAGCCCAAGGTCGACGGCTCAGTTTACCCTTACGGTTTTTTTTTCCGCCCTCTTCCTGTTCCCTTCAAATATGTCCCGTTATCCCTCACTCCCTAAATACCTAACTCCGCCATCTACTGTATGAAAATGTCAATACCATTGCTTTCGCTCAGATAGCCGGTGACTGGCACTGGCGAGACGCGACTGAAAAATGAGGTCTAGTGGCTGGGTCACGCTTGTGAAAATGTAGCATCATGTTTTGCTAGGTTTGACTAAAACTTGATAGATCGTTATTATTAGGACAATCGAAGACAAAACTATAAACTTCCATCCACTGTACACTAGCCTTTTCTTTCCAGTTTCTTCCGGACCATCAATGGCCTCCAAGTTCTCGGAGCGCTTGAAGCAATACTGCACAATGACTACCTCTCACGCCATCGCTCAAATTTGAACTGGGACCTTGCACATATTCTGCTCTCCACGATATACTACCCCCTGTGTGTGATGCTTGGGAACCAGCTTACCATTGGGACACGCTTACGGTGGGTCTTCATGCATTTTATTGGGCCAGGAGAAAATGCCACGCCTGCCGCGGCATTGCCGCGGCACTGCCGCGCCTATCCTAAATTATGACTAGACATCAAATCGATGTTCCTTCAAGCTGATTCAGGTTGCTGGAGAATAGGAATACCCACTAATGCTTGGGGATCTTTCAATAGAGTGCTTCTGGTTGATATTATGATATTTTTTAAGTGTGTTTTGTATGACGGTCCAAATGCACATTTATTCCCGTGCGCAACACATGACCCAAAATTGCATTTCCGCACAGTATAAGCCCTTTCAAATGAAATCCCGCAAAAAGTTAAACCACCTACTTGATTTGCGCGGATTTGGGAGATCGCGCAAACGCGCAATGTCGGAGCTTGAAATCCGCGCACAGTCGGCATGTTCAAAATCCGCGCAAAGTCCATCGGCCGAAAAAACCGCGCAAAGTCCGACATGAAAATCGCGCAAAGTCGCCAGTTCAAAAAACCGCGCAAAGTCGGCAGGTAAACCAAACCGCGAAAAGTTGAATGCATCAAGAAAGCTTGCACACTTGACATTCAATTGATTTTGTAAAATCACCGTGCAGCGCATAGAAGTAATGCTGCTTCTTCGTCCGAATTTTCAGCACCAAGAATAGGGCCTGAAAAATGCAATGGAAAATTATTTCGAGTTCCATTGATCAAAAGATATCTTTGGAACGTCGAATCCACGCTTGGGACGTGCGGTGAGGACGAAATTGGAATGGCAGGGAGGCAAGATGCTCGCAGATTGAGAAGTAGTGGATTTGAAGCTTGAGCTAGATGCAACGACTGATAATGCCGTTGCGAAGGCTGCCTTGACTTCAGTATCTCCGGCTGTGCGGTTCTGAGTAGCTCAACAAAGGTCAGAAAAGTACAATAATTCCGGTCATTACTAGACGAACCTTCACTGGACTCGTGCCTCTTCCAGTTTTCTTGGTCAGAGACATTGGATAGAAGAGTTCCCGAACATTTGCAGATTGAAGCTGTGCATTGCACATATCCTGTTGAAACTCTGTGGAGCCGTCATGAAGCAGGTATTCTATCTGTGATTACTTACATTCTTCATCTTTTAATTTCTTCCAGTCTTCTTCCAATTTCCCACTCTTCAGGGTGGCCATCCAAGCTCTCCTCTAACATTCGACTCAAAATCTAGCTCCAATTCATCAGGGTAACGAAATGAATTGTGAGCTTGTGGAGCCATTCTGGACCCAGAAGACAGAGAGTTACGGGGACTGGTTGGGTCCACACCCTGGTTCAACCTCCTGGGCAAGGTATGTTTAAATTTCAACCTTGATGCATCCTTTCCTTTCCTTGAGAAACCTTTGATTTGCTTCTTGTCTTGGTGTCAGAAGGTAACTCTGGTGGAAATTTGCCACCAGCATAGGCTATGCTAGTCACTGCAGGCCAATCTTTGGAAACACTAGAGGCCATGATGCGCATGTTAAATTCAGGAACGATTGATGGTACCGGTGTACGGACTCACCGATTCGAGCAGTACACTCCAGTGGGATTGAACCCGCATTTCGATCTCTCATGAAGCGGCCCTATTCATTCCTAACCCTTCGTAACCTTAATCAAATGGAGGAGGGGTGGATGTTACCACTTGATCTAGACCAAAAATCAGATATAGAACATTGTGCTCAACTTGCCTTTGGTACACCAAAAATTTATTGGTTCCGGGACTGCAAAACAAAGGGAACATGCACTTAAACCTGGAAAAGGGAATTGTGGGGAGGGTTTGCTCGTCTGATTCATCACCCTGATATACCCTCCGTTCGGTAACATCCCGAGACACTAAAGCAGGTTTGAGACGGAGGAATAGATGGTGGAGTCCACAGCTGTTTCCATTCGACAATCAATTCCATCTGAGACGAAGGAAAATTTGAAGAGGAGGGGAAGGAAATTGCGAATGCGATCACGGACTCGATGAAATATCAAGCATTTGAGCTGCATTCCGAGAAATAATCACTGGTTGAAGTTGCAATTACTGTTGTATTCACACTTATCAACCCTGCTATTCAAAACAGATTCATGCACACAAGTGTCTGACTTTGGTATTTTTTTTTCGACCCGCCGGCTTTGCGCGGGTTTTTGGACTGGCGACTTGGCGCAATTTTCATGCCTCGGACTTTGCGCGGTTTTTTCGGCCGATGGACTTTGCGCGGGTTTTGAACTTGCCGACTTTGCGCGGATTTCAAGCTCCGACTTTGCGCGTTTGCGCGGTCTCCCAAATCCACGCAAATCAAGTAAGATGGAGAGCGTGGGAACCCCGCACCTTTATGTAAGCCTAAATTGATGGCATTAATGGGTGGGGCTGGTGGGGTCGGGTGAAAAAGTTAGCTTATAGATAATGTTCCTATCATCATTCTGAAGAGCTTCTATAAAAAATCTGAGTGAAAACATGAACTGGGGGGTCACTATAAAGACATTTATTTGTTTTCCAGAAAAGTGTTCCTATCTGCTTTTCACCTCAAACGGCGCAGTTTTGAAAAAATTGTGCAAAAGATTTGGAATGCATAGCCACAGCACAGCCACCTCGGGCCGCCCCGGCACCACCCGGCACAGCCCTTTGGTCATGTTGTGGTGACCTCGGCAACTTCGAGAATGGTTTTCCATGGGTTTCCACCAAGGTTCCTGAGGTTTTTGCTGAGTCTATGAGGAAGGTATAACACTTAACTGCCTGAAATTCAGTCCCAGCTCCCTGATACAGGGGGAAAATAATCAAAAATTTCTCCAGACACCGAGATTTGGAACTTCCCATGGTCACATGGTCTGATTTGTAAGGGTGCAGGGTTCCCACGCTCTCCATCTTAGGTGGTTTAACTTTTTGCGGGATTTCATTTGAAAGGGCTTATACTGTGCGGAAATGCAATTTTGGGTCATGTGTTGCGCGCGGGAATAAATGTGCATTTGGACCGCCATAGTTTTGCACCAAGTTCCCTTCAAAATGCCCAGACTGCAACCACTACAATTTCTGGTCAGCGGAATGAGCATTCTTGCATTTAATGGAGGTTTTGAAGGTCTTACACAATGTTTTTGACTTGATATTTACTGCGGCAATTCCCAGCACTTGGGTAGCAGCAACGCGTCAATATTAATGGCGCGCTGCCATCCCATTCTGTGCAAGCCCATTTGGCCTCTGCCGCTCCATTCTGTGCAAGCCCATTTGGCCCCTGCCGCTCGATTCTGTGCATGCCCATTTGGCCTCTGTCCCATTCTTCCTTTGTTTTCATTTGCCTGCCCCTCTGCTGTCGTTCATTCACAAAGCCACATGGCAGCCCCTGACCGAGGTCTGATCACCCTCTTTCATACTGTTCACACATAATGCACCGTGAATTAGCATTGGCAGAGTGTGGTTCTCTCTTGTCAAAATTCTCCGAGAGCAGTCAGGGCTGGGTACTCATACCCTTTTTCTTCTTTCCACCTTAGATTTCGATTGTATTGATATTTTATCGATGCTTTATAGGTTCAGCGTCGACACAGCATCATTGGCGCTTAATTGGTAGTATCCTCCAAGCTCATCTTGTCTCTACCCATGGCATGCAAGAAGCTTTGACATTCTCTGTATTGCTTGGTGAGTGGAACAATCTTTCCTCATGAATGAAGATTTATTCAATCATAGCCAACCATGAGCACTGCTGTTGCATGCCACACATGTTCTGAAGGGATACACCAGTTGTAACTTCTGTTTGGGTTCTGGGGGATCAGGGATGTCGCAACCTGACAAGTTGCAACTTCTATTTGGGTTCTGGGGGATAAAAGTCGCAGCTGCTTGTCCTCCAGCTTGGCACTCTCTGCCATGGCCCGAGTCGTTGAACGCAACACCCGATCGCTTGACAGCGCCATGGCCTCGAGGCCCGTGAAAACCGGCATTGAAATCGAATTAATATCCAAGGTGTCGTTGTCAATTACATCATGATAGGTGTACTCACTCCGCGCGGCGCACAGTGCCAGGTGCCTCATTCGAGTAAATACGAGATAACGCGTCGGCAAGTACGTTCTCCGTACCTGGTACATAGACAACTTCAAAATCAAATTCAGATAACTTCTCAATCCAACGGGCTTGACGGCCCGGACAGGTTTTTCTGGTTCATCAGGTGAATCAGCCCTTTATGGTCCATGATCCACTGAAAACGTGCCTCTTGCAGTATGTCCCGATGCCTGAGCATCGCCTCGACGCCTGCAAGCATCTCAATTTCGTGCACAGCATAATTCTGCTGTGCCGAGTTGAGCTTCGCAGAGAACAAAGCCACAACTTTGGCCGACTTCCCAGCCCTTTCCTTGGCAAACAACTCCAGCGATACCGCTGGCACATCCGTGTTCTGCAGGGTGCCGTGCAACTATGTAGGCTGTGCGTTGAAAAAGTTGCAGCCCACGGTAATTTTGCTAGCAACTGTGCGCACTTCAGCTGACATTTTTCAGGTCCCATCTCAACGACTGCGGTGCTGTATATGCCCAGTCTCCAGGAACTCCAACTCGATCTCGTGCACAATCCGGTGTTGGCATCTTTGATTGCAATAGTGGACGCACCGCAGCTGGCTTATGTTGCCATTCATGTGCTATGCGAGGACGAGCTCCATACGCTGTGGGGGTTCGGCTCCCTATCAGCGCCTGTGCAGCGTCTCACGGTTGAAGGCGCTCGGTCTCGATTTTATACTCGAAATTGCCCCGATTAGTCGAGCTGGACCTTAGCGCGGCCAACCCCACGTTTTTCAAGGCGATTTATGCACCGGTGTGGCCCGGCTTGCGAAACCTAGCCGTTCGCGATGCCACGCACAGCGACATTTTGGCAATCCTCGACCAGCGAGACATGAGCAGTCTTCACAATCTTCGCCTAGTCTACCCAGAGCATACTTCACTTTGCCAAACCGATATCGACGAACTGCAACTTAGAGTCGTAGAGTTGGTTATAGCGAAGGGCGAGCCTCGCCATTTATTTGTTAGGTGTAATACTTAATTCAAAGCCCCACCCGCCTCTCTGACTTATGGCTAAATCAGCGGGCCGGGTTCAAACTGCGAGCAGCACAAATTGCAACCACGACGTGACGTAATTTAAGGTGGAACACGTTGAAGACGGTAGTATTTGCGAGACACCGAATCGCACAACTGCCAACCCGTACTATACCTACCCTGTTTGAACATCTGTTCACGACGGCTAGGCAACATGAGTTTGACTTTCAAGGAATGGGAACCGATCCACTGGAACTTGGGCCACCGATTTGCCGGAATGGAAATTCCAGCCCTTTGAATGCACCTCCATTGCACCAGGTCATGCTTTTCAAAATGGCAGCCATTTGAATGCACCTCCATTGCGCTATGTCATGCTTTTCAAAATGGCAGCCATTTGAATGCACCTCTATTAGCCTGTTTGCGATGCAGCCATTCGAGCCATCTGATGGCTGTTTGGCATTGCGCAAAACTGATGGCTAATGGCTGATGGATGGCTGATAAAATAAAGTCAGTGTATGCTATTTTCTGCTAGAAAGAGTGTCAATGAGTGTGTTATCACACGCAGACCTTAAGGAACTGCATGAGACCTCCAAATTCAGCAACATTAACAATTTTGGGCCTAAAATCTGGCTGTTAGACTCATGAGTGGAACTGATCACCCATACATGGGCTGAACAACTCAGAGGCAACTCAATGACTCCAAAAATATGGGCAAGCATCAAAGCCATTCGAGCCATTAGCCATCAATTTGCGCAACGCCAAACAGCCATCAGATGGCTCGAATGGCTGCATCGCAAACTCTCTATTTCGTCTGGTCATGCTTTTCAAAATGCCCGCCATTTGAATGCACCTCCATTGCGCTAGGTCATGCTTTTCAAAATGGCAGCCATTTGAATGCAGCTCTATTGCATCAGGCCATGCTTTTTAAAATGGCAGCCATTTGAATGCACCTCTATTGCACCAGGTCATGCTTTTCAAAATGGCAGCCAATTGAATGCACCTCCATTGCACCAGGCCATGCTTTTCAAAATTCCAGCCATTTGAATGTACCTCCATTGCGCCAGGTCATGCTTTTCAAATGCCAGCCATTCAAATGCAGCTCTATTGCATTTGAACTAAGAGGTGAGCGATGAAGAACAGGTCCTCGATCTGAAAATGTCCCTGGCAAGATCTCGCAGCATGGATGACCACCAATATTGTTCTTATTCATGTGACGTATAATTGTTCGTTCTGCCGAGCCAGTTTGTTGACCTGAAAGTTCCCGCTTGCCAACCAATGCATTCGTCGTTTTAACCATCATTAAGCGGGTCATCTCTGAGCTGTCAACTTGTCCATCTAGATCCTCCGGAGGCTTATCTCGCAGAGCTTTGATTGAAGCACAAAGTGCGGAGAATACAACCGAGGTATCGAGTTGCAATTTTGTGGTGTAATTGCACATACACTCAACCATCGCCATTGCCGATGAACCCGAGGCAGTCTGCTTGAGGTCAGTGTTACATCCAAGACAAAGCATGGCTGTCGGATTATGACCATTCAGACTTCCATTTTCACAACGTATCACAAGATCACCATCGGCATCGAAATGTGTCTCTGCAGCAAGCGGACGCGGAAGCTGGAATCGGCAGTCGGAGTCGGGATCCATCAGGCTTGGATTCGTAGAGCTAAGCGGCCGAGATACCTCACTTTTTCATACACGAAACGAATTTTAGATGTTCCCACATGAGGTTATGACACCCCCCAAATTACCATTGGTCCAATATTTGTCTTTGATCTTGGTGAATGGCTAAAGCTGCAAAAAGCCCAAATGTGGAGGTCTTCAGGGGGCCCAATAATATCAAAATTACGCCCAGTGTCTTTTTAACTATATTCTCTCATCACCTGCAGTGTCGCTTGTCTCATTGAAGTGACCAAGACTGACAAGCCCAATGATCTCTCAAAATTCAAACGTTGCCATATTGTACATCCTCGGAGTGTGGTAGGGCTCCGTAATTGAGGATTTGATAGATCCATGTACTGTGCATTGTTTTTTCTGCACTCTGGATTCTTCTGTTGCTTCCTCAACATCTCTTCAAGTACTCATTGACCCACCTTTCTATTCCTCGTACTTATTGCGTACCTACACTCCTATTAAACTATGATAGTTGCTTTCTATACATGTTTTACCGAGTTCCGAATCCCTCTGAATCTTCAGTTTGCTTAATCCGACATTTCAGTCGCCCATCTGCAATCCCACAGTCGCCCCCCTCATATTTCAATACCATTCTCCTTGTAATCACAGGGATATCAAGAAAGACCTTATTGCTGCCATGCACCTTCTCTGTATTGCGATCGATTTCATGCGAGCTTCGCCGAACACATCTTGAGATTGTTTCGGACAAGGACAGATCACTGTAAGTCTTGTATATGGTTGATAGTAGAGTATTTTCCTCCGTCGTTCATATACTTCGTATATTAAAGAGATCCCTCGTATCAGATTGTACGTGTTTGTCCTGCCGAAAATACCCATTCGTTGCCTCAGCTGACCGTCTGCAGCAAAAAATAACTTAGACGCCCGGCGCTTAGCATATGCGAGCTCCGCTCAATGTCCACTTGAAAGCCTGTCCTTCCCGTCACTCCTTCGATTCCATCCCCATCATCTCTGTCCTCCCAATGCTGCGTCACGGCCTCTCTCCTACATTATTACTCGTATCTTAAGCAGATGGTGTGAATTACGATGTTCATGTTTGTTTTTCGCACGCCAACTGCGCGCGTTAATTCCCGAGCCTTTGCAGGGCCCAAAGACTTTTTCTGGATGTCCAGCGGACCTTTGGATCAAACATTAGCTTTCGCCTGGGAACCTGGGCGCTATTTTCGACCTCGCCGAACCGCCGATGCTCAACTCATCCTCACCGATGGAGCGCTCAAGCCCCGTTCAAAAGGGACAGCACCTGCCTTCCCGATCACTGGCTCCTTCTTCCCCCCATCACCCCCCACCATCATCTGTCCCGCAAAATCTTCGTCCCCTGTTGTTCAATACGCTGGTGGAGCAAGTCACCGCAAACTTCAACAAGCCGCAACAAAGTCCAGATCCTTGTGCCTAATTCTTTTCAAACTCACTCTGTGACATTTATTTACAGCTGATTCCCTTGCCTGTCAAGGGCTCTCCACCCTCAAAATGGTCCCACTAATCGTGAACCCGTTTTCTTCCGATCTACGTTATCTCTTCCGTTATCTAACCCCATAATATTTTTGCCCCGTCATTACTGACGCAAAGCTACAGAGCATTTTTGCCGCATGTCGTCCCGCGTCATAATGATTCGCAATGACAAGAAGCCAAAGCCATGGCTTGACAAGCCAAGCCAAGCCAAATCTTTGGCTTCAGGTTGGCTTTAGCTTTGGCTTGGAGAACCAGAAGCCAAAGCCAGGGCTTCAAGCCGTGGCTTCGAAGGGTAAAAACAATATTTCTTGTGCAGTCATTTGGTCTGAACAATGTCCGACTACCATACAGATAAACAGGGCAAAACGTGATGGACAGCAAACTCGGTTTTCTGACAGAAAGGGTACAGCGGTGTGGCAGTGCGTGCAGGGAAGACGGAGCGGTGAAACTTTTTCAATTTTCTCATTTCCTTTGAGAGATACTAAGGTACCGTATTTATCCATTTAGTTATACTCAGGAACTCGCCATTCAGTATATATTCTTTGTACTTGAGTCCCATCACCTCACCACCTTCACCTTCACCCCCATGGCTACTCGTACACGAGATAATCCAGATCCATCTCTTATGCTCCCAGGGAACCGTCTTCACGTTTCCTCAAACAGGCTTGCCAATCCCAACAATGGTGAACCTCTGGACGCCAGTCATCAGACTTTGGTCGCCAAATCAAGTGAGTAAATTGTATATTCACGCGTCTCTTTCACGTTCTCACCTCGCGTTGCGTCCTAGTTGCCGCCGTCGTGGACTTGATTGACCAGATCGAGGCCCTCTGCCCCAATCTTCTGAAATCGGTCCCGAAAGCGGATCGACAAGGCGAAATCTGGCGCGTTGTCAATAAAGTCAAGGGAATGGATACTGGCGCGGCTGCAAAGTCATCGACATTCATTCGCCGTATGGACATCCTTTTCGGCAGTACTGCTCGTGATGCAGACGGCCGAATGACCCAGATTCGGCGCGGGTCTTCGGGGATCCTACTCTTTATCCAGTACTTGCGCAAAATTGAATGGAAGTCCGACGGTATTCCTCTGGCTATAGCGACACTCAAATTAACACAGCTGTTGGAGGAGATGCAACACCTGTGGTTCGTGACCTCTTTGTCAATTACTGAGTATCACTAATGATATTTTAAGCTCAAATGCGATCACCACCACCTCCCCAACGACCCCCACTCCGGTGTCACCTACATTGTCCAAACGAAGCGTGGGTGAAGCACTATCGGATTGCGAGGAGATTGCTCCGCCCAAGAGGATCAGAAGCAGTACGAAATTTTACTGTAGGCATCGATTCTCGTCTCATCACGACACCGTTCAGCGCGCAACGGCAGTGCGAGCGTGGAGGACTCGGAGGATTCCGAGGACGAAGATGAGCCATCTCCGGCAGCGAGAACAAGTCACAAGTGTACATTCTCTATCATTTCTTATACTCTCAATCTAATGCGACAACAGCTAAGAGAAAGACCATCATTCTGAGCTCCGACTCCAAGTCGGACTCATCGTCGCAGCCGGCGAAGAAGAAAACGAAAATAGGTAAATATATATTTTCGGACACCAACCACCCGATCTTGACATGTTCTCTAGGCACGGGGCCAAGCCGAGTGACAAAAAATGGTATCTTACAACTTCCACATTCGGGGTTCACGCTGAAATATCCTACTTTTATCCGCAGGTGACCGAGTTCGCGCGACTAAAAGCTCGCACAAATCGGCAAAGACTCCCGGGTCCGATCCGATGGTGCTCGGTGAGGATGGGATGCTCGCGGACATAGAAGTCCAGCCCTTGGTAGCGGTAGAATTGAAAACCGACATTAAGAAGTTTTTCGGTGACCCTACCATGATGAAAGGAAAGCGTGGTCCAGAGCTTAAGCCAAATCGCAAATGCATAACGTGCGGGTGAGCCCCCAATTTCTTCTGCTTCAAGTCCCTACTTCAGCTCAATACCCTTGTGTAGCGAATATCTTGTGGCGGAGGCCACGACGAACCGGCGTCATATGTCCAAGCATGCTGTAAGGACTTGGTTCTTGCGTTCCCGGATGTTGCACTGAGCCCCGTAAATATGCAGGACATATATCGGGCATGGTGCGAGAAGAACAATTTCGAATCGAGGCTCGAGGAGGATATTTCGGCGCGGAAAAAAGCAGCTGCCGACGCCGAGGCCAAAGCAAAGCTTCACCAACAGACCCTCGATCCTCATCTGCGCGACAAGCCCGAAAGGGTTGTGCCCTGAAGCGACAGTGCATTCCGAGATGCAGCTTTGGAATGGCTTATTGCGACAGATCAGGTTCATGATCATTTTTTTTCTTGCCCAGTGTGTATTAAATTAATCTTGTTCTAGCCCATCAAGGCCTTGAACCACCCCAAATTCAAGGAAATGATCAACATTGCCGCCCGTGCCCCCGGTGGCGTCAAAATTCCGTCACAAAAGGCGACTCGGGAGGAGATTTTGAATCTGTTTCAAAAACAGATGAAAAATCTACGTGAACGCATCCACGTAAGTTTCCTTGATATCAGTTTGCGCTGCGCCCATTAGGGAATTCTGCAGAGCAATAAAGTAACCGGCGAACTTTCAATCACCTGTGACGCTTGGCAGGCCAGCAATGTCGACGGATACTATGTCGTGACTGGGCACTGGATTGAAGAAATGTCACCCGGTGTTTGGAAGCTTCAAGAGGCGATTCTGGGCTTTACTCGCCTCAACAATGCCCATCACGGTATGTGTTTGGCGGTTCTGGGATACCAGTTTGTTTACTGAAAACTCTGAATTGAAGGTATCCTGGCCATTAGGTACGGTCAGAGTAGACAATTCTGTGCGATTCTGACGACGATTCTGATGTCAATTCTGGAATTCTTTTTCATCAGATTTGGGTGAGAATCACTCAGAATCGGCTTTAAATTAAATGAGAGTCTTCTGGCATAAAACACTGGATTTAGATGTTCGGTTACTTTTGGTATGCTGAGTAGAGCAGATGCCAGCCAAGCTGGCACTCTCGGTTGTGAGCATGCCTGTGGAAAGATGGCACGACTCCGCGCATTCGGAGAGCGGTGACACGGGCACCCAGAGAGCTGCGGCATAGTGTTCCGAAGAACGCGCACATAATATCGTAGCCGAGCCCAATATCAGCGCTGTAAGTGTCAAGCAGTCGGCGGACTATGTATGGCGAGCGGGTACTTCATGCTACGCGTCGGGTAAGTGGGAATCTACTCCAAAGAATGAGGAATTACAGCTCGCCGCTCCGGATCGTATCACACATGGCAAGGACATGGCCATGTCGACACCGACAGAAAAATACCTGACACCGCGAAGAACGCGAACATTTTCTTTCTTGCTTCTGGTGCAGCAGCGCGCCAACGCTCCACGCGTTTGACGACGCAGTTTTCTGGTCATCACTGTAGAGAGAGTTGATCGGACTGCGTTCAAAATAAATGCATTTCAAACCGACTGCACTCGAGGCAATTGGCTTGAAGGCAGTCAATTCAAGTGTCCTTCTAAGCATTTTTATTAACTTCCTTCCTAGCACTCCCAGGCCTCCATTGTACGGCGTCAACCGTCCTCATTCTGGCCAAGATTTGAGTGTGAGATCGTCTCAGTTTCGCATTTTACAGGGAATGTCCCACACAGAATTTTTATTTTGGCTCTCAATGCTTCAATAATGGCTTCCATCGCCAGAATTTTGGCAAATTTAGTCGGTCCATCGTATGACGTCAACCATCCACGTTCTGGCAAAACTTTGAGTGTGAGATCATCTCAGTTTCACATTTTACACGGGATGTCCCGGACAGAATTTTGATTTTGGCTCTCAATGCTTTGCATGTGTAATGCGTTTTTCGTCTTCATTTTTTAACAAAGGTTCTAAGAACAAATTGGAAAATGTGCGCGGGACATCCCTTGAAGATTGATTTTATCAGTTCATTGCATTTAGTTTAGGGCGAACGGTACAGTATTGGATGTGCTATGAATCGTTGGATATCCGTGACATACAGGGCCTTAGAGGTGCGTCGCATCATCCCACCATCTAGCCGTCTAACCTCGATTCCCCGGCGCTGCGCTCGCTCCCCCGCGACGGAAGGGAAATTGCCGGGGCCTCTTTTTGAGGAAAAATGTGTATCGTCACTGGTGGGTCGGTTCTTGCTGCGATCGAAATAATTGGTACTCGGCAATGCACCGCAGATTTCAAACTCCGACGATGGCACACAGAGTGGTCACTCAACAGAACTCTTGCTACAGGCACTTTGAAGACGGCTTTGTATGGAGAAATATGCTGGCATGGTCTCTAGATATAATGCTGTTTTGGCAGATCTGCAATTACTGTCTTGTCCCACCTGAAATGAATACTTTCAGATTTAGAATGCCCAATAGCACTCGATGCAGAGCTTCTATTCCCAATCCGCCAAAACAGGGTTTTTCGCAATCATTTATCGCACATTTCATACTGCCAACACTTTCCGATAGGCGGCACGACGATGGAGTTCTGTTTTGCACTGTGATGAGAGCAAAAGACCGTAAATAGGGGCGGAATACAGCTAATTTCCAGATGCGGTAATACCATCTTTTCCATCACCGAATTTTGGCAGCGTTGCCGAGCACCAAAATAATTGATGCCCCAAATCCTAACGCCATGTGACATTCGTCGAGGGTGGATGGGGAGTACCTTACTGTTGATTGGTTGGTTCGCTGCCACTCTTCTTTTTGCTCTCTGATTTGTACGACCTCTGTCGTTCATTTTGGACGAAGATCTCGTTCCACATCACTCTTTTTTTATTTGTTTAACAGAACCTGGCTGATTCCCTGAGGCCACCCACATCAAAAACTCGCGACAATTGGCTCATTTGGCGCCTATATAAGGCAATTTCCTATGGGGGGAGGGGTCGGTCGAGCCTCGAAAGAAAACTTTTGTAGGTGATGTCATTTTTTCTTATCTTTGATCCCCCTTGTGTACAAGCAACTTAGTATAACCAGAAGGGAAAATGAAAATACCATGAGTTTGCCATGCATTAATGTCCGTCTACCCTGCAGGTAGTACTACACCACCATGTGGTAACGGAAGGTCGCCGTTCCGAGTACGCCCATCAGATTGATCAGCTCGGAGAAATCCGAATCCGAATCAGCCGAACATCGCAAAATGTTATTTCGAGGACTCGTAGAAAGAAAGAAAAACCGTGTAAAACCATGGTTTGAAACCATGGTTTTGGTTTAACCGGCCCTCAAACCAAAACCAAAACCAGGTCGAAACCATGACCATGGTTTGGTTTGGTTTCACCAAACCATGGTTTTGGTTTGCTGGTTTGCTGGTTTGAAACCAAACCAAGCACATCACTACCTGTGGCTCTGAAGCTCTTCATTCTGAAGGGAGGCTGTGCAGTGAGCACCGTATTCCACCCCGTCCGAATCAATTGCTACGGCAATTCCCGGCACAGAATCGGAACCGTGACTTAGTATGGAGACCTAATTTGCAGAAGAACAAGCGGCTGCTCAGCCGCTTCGCGGCCTCGCATCCCCTTCCTTCGGTCGCGGACAGCCGGAAGCGCAACGTGCTAGAGGAGCGAGGCTATGCATGTCAAGGGTGGGATTCTACGCGGCCGCGGCAGGCACGGCATGGGTGGAAACAGAGAGTTCGACGAAAAAACAAGTTCGATCAGACTCAATACAGGTAAAAATTTGGACTGTCTTAATTTTTATTTTTCGAGTCTGACATGTGGGAGACTAAGTCGATTTCAGGTTAAGGTGGAGGTCGTGGGAAACCAGCACCTTTACATAAGCAGAGTGGGACAACTTTAATTCCCATGAAACAAGGGCATGTAAAGAGATTTTAGCCCCCAAGAAATACTCTAATAAGTAATACAGGATGTTCCTAGCAGAGATTTTCTTGAAAATCTTTACCATGAGGGTGAAATAACCGGTTCTTTCCTTTTTTGGAAATCATGTTCCAATCACATTATAACTTCATTTGGCGCAAGGTTTGCTTCTTCAAAGCAAAAATTGAAATGATTATATAATCAAACACGTGACTTTTTACACGGCTTAGGAAACACGATGCGGCCGCATTGCAGCCTCATTTTGGCTGCACAAACCACTCTTTCCACAACTCCCTCATCCCTACACTCAAGACCAATGGGCAGACAATCAAGAAAGAAGAAAGCAAGCATAGCTAATGCTAGAAAAGGGGACTGCGGCACTCAGAAGTGTGTCCAATGTTATAAGCCCCCTATCTTTCTGATCTAGTCTCTAGATAGAGTATCTAGCAGAGAAACCACTCACGCGTTACAGTCACGGCTGACTAAAGGTGCTGGGTTCCCACGACCTCCACCTTACGTACAGATATACAATTGATCCGGCCATTCTGCACCTTCCTGATCTCCGACCCGGGTCCGGGGAGAATGAATCTGAAGCTGCCTTGCTTACTGTTGCAAGATAGCGCGCGCCGCAGACTATAGCCGGGGCTAATATGATGCTTTCTGTTTCTTCAGATTCTGGGATCGCCCTCAGGAACGTGACTGGGGCCATTACAATGACGATCGTCAGTGCTCGGGATCGGCCATTCCAACAGAGTTTGCCCCTCCGGCGGTCCTTCTCAAAGAATTGTGTTAAAGTGAAAGCGGGGAGGGTGTAATTAGCAGAAGAGGTAGGGTAGGATTGCAATAGCACTGTTGGTTAGAAGGCTGCTTTAGAACAATCAGATGCTCTGGCAGGATTGTGCAGTGAGCTTATATACTACAAAAATGTATCTAGAATATGCTATGTGTATCTGTCCTTGTTACTAATCTTATCAATCAATTACCCGAAGGCCGAGCTGCATTATTAATCTCAACAAATTGCGAAATCAATGACGCAGGAAACACGTTTCTCGAGTACAAGGCACATCGAGGCGACTACATCGAGAGGTCGGCGAACCATAGTTGGAACAATAACCCCCCCGTTCCTTAAAAGAACACCCGTACGCGGTCTATCGACCCCCCCCCATTATTCACAACACTATCGTTATTCCCAACACTATCGCTCCCCCTCTTGTGATCTGCTCCTCCCCCTTTTCTCCGGGTCTGACCTATATGATGTACTGTATAGGGGAATTTAGAGCTGGGAACCTGGAAAGTGTTTAAAAAATTAATACCCAAGGATGTCTCACTATCCAAGGAGCCCTACTATACTGCACATTTATACCCAAATCATGCAATTCTATTGGGTTTTGAACAGTTTATTTTGCGCGGGGATCACGGATCCCACCCCTTGTCTCGCCCCTTTTGAGCACCGCCCCCTTTTTTTTGGTCCCGCCCTGTTTTTTGGCCCGCATAATTTTTTTTGGGTCCTGCGTAAATTTCAAAAGTTCAACTTCGAAGCCGGCGGCTTCTGTTTCGGGCGCGGGAGCTGTCAAAACCGCATAATTTTGGGCGGGACCTGGAAATCACCGAAATATTATCCGTGGGAATAAAATTGCATCGGGACCGCCATAGAATTCTCGTAGTTGACATGCAATGCTGGTATTAAATTAGTTGGGCCCAAGTTGGGCCAGTTTCCTTTCCCGCTATCTCGACCTTCTGTTTAGAGATTCGTCTCAACAGATTCATCTGGAAGCTGCCCGGAATTTTCTGCACTGCTTTGGACTGCCTTCTACGTGTGATTACAACAAGTGGCTGCTCGGCCGCTTCGCCGCCTCGCATCCCCTTCCTGCGATGCAAATCCAACCCAATTGAATGTTCAGTTGAGGATGGTGCAGGGAAGGTGACTCAATGAAATAAATTCCATGCTTGAACTGAATGAACCAAACCCTGAGCCCAGTGCTTCACTATTGAATGGTTTAATTCGCATTTTGGACCCCATGCCACCGAATGGCATTTTTAATCACATGCTCCGTGCTGCCATTTTGAACCCTGTGCTTCACTATTGAACGGTTTAATTCGCATTTGAACCCCATGGCACCGAATGGCATTTTGAATCACATGCTACGTGCTGCCATTTTGAGCCCAGTGCTTCACTATTGAACGGTTTAATTCGCATTTGAACCCCATGGCACCGAATGGCATTTTGAATCACATGCTCCGTGCTGCCATTTTGAGCCCAGTGCTTCACTATTGAACGGTTTAATTCGCATTTTGAACCCCATGCCACTGAATGGCTTTTTGAATCACATGCTCTGTGCTGCCATTTTGAGCCCAGTGCTTCACTATTGAATGGTTTAATTCGCATTTTGTACCCCATGCCACCGAATGGCATTTTGAATCACATGCTCCGTGCTGCCATTTTGAACCCTGTGCCTCACTATTGAATGATTTAATTCAGCCGAGAGCAGGAGGGATAAGGGAGCAGTTAGCATATTTAAGGTTTGAATGGCATTTTGAGTCACATGCTTCGTACTGCCATTTTGAGCCCAGTGCTTCACTATTGAATGGTTCAATTCGCATTTGAACCCCTACAACATTGCGGTTCATGCTGAATATCTTCTTTCCCGCGGTTCCCTGTGTTTCGATATTTGGGTAAGTCTTACTGAGTATGCCTCTTGCCCCCGCTGATATGTGCTGCCTTTTTTCGCAGTCCACTTTGGGGTCATGGGGTTGTAAGTGCTTTGCTGGCATAGCGTTGACTTGTGTATTCGGTAGTATTTCCTGTTGTATGTACTGTGTAATTATACGATTTTGGTTCCACGAATATACATTATTATCTTACGAATTAAAACCCTGCAATGTTATTAACATTGGTCCCAACATTGTGGAGACCTGATGTCGCCTAAGCTTTGAGGATTTGACATTGTTTTGTTTTGTCAATGTATCCGAGAACATTTGATGATGGCCAAGTTTGACATCCACCAACATCATCTGCTAAACATTTTAAAAACATTTCCGCCAAACGGCGGTGTATGGTTGCGGACAAAACTTTATATCAAATCGCATTTTTTATCAGATCCGTCCAAGATCTGAGATTTGGAGGGAACATGGGGGGTTACTGTCGCAAAAAGCCCTTTTGGGCTATAAGGGGTTAGGGAAGGTTACAGGCTTATAGCCGCCTTATAGATGGGTTACAGGCTGTTACAGGTGCGTTATACGCAAATTATAACCGAAGTATGAGGACTTATAAGGGGGCAACCTTCTGAGCTTGTGATCGAGCTGTTTCTCTCTCTCAGGCTTAGAGTCGGTGATGGGTGGTATCTGAGTCGCAGTGCCGTGGAATAAGTAGTAGGGAGCAGAGCGCTTCCAAAGTACTGTACTATTTCGACCAAGTGTTCATCAAAATTATGTAATTTCTCATCCGAGAAGGCCGAAAAATTTCTTTTGAATTAAGGCGATTTTTGCACACATCAAAAAATCTTGGGTGTCACGCGTCACTGAACACTTGGTCGAAATAGTACAGTAGTGGAGGTACCGGTAGCTGTGGAGCAAAGTGACGTCATGTGTGCGTCATGTTGTACAATAGATATTTAAGTCATGAGAGGCGTGACTCGGTGACTCCAAGACCTTGCGTCGCATTTCCTCCTTATTTTCTCATTTTTTCCCCAGTCACCCACCCGACACTCTTTCGTCCATTTCATCCACTGTTCTGCTGAAAAGATGTGGGATTGAACCTGAAAAGAAAATGACTTTGTTTGTTTGTTTGACCAAATATTGAATTAAAATCCGAACTGAACCCCCGGAAATTTTCTTTTTGGCCTATTTAGACCCCCAGATTCGCTGCCAGCCTTCCGGGCGATTTCATGCTTAAACAAAGACCTGGAAAACATCGGCGCGCCTCGGGCCGACCCTACTTCCCCTTACCCAATAAACACCTGGCAAACATCGGTGGGCCTCGGGCGAGTTTTCAGTGGTTCTTGTGTGGCCTTTTCTCCCAATTCTCCCACTTCCTCCCATTTTGCTCAAATGTCCCAATTTCCCAATTTTTTCTGGGTCGCCAAATCAAAACATTCCGAAGATCTTCTCTTTGAAACGCAAGCAGAAAATCGTTGGATTCCAACGGGTTTCGAATCCTGTCAAATTCCACTGACCTCCGGGATAGCCGTGTAGGCCAGAGCTCTGTCGCAGCATCACCTTCGCGTCCTAAAAAAGTTTGATGTGACCTGCGCATCACTGTGCGAGCAGTCACATCACGGAGACTCACTCCGCACGGTCATCAGCCTGGCACCGAACTCTTGGACGCTTTCCGCTCACATTATAGCCGCTTTCAAAATTCGGTCACTGCAATAATAGAGAACCCGACGGATTGCCGTCGTAATTGCTCGTCTTGAGATGACTTGGATGAGTTCGTACAGTTGGTGTCAAAAAAAATATAGAATTACAGGTTGAAATAACATACGGCAGAAAGCGCTCTCAAAACGCTCTGGCGTTGCTTCACTACAGGGAGACACCAGTTTGCGCAACGCCAAACAGCCATCAGATGGCTCCAATGGCTGCAGCGCAAACAGGCTAATTCCAAAGGTTCACTGTAATCACTTCTGATATAAGACTGCAGGGGAAAGTGGTCCCTTTGGCGATGGGTGCTCCGGATACGTGCCCCACTATTGAATGGTTTAATTCAGCCGAGAGCAGGAGGGTAGGCCAAAATAGTGCAAGTCAAGTCAACTGTGAAAGAGCCGTAGAGTCCATTGAAATAGCCTGCAATTTCTAAAGTGTGATCTGGGACATTCAGAGTCAGTTGAAATAGCCTGCATTTTCAAAAGCGTGATTTGGGGCATTCAAAGGGCATTGAAATGGCTTGCATTTGAAAAGCGTGATCTGGGGCATTAACGATCCATTGAAATGGCCCGCATTTTGGAACACATGACCGATTTTAATGGGTGGCATTGTTTGAGTCATAACTCCATCAAGAATGCACCATTTCCCGTGATCTGGGGGACATTTTGTTTCGAACCAGATTTCTGCTCGCATTCAAGCAGCAATGCGCAGCAAACCAGACAACGTGACCAGGTGATAATGAAGAGACACAAACCTCCAAACATCAGTCAAACATCTTGGGCGGCCCATTTTCGTGTGCAGGCAGTGCAGGTTACTTTGATGCCAACCGCCCAGTGTGGCTTTGTTTCCTTAATCATGGTATGATACTGTCGGGGTGCGAATTTATTCATTCATTCAAATTCCATTAGAGTGCGCGCGGGCCCCTTGGGGCCCATGTGGCACTATACGTGAGACATGTATGGTAAACTAGCGTGCAGGTGTAGCGACGGGGGAGGGTAATGCGTATGTAAGTATGGTGTATCTTGGGAGACGCTATGAGGGAGGTTGGAGGTAATGTACTAAGCGGGGTGTCAAGTCAAGTCGATGCAGGTTGTTGTGAGAGTATATGTATGAGAGAGAGGGAGAGAGAAGAATAGAAAGAAAGGTAAGAGAAAAGGGTAAGGGAAGCGGGGGAGGGAGGGCCGCGGTGCGTACCCTAGACGGTCCCGTAGCGCGGGAAACGGTCCGTGTCCCGGACGAAGGAGAGGACGGCCTGTGGTCGGACTTCCACGGCGAGGAGGCGGTGCAGAGAGAGGCGGGCAGTGCCGAGTCGCATAATGAGGCGCAGGCGTTGCCGTCGGAACCGGGGGCACGCAAGGAGGTAGTGTGCGACCGTCTCGGGCACCAAGCAGAGGGGCAGTCGGGGGATGGGGCTAGGTGGAAGCCCCCTAAACATGGTATTTAATGCCTGAAATTTGTGTTCTGTGATGCGTAGGGTAGCAAGTGTGGGAAAGCCGTGTGTTGATGGCATCAACTGCCGCCTTTGTCCTTACACCACGCCACTTGAGTTTTTTTGCAAAGCCGCACAAAAAGATACCAATTTACTGGCCTGTATACTATTTCAGTTTAATGAAATAAATATAAATTGGGTGCCACAGCAGCTGGGTGGGCTGTGGTTTAAATATATCTCATCATTCACGTTGACCAAACAAAGACGATCACCAAGTGCAAAACCGTACAACACGTGTAGACCATGTGTAGACATCCGATGCCAGCCTCACTCTTGTCGTTGCTTCATGGACGTGTTTTTTTCTTCTGAGCCATCGCAAAAAAAAAACTCGAGTGACGTGGTATGAAAGACAAAGACGGCAGTTGATGCCGTGAACGCGCAGCTTTCCCACACTTGCTACCCCTGCGCATCGCAGGACACACATTTCAGGCATTGAATACAATGTTCAAGGTACATAGCTAGTATTGAGAAAAGGTTTAAAAAGCCAACACAGCGGCTTTTGCGCAATGTCTCTAATAGGCAGATGAGGTTGAACCATGGGGATACGGTTATATACCGACGGCGCTTCGGGCACCCGCTGGAAGCTCGAAAGCATCGTCGTGAATAGGGGCAACGATGACCTTGGCCAAAATTGCACAGTTTTAGTATGCAGTGATGCGCGCGAATGAGTATATTACGAGTGAGCAAGAAGAGAGGGTTGGAGCCACAGTAGGGATCGAGAATTGCGAGGTTTGGCTTTTGATGATGGTGGTGGTGATACGGTAATCCAGTGCGCTAGGTATTCAGACGTGAAATGAACGCGATACAGCTGATTAACTTCCATGGAGAAGCATACAATGAGTAACCAGCTGAAAATTGAGGCTGCTTTGCGGCTTACCTGGTTCGAGTGCTTTGGCACCCAATCCAATCCAACACCCAAAGAGCCACGACTAGCAGAATTTCTGCCCAAAACTGTTTTTATAAATGTTATATTGCATGTGCGGAGGTTCCGAGGGTGCAAGAGAGGCTCTAAAATGTCGCATCCACGACGCGACTTGGGTGTGTTTAGACCGAAAAAGGAACGTGTCACAGCGAGTCAGTGCATGTGACCATTCCATTGTCGCGCTTCCCTCCGGGAGATTTTGGCACTACCACCGCTTGCCGTTCCTCAAGCAAAGATCTGCAAAAGTCCAGCTGTCCCCTTTTTCTCATGGTAGGATGGTCCAATCTGTACTAAATTCGTCCCGGACGAAGGCCCAGGTCGCTTCTCATCATCCTCAGCGGTTAGATACAGTTACATGTCTATTTTTTGAGAGGTAAATAAGGCCTTCGACTCTCAAGACCCACTGTGACTAACGCCTCCTTTGTACAGCGGTCTTAGTCTGTAGTTTACCGCGCCACTGATGTAAGGTCGCCGACCTTATTAGTAATCATCGGAGTTTGAATATGTTCCCACGGCCTTCCCTTCCACACCGCCATTACGCTCCTGCTTTTCTTAACCTCCTGGCTCCCACCGACCTACAATGGTGTTTTGACATCACTGGAGGGATCCCCAAGAGTGCATGCGGAGCACCGGCACAGTCACGCTCCATCCCCGCCTCAGTCCGATTCCCTCACCATTCCAGTCTCCCCCCGACAGCCTATCTGTCTCTGCCTCGGGTACCTCCGTCTCCTCCTTTCCCTCGGTCTCCAGCTCCTTCTTCTTCAGTTCTGCTGCAGCAAGTTCTCCGCACGAACCAGCGCCTCATTCAGTCGAGGAGGACACTTGTTATTCCTTCGTTGACGCTTCCTGCGCCGCTCATTCGCCTCAAGCAAGTCCAAGGCCCGCTTATTCGCTTATTGGTGCTTAGATCCCCCGATTTCGCCACTACTGATACACATGAGAATCGGAAAGGAGAACCTGAAGACTCCGCATTGTGTCCTGGCGGGGATTGCTGTTTCGATTCATCCGCTGCTGCAGGGCAACCGTTGGATCGTACATGTACAGCTGCGAGTAGGATGGTTGCAATGCCGTCCGGGGCAGTGAGGGAGCCAGAGAGGTGGTAGAGGTTGCCCTGAATGTGAAAGACCCCACGCATTGGGACCGTGCCCGTTGATGATTTTGTCGCCGGAGGACACCGAGGGACGTGAAGGCGAGGGCCGGAATTGTACTGCGTGATATGGGTACGAAATTCTACGGCCTGCGCATCGGCGCAACCAAAACTCGTCCGTAGTGGCTCAGGTGGGTCGTCGAGAGTCTTAAGCTGCACTTTTTCGTGGTCGCAGCAGATGCCGAAGTCTGAGCCACGATCACTGACGACTTGAGTACGCGCTCGTCGTTCCAATGAAGAGCGCCCGCAATCGGAGCACTCCACATTCATGGGGCCGAATTCGTGGCGGGACTCTGGAATCGTGATACTCTCGACGACCTGCTAGGAATATCTGCTCGCGAAGCGTGGCGTGCGCAGACGTTTAGGGCGATCTGGGAGCGAATTTAATATTGGGACCATCACGACCAAAAAGAAGCCACGCACCATGCGCCGCGTTAGCGTTCCCCCTGTTACTATTAGCTCTCGCAGGTTCGGAACTGAGTGGGTAGTGGAGTTTTCAGACCGTTGTTAGCGCCTAGAAGGTATCTTGTCAGACGAACAGCACCTTGTGAGGGAGTACTGCCTTACCTGCAGCACTCGCGACGGCCGATTTGGCCGGGGCTGCGGCAGCTCTTAAATCCATGGGAGCTGTGGAGAAGTGGTTTTTTGAGCCGGCATTCAAGGACTCTGAGAGTATAAAACACACATCTACGTCCATGCCCCTTTGTCTGTTCCGATTCCTCGTTTCTTTCGTCGCGCCTGCTGAGCGCGGGATCTGGCTGCATTGCGCGGTCGAGTGGTGGCATCACCGCGCTCACGCCTTTCTCTCTCTCGGCGCCGTTCCTCCTGTGCGGACTGACCGCGCGGACTGTGGAGAAATATTTTCGATACCTGCATTCTATTCTCAAGGTCGTGCCCATTCGCTCGCACG